>JAXIVH010000219.1:203702-246274 GCA_036785325.1 Urophycis tenuis | reverse complement strand
ACTCCAGTTGCTGACCCGCTCACTCAGAACGTCAAGGTTTTTTTTGTGTGTGTTTTTCTTTGCTTTTTTCGGTGCCGCCGTTGTCGTCAGGCTACGGTCTAATCAGTCGGGTCACTTAGTTGAATTGCCTTCCGCTTCCAGTAGCAACAAGTGATTTTGTGGGTAAGTCGCATACTCTTTACTGTGTTTACCTTCACCACGGACGGCTGATAAAGAAGTGTCAGCTACTGTAAATGGCTGCCTGCTTGTCCACACTGCGGGTTCATGAATTTTTTACCTCTGATTATAGATAATCCTTTTAGATCCAATAGATCCGCTCAGTCAGAAAGCAAGTCAGGTATCGGCGCTTTCTGGTGAAGCAGTCTTTTCAACGCTTTTTCAATTGTTTGTGCGCTTGTTGTACAGATTATACGGTATCCGTTGTTGACGTTGAATTAAATCCATTTGATAACCTCTTATGCCACATGTTTAACGTCTGAATTGGTACTTTTGACTGCATGAAGGCATTGTCTACTCTCCTTTAAATAAGCTAACCTAATGGGCCAAGTGTGCAGTTCCTCTAGGCAATTAAAAGATAAAAACATGGAAGCATTTCTCAGAGTGTTTATGGCACTCTTGATAGCTTAAACCGCTAAACGGCGCGTGTGTCCGCCAGAGGTCTTAAATCATGATCTAGGCACGCATCTACATTGGAGCATGATTCTGGTACCATATTTTATTCAATTAGGATTAAGCCCTTCTCCTAACAAGTGGCTTGTCGCGCTGTTGCTGCCTTGCCTGCCTGTTTCTGTTCCTTGGCTGACGCTGATGGAACTAATGGACTGGTGATTAAAATGTTCCCTGGTGTGCATTAGATCCCAGTGTGCGTTGAAAGCCTTGCCGTGCGGACTCAGAGAGAGTCTCTTGGAGCGCTTATTCAGTTTGCTGTACTTTTCACAGATGCACAAGCCTTCCTTCTCTGAATGAATTAAACTGGAGCATAAATAAAGCCAGCAAGAGGAAAGGTTGAACTTTCCCCCCCTTGTATAGTAATCTTATCTGCGTGTGTGTGTGTGTGCTCATGTGTTACGAGCAGGGAGTGAAGCCTGGCAGTTTTGACAAGGTAGCCATTCCTGAAGTGAAGGAGATCATCGAGGGCTGCATCCGACAGAACAAGGACGAGAGGTGAGACACGCAGAACCGCACACGCATACACACACACATTCTGGGAGCTCTGTGTTATGTTGTGCTATTTCAGAAAGGTTAAGATCTCTGCATCGTTTCCTGTAGCGGTGTGTAGCAGTGTCAATGTTACACTCCGTCATAGTTCTCCTCCAGAGCGAGGACACACGGAGACTGATTTATTGTACAGGTTGAATACAATGATACAGACAGATGGTGCTTCACACGGCCATGCAGGAGGTCTTCTTGAGTGTGTGACGGGTGATGGCTGGTTTAACCTGTTGCCCATTGAGTAATCAATGGGCAACAGGTGTGCTGCCTCACCCAGCCCCAATGGTCCAGTCGGTCTGACTCCTCTGCCAGGTGAGGCTGCTTAAAGCAGCTGTCATCCACACGCACTCCGCTCCGTGTTGGTACACATTTACCTGACGTTTGTTCAACTCACTCGTTTGTCCAAAGCGACTTCAAATGAGCGTATCCCAGCCAGCATTTTCCTCAAGCCATCAATACAGTGAGCTGTGAGCCATCAAGTGTGACCACATGCCGCCCGTCTTCAGACTGTTGTGTTGATAGTCCCTCAGTCAGGTTCGCGGCTAGTGTGTGGGTGGTGATGTGGTCTCGGTGGTCTCTATCTTAAAAGCCAAAGGAAACGGTTGCTACTTGGGTCAGAGCCAGCAGTCCGAGATCTGCTGATCGGTTAATCATATTAGTCTCCACTGGCCAATAGATGTGTGGCTCGCCTCCCACTCATATTCCTTTATCTCTCTCCAACCCTGTCCAGCTACCTGGAGTCTGTTGTTGTCAAGTAGGGCTTAACCATGCACTTCTCCAGGGGAAGCATGGGATCAGCTGTGTTAAATGATCCCTTGCCCACTCTCTCTCTCTCTCTCGCTCTGTCTCTCTCCCACACACTCTCTCTGTCTGTCACTGTCTCTGTCTCTCACTCTGACTCCCTCTCTGTCTCTCCCTCTCTGTCTCTCTCTCCCTCTCTCTCCGTCTCTCTCTCCCCAGGTATGCCATAAAGATCCTGCTGAACCACGCCTTCTTCCAGGAGGAGACGGGGGTGCGGGTGGAGCTAGCGGAGGAGGACGATGGGGAGATGATAGCTATCAAACTGTGGCTCAGGATAGAGGACGTGAAGAAGCTCAAAGGCAAGCAGTGCATCTCTCATCACTCACACTCACTCAGCGGCCATTTTCATTTGTCAACCATATGTTCTTTGACATTTTTGAAAAGTATAAAAAAAGAGAAATAGATATTATGTATGCATACATACAAGCATCAAATATACAAATGTATACATATACCTGATATAAACATGGATACACACAGTAATATTTTTGACGATCTAAACATCTTAGATAAAGTGAATAACCACTGAACAGCCTGTTCCTACTACGTTGTGACTGTCAGTCAGTACGTTTACATGCAGCAAGAAATTCGAATTTCTGATCGGATCAGATAATGACATGCGGAAGACCGGATCACTTGTCCGAGTATACATGCCGTTCAGAGAATCGGATTAACAGCCGGAGCGTGGCTGACTCCGGACGCTATGTGGCGTTGCGCATGTGCAGAATGGCGATGCGCATGCGCAGAATGCAAAATCCGATTCAGATCCGATTGCTGAGTATACATGCCGTTAAAAGTCCGACTATGAACGAATTATCTAGGTGTTGTTATCCGATTTTGAGATGTCCGAAGTAGGTCCGAAGTAGGTCGGATTAAGGTGTTTACATGCACTTAAAAAGTCCAAACGATGTCTTATACGATTAGAAATTCGAATTTCTTGCTGCATGTAAACGTACTGATTGTTTTGGGGGCAGGCTGTTGTTGTGGCACGTCAGCTGTGAATGTCTTTAAGGAGGACAAAGGCATTCCTTATACAGGTGCTGGGTCACACGAGAGGCTTCCCGTGGGAGCACAGTTACCTGATCATCATGTGTACGCCAGCGCGCACTCCTTCCTAATGCGGCTCGGTGTGCGTGTGGAAGTACAGGGGGCCGCAGGCCACCACTGGCGTCGTTTCCTTTATTTGTACTTTTTTGTATTTTTCAGGCAAATACAAGGACAACGAAGCCATCGAGTTCTCCTTCGACCTGAACAAGGACGTCCCCGAAGATGTGGCCCAGGAAATGGTAGGTCCGGCAGGGGGGGGGGTTGGTGCCGGGGGGGTGGGGGGCCGTGGGGGGCCGTGGTGAGACCGACGGATGACCAGGGGGGGAACCTGGAGGACTCGGGGGGTGGACGACACACACACACGTGTTGTTTTTTCGTCGATTGCGTCAATACCTCCTTTGATGCTGCCGCCGCCGCCATTATTGCATTACGAGAACACCGGCACACACGTCAGGGGGACGAATTGGCCTAACGGGATAATGCCCGGCGCGGGAATGTAGCGCCGGCGTCACAAATAATGGCAAACCTCCCAGAACAAGCCACGAGGAACCCAAACGTATATTGCCCGTGTCCGACGAGCCCTCAAAACAACAAATGGCGTCCATCCGCGGTAACCCGACCCCACGGCGTGCGGGGATGTTGTGGGCTGGTGGCGGCGGTGGCGGGGAGGGACACGGGGATGCCCGGAGTGGCGGCGACCTCGCGACACGGAAGGGCCAGGGCCTCGGAGGGTTAGGTCAGGGCTGTGGTGGCGGGCGCCGAGGGGAGGGGATGGGTTGGGAGTTAGCGGATTATAAACCGCGTACAGACGCGTTAATACCGGACCGCCGAAAGAGAGGGCGGACAGGGGGAGGAAAACGTCACGGCGGAGAGCGATGAGGCGCCATCAGAGATATTTCACCCGACCACGCATGTGTGTGTGTGTGTCTGTGTGTGTGTGTGTGTGTCTCTGTGTGTGTGTGTGTGTGTGTGTGTGTGTCTGTGTGTGTGTGTGTGTCTGTGTGTGTGTGTGTGTGTCTGTGTGCGTGTCTCCCGCACCGCCAGGTCGAGTCCGGCTATGTCGCTGAGGGGGACCACAAGACCATGGCCAAGGCCATCAAGGACCGCGTGTCTCTGATCCGACGCAAGCGAGAGCAGAGGCAGCTGGTGCGGGAGGAGCAGGAGAAGAGGAGGCTGGAGCTCCAGCCGCAGCAGGAGGCGCCGAAGCCCGCGCACACACAGGTCAGTGCTGCGTCAGTGCTGCAGGGGGGACGTGGGGGGAAAGCCGGGCCCTGTTTAGTTTGGGGCTTCATTTGACGTGTTTCTGATTAGTGAGGAACGGACAAACAGGATGCTGGAGTTTTTGTTTTTTTTCTTTGTGTTGATTGTTTTCTTTTTCGAGTATACTTACAGAGGGTAAAACGGGGGGGGGGGGAATTAAATGAAATTAAAAGATAATACAATATGATGAACAGAGCCTATAGGGAGGATTTATGCATGCACAGTTCATTCCGTATGTCCCAGGTATAAAACACGACAAGATCGGGGGATTTTGTAACCCAATTCCTCATGCAGAACACTATGTTTAACGTCCCAGGAAGGCTTCTGCTTTCATGCAGCTCCGTACAATGTGTGTGTGTGTGTGTGTGTGTGGATTGGTGAGGACAGTGGTTTAGGATTCCTAACAAAACCTAAAACCCAAAGTGAAAACGTTTGGGAACCGGAGATAGCACAGACCGTCATTTTTGCAAAGAGGTCTTTTACGATATTTACATACGATGTATAAAATTTTTATAAAGAGGGAGGTGCAGTTCACTTGACTTAACATTGTTTGACAACAGATTGGATAATCACATGGTGTGTATTTAGGTAAAAGCCTCTGAGAGGGAAGGGTATTTGTTGATGGTCCGTGTCTTGTATGTCTCTGAGTGAGGCGGCGGTGTGAAATGTGGTGGGAGGGATCATCAACAGAGTGCGTACAGAAACAGACCGTGTTTGTGTGTTCAGGCGGAGACAGAGGAGAGCGAGGCCGACCTCCACCAGCGTCTGCTCTATCAACAGAGAGGACTCTCACTCATATGTAAGACCCAGCGGCTCATCCTCATGTGTACACACACACGCTCACCCGGTGGGTGTCACACACAGCTCCCTTTGAAGGGCCGTCCACTCCTCTTTCCCCCCCCCCCCGCATCTCGACAAACATGCTCCCTGTTCCCTTTTTTTAACCCTCTCCCCTCTTCCCTTTCTCCCCGGCCGGTGCCGTCTCGGGCTCCGCCCCCCCCCCCCCCCAGCGGAGGCACTGGGCGACAGCGGGCAGGGTTCCTCCGTGTTCTCCTCGGAGAACCCCCACCTGGCCCAGCGCAACATGTCCTACAGCAGCCCCCCGTCCACCCAGCACCCCCTGCAGCCCGCGCCCCACACCCCTTACCCCCCCACCCCCTCCGGCGTCCAGCAGCAGCAGCAGCAGCACCCGGGCTACGCCCAGCCGCCGCCGCCGCAGCAAATGGTGAGTGATGATGTCATCAACACGAGACCAGGGGCCTCCGCCATGCGCCCTGTGTGAGGTGGCAACGTCCAATTAAAATGGTTGTTGTTGTTGTTTTTGTTTTTTTTTATACGCCAACCCGGGACAAAGGGGGGACCACTTTACCGTCTTGATTGCTCTGTTGACGCATGTTGCATGACGGTGTGGAGACGAGAAGCGTTTGGATGCTACTGTAGGTTAGCACGGCCGTGGGGTGGGGGGGGGGGGGGGGGGGGGTTTCACGTTAGCCGCATGCCCGGTGAGTGTGTGTGTGTGTGTGTGTATGTGTGTGTGTGTTGAGAGGCCAGGAGAAGGAGGGGAACGCCCCAAGGTATTGGGATTCCTCCGGCCAGACAGGACATGTTATCAGCCAGTCCCAGCTCCCGGGTCCCCTGGGCAGTCACACAGTGTTTAGGAAGTGATTTATCACCTGGGTTTGATCGAGCGGCCCTCATTAAGCCGCCGCTGCATAATTCATCAAAGCCGGCAAATCCACTGTTAGCACTCAACGGGTCAGTTTATAAGCCAGACGAGCAGGTTTGATCATTAAAAGACAGTGAGCTAGTGTCCTAGCTCAAACCGGCTAACTATCCTTTCAGGCATTCATGCGCTGTCCTCACAAGACAGACGGGCTAGCTCGCTCGTCAGCGGTGTCTCTGTGTTTTGACGTCACGTGTCTGTCAGTCACTCTCTCCTCAGCCTCCGAGAGGCCCCGCCCCTTACCTTCCTTCCATCTCTCCGTGTTGTCGTGGTCCTGTTGACCTCTGTTGACCTCCGATAGTCCCCACACCTTGTTGTTTTTTATTTCGAAATAAGCATCTTTGACCTCCCTTTCCACCCCTGTTTCTGTTTTCTTCTGTTATTTATTTAGTTTCTAATGTGACGTTTTTTTCCAACCATACCCCCATTGGTGGACTGTTTTTTTTTTTTTGCCTTTATTTTTTTCATCATAATTTGTTAAATTGTGCTGTATTGTATGTTTGATTCTATTTTTGTACCCTGTTACCCTGCTGTATATTTTTGTCTTTGTTATTTTCTTTGCCTTGAAAACAGGATGTTTTTCAACAATTATCTCCATTCATTGTATTTGCCTCATTCAAAAGCACTTCAGATGGTCAGAAGATTGGTCCACTTGATGAATCCAATAGCGTGGACAGTAAGCCTAATCAGAGTGGGCTCCAGCTGGGTTCTATCAGCAGCTCATGGATTAATTGCATTAAATATTCAGTTCAATAAGATATGTAATATCCTGTTTGAATTCGATTGAAGTTAACGTGCTAAAATGTCTGGGAGATAATTTTGATCGCGATGTAGTCCATTGTGTTGCTTGTGTTTATTTGGGTTTTTTCAATGTTGTCATAAATGTCCTCACAATGTTGATTGACCCTCAAGTAGCCAATAATCCTACTCAATGATCAATACTCCATAGTGGGATTTTCATCTGATGGATGCTCCCTTAACGCTTCTCTAGTCAATGCATCTTCTGAATGATGGCTTCGGTAAGGTAGATATTTCCTTTTGATTTCACTAGTGATAACTTAAGTGCCTTGTAGGCTTTCTTCCATTCCTTCATGTAATTCATGTAATTACATGAATTTACATTACAAGTTGATGCATACATTTTGTACACGTTCATTGCAAAATGTTCACCATGGATTATTTTAAATTTGACACTGAACATTGAACAACATTGAGCTGCTTGAACATCACGTTTAAGTAAACCTTTCCGTGCTGTGTTTAGTTGATAAATGTGAGATGTTTTGTTGCCCTTTTGTCCATGTCCTACCCGACAGTCTCATTTTGTGCTGGTTGTTTCTCTGTCCTTGTGTTGATTTGTAACACGGTCTCACCCTTCAGTGCGCTCCATCCCTTCCCTGACACGACTTTCATCGTCCTGTATTCCCTGCTTGTCCCCCTCGTCCGCAGCCCGCGCCTCACCGCCGGCGCAGCCGTAGCATGTCGGTGTGCGTCCCCGCCTCCTCCTACTCCCCCTACGCCTCCTTCCCCCATGTCCCTTTGCACCTGGCCGCTCCCCCCAAGCCTCCGTCCACTCCTCCTGCGGACCTGTCCCGCGCGCCGCCCTCCTCCCGCGCCCCCCTCCCCGGGGAGAGGGACACGTTCGCGGGCCGCCTCTCCACCGCCCTGGAGACGTTGCTGCCCCTCCACTACACCCCTGCTCCGCCCAGGGCCCGGCAGCGGAGGGCCAGCCTCCCCGCCCTCTTCTCCACCCCCCCCGTAGGTCACGGTCAGACCCCCCCCCCCCGCCCCGGAGGGGCCACGGTGGTGGCGGGAACCAGGGATGTGTAGAGTTTGACAAAGAGAGAAAGAGAGAGAGAGAGGGAAGGAAAGGAGAGAAAATGTAGGAGCCAACACGCGGGTGTGAGGCACTGCGTGTGTGATGGGTAGGATGTGCCCTGGGAGGTTCTAGTGCTGCCTCATCATTGTGTTTTGCACTCGGTTCAATTACCGGTCCGTGCTGAAATGCACTGCAGTAGACTGTCTGATCTAATGCCAGACGTCTTCTGCATGATTTCCAATGCTGGGTTTGGATGCCAGCTAGCGATGCCAGAAATAGCATCATACAATAGTTATCAGTTGTCGAAATGAATCACAACAATAATAGAATAATTCATGGAGCGTCCCGCAGATGATCCATAAATAACGAGATACAGAGTTAAAACAACATGCATGTTTTGTGTGAATGGTTACGTAATGTTTATTGCTAGAAAACCATTCATTGAGCACAGACTCACTCCTGCTTCTGTTTAGAACTGATTTGCCAGGGAATTAAATGAATAGCATCTATTTAATTAAACAATCACCATCTTGTATAATCTACATAGTTTCATTGTGGTTGTCTGTCACTTCAGTATGGAGTGTCTAATCAAATTAAATTGAACCTCCCTAAAACATCTCCCTAAAATATTAATCTTACTGGTATATGAGATCATAATTTTGGATTGTAGGCCTATTAATGTTCTATATTCATATTTAACAGAGCAATATTGTCATCTCGGAGGGTAGAGTGTTTGTTTCTACAGACTATCGGTTCAAGTTCAGAGGCAGCGGTTCAGGTGTTTTCTTTTCCCTTTGATCTCCTCTGAGTATCGGACCTACACCATCCCTGCTTCTCATTAAATACAGATCCGTGGATCAGACCCCTCGCTCGGCCCCCTGGTTGATGCTGCTGCCTTTCCTCATGAAGACAACCAAGACATGTCATTGTGTCATTACATGGCATCTTACATGCTATTATATCAAATCATAACATAATGGTAATATTTCTATAATAATACTCAAGATGGACAAATACATTCTCTTGAGTCCATGTTCGGCCCGTCTAAGCTTGAACATCAGCCTGGACATCCAAACAGCCGTCCTTGTGTTCTGATGTAGTCATGACATGCTCACATGACAAGAAGAAATGCCATCAGATGTTCTCTCCTTTAATTACATCAGCATATGCTGCCCTGGATTCTGGAGAAGTTGTTGTTTGTGGACATTGATCCCCAGTGGAAAAGGCTGATGTATTTTTAGTAAAACACACAAAAACGCAGAAAAGTCTGCAGACTGCAGATATCACACATCATATCTGTCCACAGTTATGATATCCCAAGGCTTGCATAATTGTAATATACACACTTGAACAATTTGCATAGTGCATATGAGTACAGTTTTTGTTGTCTTCAGCCAGGCGTCGGGTCCCATCTCTGTATTTAGTATCCTCGTCTTCCTGCAAGCTGTTTGTGTCTCACCCTATGACTTTCCATCTCCCTGTGTCTGCCAATCTGTCTGTTATTTGTCAGTGTACGCTTTGGTCTGTCTCTCTGTAGTTCTATAGTCTATGTATGTGTGTCTTTCCACCATCCTCCCTCCATCACCTCACCCAGTTATGTAGGCTTCTCTCTACGGCTCTGATCCTACCAATGCCTGTATTATGTATTGTAGGATAAACATGCATTTTTTTCCTCTGACTGTGTCGACATGACGATCTCTGGCTCTCTCGCCGTTTTTTTTCTCTCACGAAATGGCTGACGTCTGTGGCTGTCTCTCTCCTTCACTCTGCTTTAAATCCCGTGTATCCTGTCACAGCAGCCATCAATGCAACACCACTACTGCGGCGGCGGAGTAGGAGGAGCAAGTGGAGGAGGAGGAGGAGGAGGAGGCCCCTCCCTCCCTGACCCCCCCACTTATTTCTTCCCCTCCATCCCCGAGCGCCCCATTTCCTTCTCCCCCCCGCCCGGCGGCCCCCCGAAGGCCTACAACGCCCAGCGGCGCAAGAGCACGTCCATCCTGGAGGCGCACACCCGCCACTTCCAGCCCGCCTACCCCCGCTACGGCGCCGCCCTGCACCCCTACGCCGGCCTGGAGCCCGCCGAGCCCCCACCCCTCTACATGGTCAACCCGGGCTTCGCGGCTTGCGCCCAGAGGCTGGGGGTGGCCGGGGAGCCCCTGCATCACTCGGGGCAGTCGGACCCCAGCATGTACGGCTACAAAGACATCCGCGCCGAGCAGGAGGAGGTGGTGCGGCGGCTCAGCCTGAACCAGGCCGCCCTCTTGGACCAGTTTGAGGCCATGGCGTACGGAGGATACCAAATGGCTGCCAACCAACTCAGCCACTTGAACTTCCACCAGCAGATGCAGGCCGCCGCCGCCGCCGCCAGCATGGCCTACGACGCCATGCCCCCTTCTCCCGCCGCCTTCTTACACCCCCACCTCATGCAGAGAATGGGCGCCCACAGTCCGGTTCCCCAGCCCCTGCCCCCCGTCAACGCCCCGGCCGCCTCCTTCGCCGTTCCCTCGTCAGAGGGGTGCTATCAGCCCCAGCAGTGCTCCTCAGGGTCCTTCCCGCTCTCCGCCCCGCCGGTGATGAGCGAGGCCCAGCCGCCCCCCGGGAGCGTGTTTGAGTACCACCTGGCCGCCGCCGCGGCAGCCGCCGCCGCCGGGGATCCCAGCCTCCTGGCGTCCAGACTTTACCGGGCTCGCCGGAGCTCCATGGACCTCCAGCTGGAGGAGAGCACGGGATCGGGCTCGGGCAGCTCGGGGTCCTACAGCCGCCTGCAGCCCGTCACAGAGGAGCTGTACTCCTACGTGAGCCCTGAGCTCCCCTTGCCCCCGGGGAGCCTCCTCCTGCACCACGGCTGCGGCGGAACCGCGCGCGACAAGAGCCCGGAGCCCTCCAGCGACTCGGTGGCCTCCTCCGACGCGGGGGAGTACCAGTCTCCCCCGCCCCCGCCTCTCCCCCCCGCAGCCGAATCCTCCTCCGCCGCTCAGTCCATCCCCCAGCCGTCCTCGGTGGGGCTCTACGACCAGCACCCGGCCGGCAGGGTGCTGCCGGCAGAGCTCCAGGGACACCCGCCCTCCAAGCAGAGCTTCCTCCTCCTCACGCCCTCCTCCGAGCTCCCGCCGGGGGGATCGTCGTCCACGCAGCTGGGGTCTCTCATCCAGAGCGCCTGGGCCCGCCACGGAGGCGTGCTGCCGGCCCAACCGGATATGACGTACCATGAGTCATTGCTGGCCATGCAGGCTGCTAACCCCACTCTGGTACTAAGCCCTGTGCCCCCTTATAATACACCCGAGTCAATAACTAGCTTCCATTCAGTTACTTTCTAGCCCGGAGCGTGCTCTCATCTCATACTTACATTTATCAAAAAGCTTGAAAAAAACTTAAACATTTTCTTCAGTATCGATTCAGTGGTTGTAATTAAAGACGATCTCCTACTGCTGGAAAGTAACAGAGAGAATGGTAAACAGTGATTTGACTTGGGGGGCTTTTCATACCGGTGCTATTGTTGTACACCTCCATTGTAGTCCCATTAAGCCCTTATTTTGTCTTTTATTTTATCCAGTCCACGTTCTGTGTTTTTATTTTTTATTTTAACTTCTTCAAAATGCTTATACTCCAGCGTGTGTCACATCTGCTTTCCAAGGTTGTCTGGGGGGGATTTCTGACCTAATTTAACGTCTGGCCGCTGAATCCAGTGAAGAACTGAAATTCAACTGACACCAAAATGGCTGCCTTCATCAGCATCCTAGTGTAGAAAACCAATGGTCTCGCATTAATCTATCACCAAATACAAATACAAATACTTCAAGTGCACGAGTGGACTATTGATTGACAACACGTTTAATGTGTTGTCAATCAATAGTATTCACAATAGTATTCACAATCAGTATTCTCACAAATTAGACTTTAACTAGTATCTAAAGTCTTATTGCAGACTAGCTCAAATATGGGTGTACACAGCGTTTCATATTTGTTCGCTTATTGGTTTTGACCAATCATGTCGCCTCTGTTAGCTCATAATTGGCGATTAACTAGCCAATTACTATATTAGCAAATAGCAGACAACAATCTCAAATAGAAAAAGTGAATAGAATAGAATATCTGTGCAGTGAAAAAGGGAAAGAAGGCAGTTTTTCCCCCCCAGGAGTTGTGCTACAACATAGTAGGACTATGTTGACCTTAACTCTTGCCACAGCACAGGCTGCTATTCTGGAGGTAGATTTGACAAGACACTCTCTGGTGTAAAAGCTTTTGAAGCCAACGGTCTACACCCTCTTCTGTTTGTCTTTTTGTTTTTTTATGTATTTTGTTCACTTGTTATTACCAGTAAGTACAATTTTGTGTGTATGTTCATATATGACAGTATATGAGAAATGTGTGTTTGTGCAGGTATATACCACATATACATGCAGTGTTGCTAGTGCAAATCCAAAGTCCATTTAGCCATTTAGTCCTCACTCTTGTAGGTAAAATCTATGTATTACATATGCTTATTTAATCTACAGCATTCTTATGCTTAGCATTTAAAGTACATTGATCTCATATAGTCATGAGTGTTAATCAGAATTAATATAAGTCGAGTTAAGTGACTTTGTTGATTTTGTACGGACAAACGCACAGAAACATACAACAAAAATGAAGGGGGTTGGACCAGCATTGTCACAATGCGGTCGATGTCTTTGTTTGTATTTTGCTGCTTAATACCGTGGCGATGAGCCATTCTGTACCAGCGAGCCTATGGTGATGTCACGCGTCTTGAACACTAGGTTCAAAGGTCCAAAGTGACATTTATCAAACCCTTAGAAAGCTGAAATCAATGCCATCCCTGTGGTACTACTATATTTCTTGTGATCCTCCTAACCAAAAAAAAAGCTTTGTCCTTCCTTTCTGTTCATTACTTTAGATTGAGTTGCCAGACCCTGTTTTCTACCCTGTCTTTTTTTCTCACCTTCATCTCTTCTTTTCTGCAAGATTTCCACTCATTCTGTTAGCTTTGACTCTTAAGTGCAGGTAGGTCCCAACACATCTGGTGCAGACGTACTTCAGCAATCTCCCACCTCTACTGCGGTGTTTTAGTAGGTTGAGCTTGAACGCACACATGGCCTTCGAAGGGTGCATCCATTGTTGCCAGTCAACACCTTCAGCACAGTCAGCACCCTTTGGTGCCTTAACTCTGGTAGCCCAAATTCATTGCCCTGCGCCACCACTCACAGCAGAGAATGCTGCTGGATTACAAGTCGAGTATCTGAACCTCTAGTGTTTCCGTGGCTTATAGTGCACGGTTAAAGGGAAACTCCACGGCGATGCACAACTATGAGCCTATAGAATGAAACAGACCATGAAACAGGCACCCCTCATCAAAGTGTTTATGTGTAGGGTGATCGTCAGTGGGACCTCCGTCTTAACCCGCCGCGGGCAGCTTCTGCTCGCCCCGCCCCGCCCGCATCATAACCTGCACTCACATCCCGCCCAGGAGCGTAGCTGCATGACAACGCGGGTCTACCATCCACTAACCTCGGGGCGCTCGCCCCGCCGCTGGGGACATTAACGCTGGCACGTTCCCGGCAGGCCGCCGACCGCCATGTTTGTGTTTTTGCGAGCGAGCGGAGGCAACTCAAAACGCACGCGCATCGAAACGGTCCAGACTGGAGTCGAACCCTCCCCGCTCCCCCCCCATGTCTTGTGTCTCGGTGCCTCGCTGCCGTGTTCTCATTGGTTTGTGTTTCCCCCCCCCCCCCCACCCGGCCCCTGCGTCGTCCCACGACATTCCCCCGCCACGTCTCTCTGTAGCAGGTACAGCCCCTCCCCCCTCAGCCCAGCCCTGGACCCCCCGTGGCTGCAGTCCCCTCCCAGCCTGCACCCCCTGGGAACCTGCAACAGGTAAACACTGCCTTATATATATATGTGTGTATGTATGGCCAACACATGGTCGATGATGTAAGTCCCACTCGCTTTAACCACCACTGTTGCATGTGTGTTCTAGCCAAGCCTGTGATGTCATCTCGTAGTAACTGTAATGTTATCAGCAGGCAAGCCAGTGTTCTTTGGCAAGACTTTCTGCTCGGAATACTAAAATGATTGCATCTTTGGAGACTGTTTTCCTTTTATGAGACCATTGTTCAGTAAATTCACCGGCCAAGTTATTTAACAAAGAAGCGAGTAGATGTACATTAAATGGTGTTTTAAAACATGTTTCAGGTTTGGCATTAGGTTTATGGATTTTATCGAGAGAATTTAATTGCTGCAGTGCAACATCAGTTATCACTTAGCTGTAGTGGGGTGTTTTGTTCAGTGTTATACATGCTCTCTAACAATACATCCTCCTAACATCTCTGTTGTCCCCTCTACAACATCACAAACTCACACTAACTCACCCCCCACCGCTGTGAATCAACGTCTCCCACTCTGAACTGTGTTTTTCTTCATAGTATGGAGGCTTCTACATCACAATGCCTCCCACTCAGGTAGAAACACTACCTATTGTTCTTCTTGATTTGACACATTGTCTTGACCTTGATTTTCTCCATCCCTCCTCTTCAGAATTTATTTTATGAATGAAGAAAAATCCGTCCTCTACTTCCTTTATTAATCTCTCTTAATTCGCAAAACTTAGAATTTAGGACTCCTGAACCCACTTGAGTACCTCCTGCTACGATAAGAAGCTGGGTTCATCTTTGAGGTGGCAGCCATTACTTAAAGGGGTCAGCTGGTGTGTGCAGGTCAGGCTTTCTCCCCCAGCTGTGGCCCAGTGCCCAGGGGCACACACCACCTCACTGTGCACGCCGCCTCTTGTTAGGGAATAATTGCATCACTAAGCGGAGTCGATTGACCGTGAAATGTTGATGGAAGATCAAGTGTTGCCGGTCACCATTCAGTGGAATGCCGTTCATTCCACTGTTGAGTTAATTAATAAGTCCAATCAGGTGATTCAGACATTGTCACGCTGCCTGCTATGTGACCGGAGGTGTTCACTTCAATGAGTTGAAGAAACAAAAAAAAACATTGATTATATTGTACTTTTATTTGCTGTGTATTGATATTGCACAGGTGATGATTTGTTTGAAAGTTTTTCTTGACAACGTCAAACCAAATCTAAAGCCTTCACTGCACAAAGTTTGGTTTATTCTCCCCCCACATCTCCCCCATTACCCCGGGCTCCTCTCGACTATCGTTTCCAACTCTTCCTCTCCGCCCTGTATACATACTCTTCCTCTCTTCCTCTCTAAGGTCGCTCCACCCAGTCAGCCCAGCAGCACCGCGTCCATCCAGAGCCCCTCCCACTCACCTGCACAGGTAACAAGAGACGCACTGGTCAGCTGACCAGACCACCATCACCACAACACAACACAATAACACGACTGCAGATTCTCAAGCTTAAAGGCCCACAGGGGTTAACACTCCAGTCATGTCACACACAATATATTGCATTAATGTCTGAACACGCAGGTGTATACACACAGCACAGTCTGTCCTGACCTCGATTATCAAGGCTAATTTAATAACAGAACAGACTGGATACAAAAACCAAACACCCATTGGCTGAAGACAACAACAGTTATATATGCACACTGACTCACTTGCAGAGCACGAGAAAAATAGAGAAATAAGTCACATGTGTGTTATCTTCAGTATCTGTTTTGTTTTGCATGCCATATCCTTTTAACCAATTATTCCTAATTCGAGTCTCTTCGTTCTGTTTTTTTGTCTTTTACTGGCATACTCATCGGCATGCTGTCTCCATTTATTATGGGGTTTTGGTTTGTGTGGATTCCTACTGTACCCATGTGGTGAATGTATTTTGTGATGTGTTGTGAATATGTGTGTGTGTGTGTGTGTGTGTTCACCATAATGCGTATCCATATTCAAACTGTACCCATGTGGTGAATGTATTTTGTGATGTGTTGTGAATATGTGTGTGTGTGTGTGTGTGTTCACTATCATGCGTGTGTGTATTCATACTGTACCCATGTGCTGAATGTATTTGGTGGTGTGTTGTGGGAATACGTGTTGGTTTTATGTGAAGTTCTGTGAGCTCAGCCCGTCTCCCAGTATAGAACACCTCTATATTCTCTACCAGCTAGCTCTTTGCAAGGTGTGTGTGTGTGTGCACCTGTGTGCGTGGGGTGTGTGTTTGTGTGCGCCTGTGTGCCTGCGTGTGCGTGGGGTGTGTGTGGTGGTGGTGTGTGTGTGTGTGTGTGTGTGTGTGTGTGTGTGTGGGTGTGGGTATGTGTGTGAGTGTGTGTGTCTGTGTGTATGGGTGTGTGCGGGTACGGCTCAGTGAAATCACAAATCGATTAGCTGTCCTTCAAGACATAGTGAAAGCCTCTAAAGATAAACAACACTGATGATATAGCTAGCAATCAAAGGAAAGTAAAAAACTGTCCTACAATATCATCATTCAATAGAAACCCCTACATACTGATTACTGAAACGTATCTGTAAGAAATGCATTGTCATGTGTCGTGTTTCGTGCATGCAATCTACGGTCCAGACTTCAACCTTAGATTAACCGTGGACTGGAAGCTGTTGGCTTGACGGTTGCATGCGGGTAGCATGTAACCTCGTGTTTGATGTCCTAACGTCCCCTGCGATGTCTCGGCTCTCGAAGGACCCCTTGTCGTTGGGTTTGTCTTGCTGTTTGAGTGGTTGCTGTGGAGTTGTCCCCTGCAGTCAGTATTGGGTCGCAGTGGCTGTTGGTTCCCATTGGAGTTAGGGTTCAGTGGCGTGGTGAAGATCAATGCATTCGAGAAAAACTGATTTCGCTTTACAACAAAAATCTTTTTTTTCCTACTTTTGCTGTCCCAATACTGGCTCTTTTGTCGTTTTCTCTAACCTTTCTACTACCCTCGCATCCTCACTTCCTGTTTTATATAACCTAAATGATGGTGTCTCCTCCCTGCTTACTCCTCCGTTCTGTCCTTTCTTAAATTACCTTTATTGTTTCCTTCTACCCTCTCTACCCTATCCTCAGCCTAATGTGACTTCATCATCCTCCTCTGCCGTTGCCATGGCGCCTCCTCCGGCTCCGTTGCCCTCCCTTCCCGTTGCCATGCCCACGGCGGGGGTCGCTTCCCCTCCCACCACCGTTCCACTTCCTATTGCGGTCGGCCCAGCCCTAGCCTCCCCTCCTCCTCCTCCTCTTCCTCCTCCTCTTCCTCCTCCCCCTCCTCCTCCTCCTCCTCCCGTGTGCGCCCCCACCGGGCCTCAGCCAAGGGCCACTGTGGTGCCCATCATCAGTGTTGACATCGCCCCTCCCGACATACCCGCGGAAGCCCCTCCCCAGGTACGGGTGACGGACAGCCCGCCGCCACCAATGCTACTGCCTCTGGCACCCGTGTTGATCGCGCCGCGGCGTCGGGAGACGGGCGGTAGAAGTGGTCTGTAGTGTTGGTACTTAAAGGAGTCCGGATGGCCTTGTGTTATCCGCGCTGTGGAGCAGGGGTTTAAATGGAGACACTGAATGGTGGATAAGAGTGAACGCTGACCTAGTGTTTTAGATGGTTTTGGCTTCGGTCAGACATGGAAATTGCTATGCATATGTTATCCACACAGATAATGGTGTGGTGAAGTTTACTTATCACACATAACACGTCTTAGTTCTCTTCTTCCCTCGCCCCCTTTCTCCTTCCTCATTTCAACATTGCTCTGATGATGACGATGATGATGATGATGATGATGGTGTGATGATGACGATGCTGATGATGGTGACGATCACAGGAGTGATGATCACAGTGATTGTGGTGTACGTGTGTGTGCCTGTGTGTGTGCGTGGTGTGTGTGTTTCAGCCTGCCTCTCAGCCTGCTGAGCAGTCCCCCTTTCAACTTCAACCAACTCAAGTGCAGCAGTCGTCTATAGAGAGGTGCCATTATACAGTCTGAACTCTGTCATGATTTAGTGCTTTCAATTGGCCTCTTTGGATGTTTTCAACCTTAAACCTCTCCCTCCCTCTCTCTCCCAACCCTCATTCTCTCTCTAACCCTCTCGCTCTCTCCTCCCTCTTTCCCCACCTCTCTCTCCCCCACCCCCCTCTTCCTCTCCCTTTCTCTCATTCTCTCTCTCCCTCCCTCTCTCTCTCCACCCTCCTTCTCTCTCTCTAACCCTCTTGCTCTCTCCTCCCTCTTTCCCCGCCTCTCTCTCCCCCACCCCCCTCTTCCTCTCCCTTTCTCTCATTCTCTCTCTCCCTCTCTCCCTTTCTCTCTCTTTCCCTTCCCTTCTTTCCCTCCCTATCTCGCTGTCTCTCTCTCTCCCCCCCTCCCTCTCTCCCCCACCCCCCCTTCCTCTCCCTTCCTCTCCCTCTCTCTCTCCCTCTCTCCCTTTCTCTCTTTCCCTTCCCTTCTTTCCTTCCCTATCTCTCTGTCTCTCTCTCCCCCCTGTTCCTCTCTCCCTCCCCCCCTATGTCTCTCTCTCTGTCTGCCCCCCCAGCGGCTACTCCGAGACGTCCGGTCTGAGCGACGGGAACGAGGGCGGCGGCGGTGGCGGCGGGCGTGACGAGGGCCGCTCGCTGAAGCGCCACCAGAGGCGCTCGGTGCGGAGCCGCTCGCGCCACGAGAAGCCTGGCAAGGCCAAGCTCAACGTCCTCAACGTGAGAACCGCCGCGCCTTCTCTCTCTCTGGGACGCCGCGCGCCTCGGACCGCCGGGCGCCACCGGCTTGGGCTCAGAGCCATCGAGAAACACTTCTCAATGACTCAAGCCGGTCCGAGGTGCACGATCAATTCAGTCCGGCCACGTCAAGACAGGGATGGGTTGTCCTTTTTCCCCCAAATCAATCCGGTCCAGAGAGGAAAAAGAGTAATGAAATGCGAGAGAAGGAGAAGGACTGAATGAAGAAGCCAACCCAGAGTTGGAGGCGGGACTTTGTTAAAGTTAGAAACGATTGTTAGGGACATCAGCCCCCGGGGGGGCCGTGGCTTCGGGGGCTGACCTCTTACTGTTGACCCGATCCGTGGTGGTTCTGAACGGACGGGAGGGTGTTCAGCGGTCTCTCCCTGCGTACGCGTGTGTAAACAGGCTTTTGTGTCCCCCCGCGCGCGGCTAGATCTCCAACATGGGAGACCGGGTGGCAGAGTGCCAGCTGGAGACGCACAACAGGAAGATGGTGACCTTCAAGTTCGACCTCGACGGGGACAACCCGGAGGAGATAGCCAAGATCATGGTACGGACGCCGCCCGTGTGGCCTTCACACCTGTATGCTCAATGTCCTGCCTTCGCATGAATATGCTAATGAGAGGACACACCTGTATACCATCACCATATACTGCATAACTGATTTGTGCGCATGTGTGTGTGTGTGTGTGTCTCCATGCAGGTCCAGAGTGAGTTCATCCTGGAGAGTGAGAGGGAGTCGTTCATCGAGCAGGTCAGAGAGGTGATAGAGAATGCAGACGAGCGAGGCCTGGAGCGTGACCCCAGTAACCAGGTCAGCACCTCAGGCACTGTTAGGGCGCTAATTATGTATGGGTTGTTCTTATCACCCTCCGTTATTATGTTTCCTTTCAGTCACTATAGAATAACCTGCATTGTTTTAAAGCTCTCTCTTTCTCCACGCTGTGTCTCTGTCTCTGTGTTCTCCAACCCCAGGCGCCAGGCGATACTGAGCAGCAGTCCATCCCCATGCCAGGTAGCTAAACACAAGAGTCCACACCGTCCTCAACGCCCTGCAGGGCAACTCTACAGCTCCGTACCTCACTCACTGTCATATCCTCCTGCTGTTCTGTTGTCCTACACCTGTTGAGTGCGTTGGTGTAAAAAGCATTGGTGTAGACTGCTGCGTCTCACGGTTCCTCTCGGCCAGCTTGTGTGTGAGGGCGAGCTGTGTTCCAGCAGATGTAAAATGATGGTCTGTGCCGGCTTGGGGAGAACAAGCTTTACGGTGGCCTTCCAGTCGAGCTGTGTTTGTTCTCATGCTGGAGTTGACAATTCAACAAAAACAGGCGTGTGTGAGAATGTGTGTGAACGTGGAGTGTAGGCCATTATGTTGTTAGAGACTGCACCCAGAAGTGAATGTAATACAGGATTAAGTTAATTGGGTTTCCTCTCTCTCTCTCTCTCTCTCTCTCTCTCTCTCTCTCGCTCGCTCCTCCTTTTCTGCACTGCAGTCGTTCCGCAGAAACGTGACAATCTTTTTTGTAGTAACTCCAGTTCATATTGTATGCGCTGATTGTTCTCAGCCTCATTCATACGTTTTGTTTGCTTAACGCGTCCGCTGAATGTGAAGGTGTGCAATGTCCCCTCTCTCTCTCTCTCTCTCTCTCTCTCTCTCTCTCTCTCTCTCCCTCCCTCCCACCCTTCCCCTGCAGACTTGCCAGCGAGTGCCACATCCCAGGTGGTCCATTCAGCGGGTCGCAGGTTCATTGTGAGCCCGGTACCTGAGTCCAGGCTGAAGGAGCTGCTTCCTACCTCCCCACTAGCCTCCACACCTGTGCCCACCGCAGAGTCTGGTGAGACCTGTGTGTGTGTCTGTGTGTGTGTGTGTGTGTGTGGGTGTGTGTGTGTATGCGTGATTGAGTGCCCTCGTTCAATACATTCCACAGAATTAGAGGAATTCAAACTCATTTGCCACCAGCGTCATTCAGAGTTCAGAGCCTCGTCCGTCAGTAAAACGACGAAAAACAACTCAGTGAACCGTGAATTTGAACTTCCCACAGGCGCTCTGACATTTTATCTAATCTACTAAGTAAACAGTGACTGCCTTATGTCTTATCTGATGACCCAAAGCATATACTTTGCATGGCGCTCCCAAGCCATGAAACTGCAGTGGTACAGTGACACGCTCGTTGGTGTCAGCGCTGCCTGGACCGGTGGACGTGGTCTGCTTAAAGACACGGTGGCTTCATGGCGTGTTGTCCTGCTGTGTTCCAGCTTCCCCGGCCTCGTCTCAGTCCCCAGCCCCGGCGGTCGCTCTGTCCCGGTCTGCCGGAGCCATCACCCTGCAGCAGGCCTTCTCCGAGCTGGGGCAGAACCAGTATGACCCGGGGCCCAGCACGGCGCCGGCCTCCATCCCCTCCGCCCCGCCCTCCACCCAGCCCCCCGCTGCCCCCGTCCCCGCCCCTCAGCCCACCGTGGCAGGCGGCTCCAACCCTGCAGCCGAGACCGTGGCCAGGCCCCGCCCCCCGCCTTTAACCCAGGCACAGGAGCACTCATTGGATGCCTCGTTGCCCCAGCCCTCGCCCTCCTCCTCTGTACCCTCAGTCTGCCTCACACCCCCCGGCTCCACGTCCTCCTCCCCTCTCACCATCTCCGGTCCACCCCTGGTCACCCCGACGCAAGGAGCCGCACCGCCCTCGGCTCACTCCTCACCCCAGGGTCAGCCGCAGCTCCAGGCCCAAGCACAAATCCAGCCCCAGGCTTTGGCCCAGGCCCAAGGTGCCATTGCGCAGTCCGAGCCCGATGGTCCTGCCGCCTGCTCTGCCGCCCCTGCCTCCTTGTCCTCTCCCCCGGCCAGCTTCTCCAGCGTCGCCCCGACCGTGCCCACCTCGGCTCCTCCCTCCGCCACCCTGCCCTCGGTCTCCTCTCCATCCCTTCCTACTCCCTCTTCTTCTTCCTCCTCTGCTCCTCTGGCGAGCGGCGCCGGGGGCGTGGCCGCCCAGTCCTGCCGCTCCCCGCCCTGCTCCAGCCCCCCCGCGTCTCTGTCCGCCTCGCTGGTGACCACCACGGCCGCGCCGGGCCCCCAGCCCGCCGCTCCGTCCGCCTCCGCCCAGTCCACGCAGTCCCCCACCTCCGCCTCGGGCTCGCCGTCGTCGTCATCGCTGACCTCCACGGTGACCTCCGGGGCGGCGCCGGGGGTCCAGTCCACGTTGGCCCACTCGCAGCCGCAGACCGCCGCCCTGCCGGGGCAGGGCCACACCCACTGCGGGGAGTCATGTGATGCGAGGTGTGTGCCGCGTGTTTACTCGCTCATCATCATCATCATCATCATCATCATCAAGCTCTACAAATAGCATGCTTGCCCATAAATAATAAGTTTGTGATTCATTCATCTGTTACAAATTCTACAAATTCTCCATGAATGAGAGCTTATTATGTTAGTATTTTCTTTGTTACAGCAGAAAGTCAGATTCCATTAAACCTCAAGGGAATCGTTCAAGGAGTTTGAATATGTACTAAAGTGCTTAGCGCTTTCGAGGAAATAGCATCACCATCATGGTGCATCTTTCGCTAACAACCTATAATTGGATGGCGGCTGTCCTCCTCACCCTCCCCACCTCTTTATGCAGGTGTGAGGCCAACGTGGAGTCCCAGGGCAAGGCGGACGACATCCACGCCCTGGACAAGAAGCTGCGCTCTCTCTTCATGGATCTGGGCGGGGCAGCGCCGGCCGCACAGGGCGAGCTCCCTGCCGGCGAGCCCGCCGCGGGGGGTGTCCCCGTGGCGGGTACCGCGGCGCCGGCCGGCCCCACCTCTACCTCCACCACCTCCGTCACCGGGTCTAGCTCCGTCACGCCGCCGCCCCCCTCCACCCTGCCGCTGGCCGCCGGGGGTCCGGTGAGCATGGCCCAGGGCCCGGGAACCCCCACCGCCGCCCCCGCCCAGACCAGTAAGCGCAGACACCTCCCCCTTGTCTGATTTTCATTAGCATTAGCGTTAGGGTTGTTTTTGTGACCTATAGAGCGTGTACTTTCCACAGATATGCCTGCTGCGACCTATGGCCCGACCACTCCATCCAAAACCCCTCTGTCCAGAGTCTCGGTGAGCGACTAGTTCTGTCTGTCAACACACTGATCACCAAGTCACGTGGAGTCACTAGTTCTGTCTGTCAACACACTGATCACCAAGTCACTTGGATAGTATAGTTAAGTAGTAGTTGTGGTAAGGTGGAGTAGTCGTCTTAGTGCTCAGACTGGATTTAGATGGAATGTGTTCCAAGCCGTTTCCAACGACATGTTGACTAGCCCACAGACAAGCACCTCATTGAATTTTGAATGAACTCTGCTGTTTGCTCCGTGATTAGTGTATCTTAATGGTAGGGCTGAGCAGGGTTGAGTGCATGGCCATTTTCTGGCACTAATTGCGTGGGACACAGTCATGGCAAATTGCTCCGTGGATACTCCCTGGTGAAAACAATGACTTGAGTGAGTCACAGTTTACTTCACAACAACCAACTACAGGTATCAAACCAACCACCCTCTGACTGTCTGGAGAAACAGCCAACCAGACACTGACTCCTGCTCACGCCACTGCCTGAGATCAGTCACAGAAAGACATGGACACGTGGCCTTGCGTTGCCGCGTGTCCATAGCTTTCCACCAAAACGTGCTAGTGTGTAATTAGCCACGTTTACAGCTCATCCTCTTCCCCTCCTTTTCTTCTTTCCCTGTCTAATCCAAATCCTCCTTGTTTTCCTCTGTGTTTCTCCTGTCCGTCCCCCTGTCCCTCCCCGTGTCCGTGTGTCTTGAGTTCAGGCTGGTATTCCCCCGTCAGAGCCGCAGTCCTCCTACCCCGGGCCCTGTCTAACACAGGTGCTGCTCCTCCTCACCTCCCTCCCATCCCCTCTCTCCCACTCACCACGCTTCGCACCGCGCTCCTCAGGCCGTTGGTCACCGTGGTTTCGCGCAGCGGCTGACCCGCGGAAACGGTGGCGAGTGTCGTCACACCGGGCGGGAGAGGGGTTTTTTTTTTTTTGCTCGTGTAAAACGGGATCATCCTGATGTAATCCTGCAAAGCACTTTGCGGGCAAATTGCTGTTCTCTCAGCGGGCGTATTTAGGGTGCATTAGCAACAACACACAGGCCGTCCCGTGCTCCTGTTCCCTGCTGGATAGCGTCAGAGCTTCGCCGGCTAGCGTGTCAGTGGGGGTGGGGGGTAAAGCGGCGCTGTCTGCTCTCCATGCTGTTTCAATCAATGCCCAACGAGAAACGCTATTTACCCCCCGCGGACCGCTCACGCTGAGAATTTCTGTCGCCGGTGGGAGAAGCCTCTCGCACAAGCTGGTTCTATTTTAATAATTGCAGCGTGCGTCGGCTACAAAAACCCTTCTTTTTAATTCACAAATTCACAGAGATTTTATTGCGTACGATTCCCCCTCCGAGCTCAGGGGCGAATGCGACGGCTCGGCTTCTTTTTTCCCTTTTCCCCTCTCTTCTGCTCTCTCTTCTGGCATGCCGTGGCAATTAGAACAACGGCCACGAGGTCAACCAGTCAGACCGCCGCCATGGGAGGGAGTCCACACCAGTTCCCTCTTCTTAACAAGGGGAACACAGACGGGGGAGGGGCAGAGGTGACCGAGAGCACCACGGGGATCCAGTGAAACGCATCGAAGAGAATGGACAGACAGACAGACAGACAGACAGACAGACAGACGGACAGACAGGCGGACGTCAGGGACGGGGACACTCGGTGACATGGCCGCCACCTAATCTGGCTTAAACGTACCACACAGCTTTTGTTTTGGTTATGAATGCGGCGTCCTAAAAATAGCACCCCCCCCACCCCCGCCACCGTTCATCAGGGACGCGTCCCGCGGCGAGGCACTCGACCCCAGGCTCTCGGCTGCCGGGTCGCCCCTCGTCTCTTGCGTAACTCCGGGATGCCGGGGCGGACCTGTCCTCTCTCGTCGCAGAGCCGCAAACAAATAGGCGCTCACACACACACACACACGTAAGGCCGGGGCTGGCTGGCCTGCTTTTGATTGTGTCGCGTTGCTCGGCACTTTTTAAGCGGGATCTGTGTGTGTGTGTGTGTGTGTGTGCAGGCAAGCGTGGATGTGTGCGTATGCATGTGCGAGTGGATGTGTGTGTGTGTGAGTGTGCAAGTGTGGATGTGTGAGTGGATGTGAGTGTGTGTGTGTGTGTGTGTGTGTGTGTGTGGTTGTGTGTGCTAACTGCCTCCTCTGCTCGTCCATAGTCCCAGCAGCCTCTTGGGGACCTGGACGCCCAGCTGAGGAGAGCCCTGAGCCCAGAGACTGTCAGCACACCCACACAGGTTAACACACACACACACACACACACACACACACACACACACACACATACACACAGAGCTATGTCGCTTTCCGTGGGACCCGGACCCATCTGGGGTGGTCTCCACTAGCACAACCTGACCCGTGCTGAAGTTGTGATTGTAGACCCATCACATGTCCTCACCTGTCATGTAATGTTACGTGTCTCCCGTCCTCAGGCCTCTCTCACCGGCATGCCTTCCGGAGGACAACCGAGTATGAGTTCAACTATTTACTCTGTTTCATAATCCATTTGTCGGCTTTCATGTCGACCTAGTCGCCTGGCAGCCTTTTATTTCCATTAACTGTTCATATCTGTCCCTGTCTCTCCCACGCTCTCGCTGTCGATCTGTCTGTCTCTTTCTTGCTCTCGTTTCCCCTCTCTCTCTCTCTCTCTCTCTTTCTCTGTTCTCTCTCTCTCTCTCTCTCTCTCTCTTTCTCTGTTCTCTCTCTCTCTCTCTCTCTCTCTCTCTCTCTCTCTCTCTGTCTCTGTCTCTGTCTCTGTCTCTGTCTCTCTCTCGCTCCAGTTCCCTTCCCCTCTGAGGAGGAGGACCAGGAGACCCCTCCCATCCCTCCTGCTGCGATCAAACTGGGGAGGTTCCAGGTAATCAATAGCACGCCGGGCTTTTCACTGCAGGCCAAAGGAAACACCCGCAAGACTCCTGTAGCCAGGGCTTTTCATTAGATGGAATCCTATGATGCTTAGTTTCGCTCTCTCTCTCTCTCTCTCTCTGTCTGTCTCTCTCTCTCTCTCTCTCTCTCTCTCTCTCTCTCTCTCTCTCTCTCTCTCTCTCTCTCTCTCTCTCTCTCTCTCTCTCTCTCTCATCCCATCTCATTAGGTATCCTTGGCTACCGATGAGCCTCCCATGAGAAGTCCAACCTGCACAGAATCCTCCACCACCACCTCTGTGTCCTCCTCGTCCTCCTCCTCCTCCTCCTCCTCTTCCTCCTCCTCCACCTCCTCCACCCTCTCCAGCCCGGAGAACACCCTGCACAGGGCCTCCTCCACCCCCCTGAGGAGGGCCGCCCCGGGTGGACCCCAGGCCGTCGGCGACGTCGTGGACGGGCTCCCCTCGGCCGTCGGCCATCGGACCCCGGGAGGGTCTCTCCATCCCGCTCCCTCAGCCTCCCCCTGCGCCTCACCCCTCCCCTGCACCACCATCGGACGGTTCCAGGTGACTCCATTCATTCAACTCTTGCGATTCCTGCCCCTTGGTCCTTTTGCATCTCATTCACCAGTGAGATGGTCTTGTACTGAAATGTTGCTCTGATCCTCCACCCATCCTTCGTTCTATTGCTTCAACCTCAGGTCACCACCAACCCTCAGTCCGGGGTAGGGCCACTCCCGGCCGGCGGTGCCCAGGAGCAGAGCTCTGCGGTGGGGCGCGCCCCGCCACCCGCCGCCCAGGCTACCAACGGGCCCAGCGGGCCGCGCCGGAGCAGTCCGGTGGAGCTGCCGAGTCCGGAGCTGATGTATAAGTCCTCCCTGCCCAGTCTGAACAACAACTCCTTCAACAACTCCTACGTCAGCAGTGACAACGACTCGGAGTTTGAGGACGAGGAGTTCAAGCAGCAAATCCACCGGCTCAGGGAAAAGTAGGCATCGCTCCTCCTCCTGTTGCCGGTAGCTAGGCGAGCGTCTTGTTTTTGTTTGTTGAGGACAGGTACTCCTTTTGTCTGGAAGAACATTCTCAACTATTGTTTGTTTTGTCAGGTCTGCTTCTCTCCCTGTTCCTTTTTTGTGGACGGGGTGACATAGAAACCCTCTCCTCTCCTCTTCGATTTTTTTTTTGGGGGGAGGGGGGGGGGGTCATTCTGTCTCCTATTGTCCTCATGAGACAAATTGCTTTTCATCTTTTACGAATAAAATAAAAACACATTCCATTCGGTAATTTGATTTAATAATTTCCTTCACGTAAGAATTTTTGTCTGAGTGCTTTGAGTCGACACACTTAGCTAGGACAGTGCTTCAAAGAGCCGGCCTATTGTCCTTTGACCTATGTCTGTTTGTCCCGCAGGCACATGCGGGAGTTCCAAGCCTTGCATTCTCGCCAGAAGAAGGAGATTGACGGTCTCTTCACAAGGCTGGGGAAGGTAACTTCCGCGGAGCCGTCTGATCTAAAATGGAAAATGGGAAGTACATGGCGACATGACAGGTCATGGGGCCTCATGCACCTCGCGGCCATCTTGTTTCACTAGCTATCGTTTAGAACCAAGATGGCCGCTAGGTGGAGTCGAGCGGGTTAACAGAGCTCAGAAGGCACTGTTGACCATCCCGGCGTTTCTCTTTCAAACGGACCCGTGTCTTTGGTTGGCAGGACCCTCCCCCTGCAGTGTTTCCACCGGTAGCCTTGGCCGGCAGGCGGAGACGGACCACCAAGAGCAAGTCCTCCAAGTCCTCCAGAAACAGCTCTACGCACGGCAGCAGGAGTCCCCTGCAGCCAGGTACAGGCTAGCTGCCAACACACACTCACACACATTCATTTGAATCGTGCATCTTTACTTAAAGGTGCAGTGTGTTGGATTTAGTGGCATCTAGTGGCGAGGTTGCAGACTGCAGCCGAGTTGCATTGACCTCGTGAGTGACGTCTGTCCCATCATCTGAACACGTACTTAGCTAAGCATGCGCTCTGGTTTGTGCTCACGCAGGCTTGGAGCTTGGGGATCTCTGACTGCTTTCGTTGTCTGTCCTTTCCTCTTTCTTCGCTACTTGTCTGTCCTTTCCTCTTTCTTCGCTACTTGTGTGTGTGCGTGCGTGCGTGTGTGTGTGTCTGTGTGCGTGTGTGCTCCTTGCGGTGCTCCTCCTCCTTCACCTCCTCCTCCACCACCTCTACCTCCTCCTCCTCCACCTCCTCTGTGTCTCTGGCCCATGCCTTGTGCTACCTGCAGGCAGCACTTTATCCGCCCAAAGCGTCCCCACCGTCCACCCCGGCCAGCTGGCCCTGCTGACCCCCGCGGGGCTCCCCGACTCGGGCAGCGGCTCCCTGGTCCAGCCCATGAAGCCCTCGCCCTCCAGCGACAACCTGTACTCGGCCTACACCAGTGACGGGGCCCTCTCCGTGCCCAGCCTGTGCGCTCCCACCCCAGGTAGGTCCGGGCCGCGAGTCCCCTGGCTCCGCCGCGAGGCCGCAGTAAAGGCTAGTCATTTTGAACTCGGAACATGAGGTTTGCTGTCGGCTCAAAGGCTGCTTGACCCATCTCTAGTAATGTGTACGCATCGAATGGCTGATGTTCTCCATTAGACACACACTCGCATGCAGAAAAAAACTGCCCACACTTGCCCGCTGCAGAATATTTTCACATCCTTACTTCACAACCACGTCTTTGGAATCTCACTCTCGGTATCTCCCTCTCTGTTGTTCTCTGTCAGTTTCTCTGTCTCTCTCTTGATGTTAAAAGCACAGTGGTGACTAACAGAGTGTAAGACTGTCCTTGTGTATCTCTGTACTCTCCCTCCCTCTCTCCCTTTTCCCTCCCTCCCAATATGCCGTCTTCCTGTCTTTCCTGTCTGCTCACGCCATCCCTCTCTCTCGGCCTCATGCTCTCCTCACCTCTCACCTCACCTTTCTCTACTTCTTTCCATCTATTTGCCACGGCTGTCTCCACCTCTCTCTCTCTGTCTCTCTCTCTCTCTCCCCTCTCTCTCCATCTCTTGGCCATGGCTGTCTCCACCACTCTCTATCTCTCTCTCTCTCTCTCTCTCTGTCTCTCTCTCTCTCTCCCCTCTCTCTCCATCTCTTGGCCATGGCTGTCTCCACCACTCTCTCTCTCTCTCTCTCTCTGTCTCTCTCTCTCTCTCTCTCTCTCTGTCTCTCTCTCTCCCCTCTCTCTCCATCTCTTGGCCATGGCTGTCTCCACCACTCTCTATCTCTCTCTCTCTCTCTCTCCCCCCTCTCTCTCTCCATCTCCATTGGCCACGGCTCTCTCTCCACCCCTCTCTCTCTCCAGGCTGTGTAAAGTTCAGCTGGGGGTCGGAGCGTCTGGCCTTCAAGCCTGGCGGCAGACGGACGCGTTTTCTGAGTACGCCCTGCTTGGCTCTTTGTGTGTAACGCTTTATTTCTTTGGCCTTCTCGTTTAAAAGTGTCTTCCTGACCTGTGTTGTGACTTTCTCTCTCGTTTCTGTCCCTCATGTCTGTCAAGTCATCAGTGTCTTCTTGTCTTCCCACGGGTGTCGTCACTTCTGCATTCATATTTTCTGATACCAGACATCATTTCTGAAATGGTCACAAGACTAAGTTCATATGATCACAAGACCGAGTTCATATGATCACAAGACTAAGTTCATATGGTAACAAGACTGAGTTCATATGATCACAAGACTAAGTTCATATGGTTACAAGACTAAGTTCATATGGTAACAAGACTGAGTTCATATGGTAACAAGACTGAGTTCATATGATCACAAGACTAAGTTCATATGGTAACAAGACTGAGTTCATATGATCACAAGACTAAGTTCATATGGTTACAAGACTGAGTTGATATGATCACAAGACTAAGTTCATATGGTTACAAGACTAAGTTCATATGATCACAAGACTAAGTTCATATGGTTACAAGACTAAGTTCATATGATCACAAGACTAAGTTCATATGGTAACAAGACTAAGTTCATATGCGTTTGAGGGGCAGCCGGCCTACTGGTTAGGGCTTTGGATTTGTAACCGGAGGGTGGCCGGTTCGAACCCCGACCAGTGCGCATGGCTGAAGTGCCCTTGAGCAAGGCACCTAACCCCTCACTGCTCCCCGAGCGCCGCTGTTGCAGGCAGCTCACTGCATCGGGTTTAAGTGTGTGCTTCACCTCACTGTGTGCTTCACCATCACTGTGTTCTGAGTGTGTCACTAATTCACGATTGGGTTAAATGCAGAAGACCAAATTTCCCTCACGGGATCAAATAAGTAATTCTTCTTCTTCATTCTTCTTCTAATATGATCACAAGACTAAGTTCATATGGTTACAAGACTAAGTTCATATGGTAACAAGACTGAGTTCATATGGTCTCAGGACTGAGTTCATATGGTAACAAGACTGAGTTCATATGGTCTCAGGACTAAGTTCATATGGTTACAAGACTAAGTTCATATGGTAACAAGACTGAGTTCATATGATCACAAGACTGAGTTCATATGGTCATAAGAATAAATTCATATGGTCACAAGACTAAGTTCATATGATCACAAGACTAAGTTCATATGGTAACAAGACTGAGTTCATATGGTAACAAGACTGAGTTCATATGGTCACAAGACTAAGTTCATATGGTCACAAGACTAAGTTCATATGATCACAAGACTAAGTTCATATGGTAACAAGACTGAGTTCATATGGTCACAAGACTAAGTTCATATGGTCACAAGACTAAGTTCATATGATCACAAGACTAAGTTCATATGATCACAAGACTGAGTTCATATGATCACAAGACTAAGTTCATATGATCACAAGTCTAAGTTCATATGATCACAAGACTAAGTTCATATGATCACAAGTCTAAGTTCATATGGTAACAAGACTAAGTTCTTATGGTTACAAGACTGAGTTCATATGGTAACAAGACTGAGTTCATATGGTAACAAGACTGAGTTCATATGGTTACAAGACTAAATTCATATTGTAACAGGTTGCAGAAAAGTGCAACTATCGGTACTCTGTTTTGCTGAGCTGAACGTTTGCCATCGTGGGTTGTACGTCTGGCCCAGTCCATGGTACATGTCAACAGGATATGTGGAGTACTTAGCCATTACTGGATGTTGTCCTGTTAGGACAAGATGCTGTTTGTGATCAGGAAGTGCCTATTAGTTTGGTAACAGAAAGCTTGAGATGCTGCTTAATTCCCATGAAAGAATAACAAGCACCCTCACAAGATGAACTCCTTGAGGAAGCGTGGATGGTCAGTAGAGCTTAGAGCTGTAGCAGCAGCAATGGGGATGGGACAGTGCATTGCATATACATGAAGAAACAATGGTTTCTCATGTCTCTCACCGATAGAACATCACTTTGTTTTTGTAGATACACACGTTCTGCAGTCGAACAGAGCTGTGACTTGTTCCTGAAATACTTGTTTGTTGGCTGATTCTGGAGGCACCAGAGCTCCCTACAGTGGGTTCATGTTTAATTCATTATCTGATTCATTGGTTTCACTAGCAGTTACACTAACCTCAGTGTGACCTTGTGTCCACACCGGTCTGTCTTTACCACAACAAGACTACCAGGAAAAACAAGTGTAGGCCTGATGACTTGATGGTTTTGCTTTGTATTGTTTTTATTGAGAGAGTTATAGTTTTTATTTCAGCTGTATTATAACTACATTCACAACTATTTCATATTGTGTTTTGATATGGTTTTATATATTCTTCGTGGTTTAATATGGTTTTATATAAGTCCTTATTTGATTTGATTTTACTTCAATGAGGTCGATTTTGATAATGTCTTAAGGGAGCATGTGTGTTTATTTCATGCAATCCCAACATGAAATGATGTCATTGTTAATATTGTTAGATCGTTATACATGTTGCCAAGTGAGAGCACTTTGTGGATGTTAATGAATGAGGTAATTACACACTTAGCATTGCACTTTAAAGCTAGATTATCTTAAATTCATGCCGACAAGCCGTCTCCTTCCCGGTCGTGGACCGTAGGCTTCTTCTGAACCCTCTGCAGCTCTGGCCTCTGCCTCTCTCCCTGGCACTCTCCTACACCTCCCCCCCCCCCCTCACTTCCTGTTCCCCAGCACACGTCCTCACACCCACACGCACTCTCTCACCTGTGTCCCTGTCCCCCGAAGAGCAGGGGGAGGCAGGTCTGGGTCTGGAGGTCGGCTTACTTTCTCCAAGGGCTCAAATTGAAAAGCCTGGACCTGTCATGAAAAACATAAAAGATGATGACAGATCACGTCTTGGGGTCAGTGGGGAGCCAATACGGTGTTCAAATTCTGCCATGGACCCAGTTCTGCGTTGGGGCCGGTGGGCTGCCAAGAGGGCTCAGAAATAGGGTTTGGTTGCCTGAAAGCATCTGCCGATCTTGGCAATGTCCAAGTGTGGAAAACCAAAACGCATAACATTGCAGTACTTTAAAGTCATCTGCAAATTAAGATATCCCCCAAAGAATATGTAGCTAGTACGCATATCCTGTAAGTCACTTTATGAATAATAGATAGCATAGTCTTCTTTGTCTCACTGCTAAGCATACGTTTCTTCCTCCTGTCAATATCAAATGAGTCTACTTTGCGATTGACCGATTTAGCATGTATAGACGCTTACCAGGGAACCCAACCCGGCGCATGAGTGGCCATCTTGGTTCCAAACACTAAGCTTGGTGGGGGGACTGCATTTAGTCCTGCAACCAACTTTAGATCCAAGATTGCCGCTAGGTGTGTAAGACCCATTCGACGTATTCCATAAACAACTGCAAATGTGTTTCACTGGTGGGTTTGTTTTATGCGGGGGTGGGGGGCGGGGCTTAACTCTGACTCTCTCCCAACCCTCCAATCGTTGTGTTCCGGCTGTACAGGGAAGATGGTGAAAAAAGTCTGCCCCTGCAACCAGCTTTGCAGTAACTATCTCTGTTTTTGGCCTTCTCTCCCCCACCCCTCCCTCCCCCCATCTTCATCTCCACGCCCATTGCTCACGCTGCCCCTGCACTCGTCTCTCTCACCCCCTCACCCTCCCACTGCAAAGCCTTGTTGTTGTTGATGTTGTTGTTGTTTTTGAATCGCGCTCCATTGCCAGGTCAGCATCCCATAATAACGCTCCTCCGACCTCATCAGCTCAGTCCGTGGCCTGTGTTCCACACGTCGGCCCTTTTTTGTTTATTTATTACGTTTAAGTTCAAAGTACCTCTTGTCTTCAGAATATGACAGGGATTCAAAATCAAATCATTCTCTTTGCGCATTTGCATTGCAGATAAACATACGGTTATACTCACGTGCAAAAACAGCACGTGTAAATAATCCCACACACACCTTCACACACACACACACACACACCTACACCCACACCTACACACACACACACACACTGAAGTACACAGCTCTCTTGTATAGGTGGTTCTGCTTCTGGCCCGTTCATGTCCTCCCCTCCCCCTCCCTCGTCATGGCTTGTGTTCTCTAGACTACATTACCCACAATCCAGGCTGCTGCAGGCATTCATGACCAAGGATGACCTCATCTTTACTTTCCTCCATTTTATTGAGCATGATTTGACAGTTTTTTTTTTCCCCATGCATATCCTTTCATCAAGTTTTTTTTTTCCTTGATCACCCTACTTCGGTCGAGACTGAAATAGCTGATCAATTATTCACATTGATAAATTATTCATATTGAAATCACCTATTTAAATGATGGTTTTGAGTTTGGTTTTTTGTCCTCGGCGCGGGGATCCCAGCAGCCTCCTTGTCGACTGATTACAGTCATCATCAGCCCCTTGTTTTCCATTCCAGCCCCTGAGAAGCCGACTCCATCCCACACCGCCGTGGTCACGCCTCGCCGGTAGAATCCCTCTGTCGGCTTCAGTGCTCACACACACACAGCAACAAACGTGGGACGAGGAGCCATGACACTCTTCAGTACATACACACTCATACATGGCGTGCAGCCACGTGACGTGGCGTGCACCACTATGATGCGTTTCATCCTCTCGAAGTCTGTAGTCTGCAGCGGCGGCGGCACCAGACGCCAGGCTTACATGTTGTGTTATTAGGTTATTGTATCACTAGATTAGGTTAGTATATGGAGTCAGCCCCCACTTCCCCCCCGAGTGTTAGAGCATTAATGAGCCGCCCATGTCGTCATCCATCCCTGCTTCCCTGCTCATCCTAATGTTACCTCCTCACCAGGACCTGCTTCATGGAAGACGGGAGCAGCTTGAGCAGGGCCAGGGGAACAATAGATGTACCATAAGCGCCACCTCATGGCCACAAATGGGACTTCCTGAGTGATCGTCCTGTGGTGACGATCACTCTAGAATGGATTTGTTAATGGCTCTAACTACAACACTTACATTCAGGGTATCTTTGTTGGACAATGATTTGGGCTTACACTGAGTATTAATACTTCATTTCGTGGAGATAGGGAAAGCATTTCCTGGTTCATCGTGACAAACCCCATGCCATGTTAAACTTTTCATTTAGATTTAGTTTTTGTCATTAACCCCCCCCCCTTGGCCCTAAACCTCCTGTCTCCCTCTCCTGACCACCGCGTGTGTGTGTGTGTGTTTGCGTGTGTGTGTGTGTGTGTGTGTGTGTGTGTATGTGTGTGCATGCGCACATACACGGCGTTACACTTGCGCACGTGTGTGTGCTTGGCCGCACCTTGCGATGGTCAGGACGAGGACCGCATCCCCATCTCCCTCCCATTGAATGCCTCCCTCCCTCCCTCCCTCCCTCCCTCCCTCCCCTGTCCCGAAAGGCGACCTCAACAAAGCTTCTCGACGCCCTCCGGTCGTCCCCACCTGATCCCATCTCCCCCCCCCCCCATCTGTCTGTGTGTCCTCCCAGGGACCAGCAGCACCAACGCGGTGGGCGGTCCGGGCGGGCTGGGCCAGAGCCAGAGCGGCTCCCAGTCCCTGCCGGCCAGCATGTCGGCCGCCACCCACCAACGCAAGGGCACCTTCACCGACGACCTGCACAAGCTGGTGGACAACTGGGCCCGGGACGCCATGAACCTCTCACAGGTCCTCTCACGCTCTCTGATGACACCGTTCTTTATCGGTAGAGGTCTTCGTTCGGCGTCTCAGCCGCAGCTCTATCTCCCACAGTGTGAACAGCACCGGTCTTGTTTCATTTCAATAGTCGATAGCCTCCACCCACAGAGGACGTCCATTTCCTGTCCGGTCCTCTGAGTGAGGGTGTCAGCGTGTAGTATGAACACTGAACGAGGATCAGCGGTTCTCATGGTTGAGTCTCCCCCGTGTTTTGATGCCGACCATCTGTTGTTGTTGTGTTCTCAGGGCAAGAGGAGTGCCAAACAGCAACAGGCCCCGCCCCCGACACACAGCTATGATGTAATAAACTCTCAAACACACACACAGCACACACACATTCCGGTCTACATTTACATTTACTTCAGCACACCTGAACAACGACAGTGTTATCTTTGACGTTGTCCTCTCTCCCCCCCCCCCCCCCCCCCGTCCAGGTGAATCAGTCGGCCCACCTGAGCAGGAAGTACTCGGCCCCCGGCCAATTGTGCGCCACCAGCATGGGAAGCTCCGCCCACACCCCCACGTCCCTGGCCAGCCGCAAGGGCTCCCTGTGCCACCCCACTCCCCCTGCGTCAGGCGCCGCCCAGAACCCCCACTTCGCCCCCTACCAGCCCTCCGCCGCCTACAGCGCCCAGTGGTCCGGCCCGGCGCACGCCCACCAGGCCCCGCCGCAGCCTGGGCCTCTCCTGGTCAGCACGTCCCAGCCGCTGGGGCCCTACCCCCCCCCGCCGCCGGCGCCGCCGGCCGGCAGCCAGGGCCATATTCCGGGCCACGGGCCTCCCCAGGGCTTCCACCCGGCCAACGCCCTGCAGAAGCCGGTCGGCGCCCCCGCCGGGGGTCCCAACCTAAGGACCACATGAGGGCCCCCCACCACCACCCCGGGGGAGGGCCGCCGTGCGAGAACCACGGAACTAGCGGGAAGGGGGGAAGGAAGAGGAGAGAGAGAGAGAGAGAGAGACGAGAGAGGAGGTGGGAGGAGACAGTGAAAAGGGACAACTCCAGCGCGCCCCCCCCCCCCCCCCCCTCATGTGTCCGCTCCACTCACTACACACACATGAATGTTCTGACTAAATGTACCTTGAATGCTGGGTTCTTCTCCTGTAGCACGGTGACGGGCAGAGCGCAGGACAGGAGCGCCCCTCCTGGGTTGCGAGCCTGACGAAGCGAGGCCAAAGAGGATTGTGGGGGGTGGGGTTGGACAGGGCGTGGCAGGGGATGACTTCAGCGTGCCATGAGGCTCGGGTTTGCTTCGTTCCCCTCTGTGCCCTTAATTGAGTTCCCCGCGACAAACGGATTCGTCCCAAAGCGAGGGGGACACTTTGGAAAACGCCGGCCTCCCTCCCCACCCCCCCCCCCGCCCCCCCAGGGTGGCGGGTTCGTCGCCTTTTTTTTTTTTAGTTTGAATGAGCGAATGTGGTGACGCCCGTCACCACCAGGCACCTTATTTATGCTGGCGAGGCCTTAAAAGAATGCATGCAGAAGACCGTCCACTCCAACCGCCGCCATCGCCAACCCGCGCCGGGGGGGGGGGGGGGGGGGGGGGTGGTCATGGCGAACACCACGGAACCGCCCGGGGTAACACCACCCGCCTCCCCCAGATGTAGCGCTGCACCCCCACGCCGACCGGCACGGGAGCTGGCAGACCAACATCTGGCCCGGTGGATAAAGAATACAGAGAGAGGGGGCCGCGAAGGCCAGACACCAGGGGGCGCTGCTGGTCATGGAGGGGAAGGGGGGGGGGGGGGGCTAGGAACCATCTCAAACCTCGTTTTCACACGTTGAACCCGTTTCGCCTGAGTTCATTGTGTTTTATTTATTCGTTTGGCGGCGGTGGCCGAGGGGTACGGATTCGCTGAGTCTGTTTGCCGATATCCGATCTTTATTCCGATCTCTTCATCCGATCCGTCGCCGCAGGTCACCGCGACGTTAAGTGATATCAGCGGCAAACGACGACACGGCTCTGGAAACACACACACACACACACAACCCTGACCCGCCCGGAGCTCCACAGCTGGATGAAACACCACAGCCCCCCCCTCACCCCCCCTCTGGCAGGAGTGTGTGGGGACGATGACACAAGGACCGGAGGGATCCCCTGGTGGTCTTGAGTTCTCGTCCTTAGCTCTTTAGCACTAGAACCGCACTGGAAGCCGTCGGCCGTGCGCAGCTTTGCTCTGTGTGTGTGTGTGTGTGTGTGTGTGTCTGTTTGTGTGCGCGTGCGTGTGCATGTGCGTGTGTGTGTGTCTGCGCTCATGCTTGCGTAGCGAGGACGGCCAGCGAGTCCTTGGCGTCTGGGGTCTCTTCTTCTGTGCCGTTCGGTCCGCCAACCCCCCGCCCCCCCCCCTCCCCATCCTCGTTGCCATGTGATGCAATAATATCAGTCGACTTCTAGAGAAGTAGCCCAATCATGAGAGCTTGGGAACTCCGCGTGAATAAGTGGCCTTGTAATCAGTATATCTGAGTCCCTGTACAGTGTGTGAGTCTGCGTGCGTTTCTGCGTGTGCGTGTGTGTGTGTGTGTGTGTGCGTGTGTGTGTGTATGATATATTCTAGAGTGTCCGCTATGATGATTCCATTTTGTTGAGTTCTTAAAGGTTTTTGCTTGTTTGTTTTGTAGTTCATTTTGCCTGCTGCCCTCCTAGTTTTGTGCTCTGACAAAACACACACACACACACACGCACACTGGCTTTGTTCATGCGTACACACACACACACACACATTTATTTTCACACTCCGCTGGCACACACATGCATATACACACACACACACACACACACACAGATTCATACTCACACTAATTCTTGCACCATTTACACACACACACACACACTATGCTTGCACACACAGGCACACATACAGACACACACACATTATTTAAATGTACAGGCCCTGGATTCCTTGATGTATGCTCATATCGTACCCGAGGTGCATACACACACACAAACACACACACACCAACATCTGGAGCAAAGCAGCAGGCCCTTAACACGGTTCACGATTCAGAGTTACGCCTGGGTTTTGTGTTTTGATTGTCCGCATTAGGTTGGTTTCAATGGTTGAAACGGTTGCCATGTACATTATTATAACTATCATTAATGGATATTCTATTTAAAAACAAAACAGAAAGGTGTTCCGTTGATGGACCTGTTTATACTCAGCACATCGGTTTACGATGTGGAAACACTGTGATTATTATTGTTGTTGTTTATTATTAGCAAATGTTGTTGGACAACGTTACGTTTTAGGTGAAATAATAAAAAGAAGTTACAAATACAGCTGGCTGGCTTTGAGTCCATTTACTCTCGTTTCAGTGCATCCCGTGTACGGGCCCTGATTCAGTCCTCTAGCCCTGATTCAGTCCTCCAACCCTGATTCAGTCCTCTAACTGTAATTCAGTCCTCTAGCCCTGATTCAGTCCGCTAACCCTGATTTAGTCCTCTAACTGTAATTCAGTCCTCTAGCCCTGATTCAGTCCGCTAACCCTGATTCAGTCCTCTAACTGTAATTCAGTCCTCTAGCCCTGATTCAGTCCGCTAACCCTGATTCAGTCCTCTAGCTGTGATTCAGTCCTCTAGCCCGGATTCAGTCCTCTAGCCCTGATTCAGTCCTCTAGCTCTGATTCAGTCCTCTAGCTCCGATTCAGTCCTCTAGCTCCGATTCAGTCCTCTAGCCCTGATTCAGTCCTCTAGCTCTGATTCAGTCCTCTAGCTCTGATTCAGTCCTCTAGCTCTGATTCAGTCCTCCAGCCCTGATTCAGTCCGCTAACCATGATTCAGTCCTCTAGCTCTGATTCTCGGATTGAAATGAAAGTTCATGGACTCCAAAGCCTGACAAAAAAAAAATGACAGCAGGACAGATATTTAAATAAAAACAATAAAAAAAGCTAGTTATTTTATTTTTGTTGCTCCTTTAGACAGTACTTTGCTCTACATCAGACACTTTAAACAGCTCCCTCTGCTAGATCAATGTGAATGTACAAACCAACGCTGTCCATTTTATAATGTACTTGAAAAAGCTTCTTTTCCTTTTGCCCTCCCAAGCCCAAAGTTCCTCTGGCTCCGAGCTGCCAGGGAGACTCAGTAGTGCCTTGCATTCTTTCTATTGCCTTTTGGTTTCATCTTGTTGTATTAAGATTATTATTATTGTATTGGTGGGTGTTAACTGTACGCTGTGGTTTTAGTAAAGCACAATGTCGGTGGTGGTGGTGGTGGTCGTGTGTGTGTGCGTGTGCGTGTGTTCTGTAGACCTCCGTGCTGCTACTGGCTTTGGCCCTGCCGCTGAAAGCGTCAGTTGAAACAGAAATGCAATATTCCCCAAGACACAGACAATGCGTCATTGAAATGTTAAAAAAAAAAGAAGGAAAAAAAGCAAAGTTCCCTCACGGCCTCCCAGCCACGGAGAAGCATTCAGACTACCGTGAAGCGGTTGCCATGGCTATGATCTTATTGTAAGTTCTGACGTATTTCCATTTATATTACAGACCATTCAACTTTGATTAAAAAAAAGAAAAATCGCCAAATTAATGAGAAAAACAGATTGCATGAACTGCTAACAGCCTTCCCGGACCACAATAGTAACCCCTCTGACACAACAGGGCTCTGCAGGAACACACAGGAGACGCGCCGCAGCCCCGCAGGCTGAAGGGGTTAACAGCACCGCTGGTCACGACGGCTCTACGTTCACTCTGAAGTGGTTTACGTGTGTTCACTTTCATGCCTAGACCTAAACAGAGAGGGACGATACGTTTTTCAGCTGTCGGCCAACATAGAGCAGATTAACTGAATGTCTTGGTAGTCGGTAGAGTTAAGTTGCTGAAGTTGTCACCGCTTTGCATGAGATCGCGTCGCAGCTTGGATGCTGAAATCTGCAAGATAAGGAGGTGGACACAGTAGGCCTATAGTGAGTGGAATGATGACTCATAGTGATCAGTGTGGAGGTTTAGCTGTCCTTTTACCAACACCCATTTCATGATAATGATTATGACTGTGGTGGTAGTGGTTATGAAGATGATGTGATAACTGTGGTGGTAGTGGTGATGAAGATAATGGTGGTGACTGGTGGTAATTGCTATCAAGTAGACAGTGATTAGTGGTGATAATTGTGATGAAGATGATGATGTGATGACTGTGGTGGTAGTGGTGATGAAGATGATGTGATGACTTGTCGTAGGGTGATAAAGATGATGGTGGTGACTGGTGGTAATTGTTATCAAGATGACAGTGATTAGTGATGATAATTGTGATGAAGATGATGATGTGATGACTGTGGTGGTAGTGGTGATGAAGATGATGTGATGACTGGTCGTAGGGGTTATAAAGTTGATGGTGGTGACTGGTGGTAATTGTTATCAAGATGACAGTGATTACTGGTGATAATTGTGAGGATGATGGTGATGACTGGTGGTAGTGGTGATGAAGATGATAGTGATGATTGGTGGCAATTGTGATGAAGATGATAGCAATGGTGGTCTTCCTGGAGAGGTTAGGTTTGTGACTCAGAGAGTCAGACATTTTATGTGACACTAAATTATACACAAACCATGTCCCTGCTAGCTATTGTTATATATAATCAGTATTATATATAAATATATAGGCCTGATTAGAATAGCTTTTCACTCTGTTTGTGATAGGTTTTCTTGTTAAATAACTCGAAGCAGTGTTGTTACCTTCAGGCACGTTTGATTGGAACTGTGAATGACACATATTTTACAGATATTTCAAAATCTTCCGCAGCAGTGGCAGTTGTTAGCCGTTTGTTTGTCAGTGTTCAGATTACTCTTATTGTGAAGGTTGGCTCATGAGTGGTTTTAAAGTTATTCCCTTCACGCTTTTAATGTAAAAGTGTCAAGTGCCCGGATGTGAACCTAACTTTTAGTGCACTCGTAGCGACACACACGCACACACACACACAGGCTATATGGATATGAATACTTGCACACATGCGTGCCCCCGCTAACACACACACACACACACACATTTACACACCATGGAATGCTTTTCTTTGATGTAGCTTTCTCTCCGTGCAATGATTTCGATTCTGAAGCATAAAGGTGGCAGAAAAATACTAATCCTGGGTTTATTTGAACCAACTTTGCTTCCATACTAATCATGATGAGAAGCCTTTCCTCTCTCCCCTGGGCCTGTGCGCTCGCGTCGCGTCTGGTGTTGCACGGACAACGTGGTTCGAGTGAGGCGACTGAGGGGACATGCCGCGGGCCTCTCTGGTGGTGGTGGCGGTGGCGTTAGGGGTCAAAGGTCACGCGTGTAGGGTCGTCGGCAGCCTTTTAAAGAATGTTTTGCACTGAGTGTTGAAGCTTCATAACCGAATGAGATGTTGACGCGCTTTGCGCTCCAAATTTGTTACTTCATTTGTAAAAACTTAATAAACAAAAACTGGGTAAACTGAAAGTGGCTCTACGGTTATTTTGAAGTGTAATCATTATCTTTAGTTTCGTGCACGCACAGCAACGTGTGAACAACGTGTGAACCTCATGATCTGATTCACAGATCATGTAAAAGATTCTCCAGAGATATTGAATGGTTTCGAGTAAAGGTTTGGACGCCATTTCAGCTCATCATTTCAAAGGACTTACTTCTCTCCAGCAGGAAATGAAAAACGGGTTTCCCTCTCAAATCTGCCCCATAACACCAAGTACATTCATATTCCGAGGTTACAAAAATAAGTGCGCTGGTCTGTATAGTTGTCATGCTATATCTCATATGTCCAGTAGGCGGCGGTATTTCCCCGCACTGGACCTAAGCGGGCGTCCGTACAGGTAGGTGAACGAGCGCGTGTCCAACACGATGGCCCTGCCTTTACCCCGGTGCTTTCCCACCTCTGTGCCATACAGGAAACTGATTGTTGTGAGGAGTGAAGCTGTATCCATAATTGGTAGTCATGGATACCGTGGAAATAATGACCTCAGTCAGACTGCGGCATGGCCAATGTAGGAAGGAAGGAAGGAACGACAATATAACACAGAGTTATGGTTCTGCTGTTGCATTATGAAGAACAAACTGCAAGCCAAATTGGAATCGTTGTTATATTTCAATGCATTAAAAGTAACCATTGTAATTTGCATCCAAATATGTTGGAAAAAATGGTTAAAGATTACATTTTAGCTTCATATACAGTATATTACATTCGTCAGCTGTTTTTAAATCGTTTGCTTCTTGTGTATCACTCGTTTCAGACTTACTATAAGCCATATCAACTCACCTTTGTATGTAGGCTACACTAACCGCAGATTACAGATTCCGCATTGGTAAACAATAAGGCCACACACACACACACACACACACACACACACACACACACACACACACACACACACACACACACACACACACACACACACACACACACACACTCATGTTTGTGAATGGGTCTCAGGGCTGCCTCTAGCTCCACTCAGGTGAAATGACACTACAGACACACTGCAGACATAATGATGTGCTTGTGTGTTGTGGAGGTGTCGTGACCACTCATCACGTCAGAGCGGCGTGCTGTGGCTCAGGACGAGGGGTGGGGGGGGGGGGGGGGGGGGGGGGAGAACACAGGGGCGAGATACACTCAGGAGGCCTTGATGTGCTTTATTCCCCCCCCTACACCTGTGGGGCCACGGGGAGAGCAGTCCAGGGACCTTCGGTCAGGTGTGGCACCTCGACTGACACTCGAGTCTCACTTTGTCTTAATGACTAACCTGGTTTGTGTACAAAACAAGTGACCTCTGAGCATAAATACAGGGTTCCCCTCCCCCCTCCCTGTATTTAGGCTTTGGTTTTGGCCATCCATGATTCAGACAGACAGACAGACAGACAGAAATACTTTAATGATTCCTGATTCATTCACTCGTTCACACATTCATAAGACACGCTGTAGTGTGATCCAAACCAGAGGAGAACAGCTAGGGAACTTCAATAGGAGCCCCAGGTGGACAGAATGAGACACCAGCACAGGTGAATCTCGGGACTAAACGTGTGTTAGGTAGTCAATTCATCCATTCATCCACCCATTCATTCATGTTAGTTATGTTAGTTCACTTGTTGATTCACGCATGGTTTTGGTTCTTCATTCCTTCATTTGTATT
>JAXIVH010000219.1:165188-203502 GCA_036785325.1 Urophycis tenuis | reverse complement strand
AAGTAGTGTAAATGGGAAACAGTTGTACCAGGCCTGTGTGAAGGTTTTCAATAAAAGAGTTTTAAATGACAAAGTTGACACCCCCTGGCATCCCGTTCTTAGACTAGGCCCAGACAAAAGACCAGAATGGAGGTCACTGTATAAACCACCTTTAGATAAAAGGGTGGGTGATTTACAGTGGAGAGTTTTGCACGGGGCTATAGCAGTGAACTCTTTCATTTCAGTCTTAAATCCAGAGGTTAATCAGGAATGTCCATTTTGTCCTCAAAGAGAAACAATTTTCCATGCCTTTTTGCACTGTGTCAGATTAAAGCCTTTATTTTTGATGTTACAGCATTTATTTAATTGTTTTAACAAAGCATTTACTATGGAGACTTTTATTTTTGGTTTTAAATATGTGCAACGTAGACAGAACGAATGTAAACTGTTTATTGTTTGTTTGTATGTTTATTTTGGGCCAAGCCAAGATGGCTGTTTATCTTAGCAGGAAAAACAAGGTTAACAATCTTTCTGGTAATGATGCATTCATTTTATTTTCTGCTTTGATAAAATACAGAATTTTAATTGATTTCCGTTTTTACAAACTTATGCAAGATCTTTGAATCCTTCGAGAATATATGGTGCATTGGAAGAGCTTTATGTACTGTTGTTAACGGAGAACTGCATTTTGTGCACTTTACATAGTTGTTTTCTATGTCTAAAACTATGGGTTTTTCTGTTGCATGTCTCCTGTGTATACATGATTTGTAATCGTAAGATATTGTGGCAATATACCTTTGTATATTGCAATAAAGACCTTTCTTAAAATCAAAATCTCTCTCTCTCTCCCCCCTCTCTCTCTCTCCCTCTCTCTCCCCCCCTCTCTCTCTCCCCCCTCCCTCTCTCTCTCTCTCTCTCTCTCTCTCTCTCTCCCCCCTTCTCTCTTTCTCTCTCTCTCTCTCTCTCTCTCCCCCCCCCCCCCTCTCTCTCTCTCTCTCTCTCTCTCTCTCTGGACCTGGGTAAAAGAAGGAAAACGAGGAGAGGTGCGATCTGGGATCCAATCAACTCCCAGATCGCAGTGACCCCGCTGCCCACCTTGGGGTGAAGGGTCCCCCCCCCCTCTAACCTTGTTGTGGTCCAGTGGCGTGCGCTTGGACCAGTGCTGTGCCGGCGTGCAAACAAAGGCTGTGTCCTCGTGGCCCGGGACACAGCTCCTCTCCCACCAGTCCAGCTCGGTGACGCTCCGGCAGCCCGCCCTGGCCAGCCAGTCCGACAGGCCCAGCGGCACAAACCTGTCAGAGCAGTTTGGTGGGAACCGGCTGTGTCACCCTATTTGCTTTGAGGGATGACGGTATGTGTGTGTGTGTGTGTGTGTGTGCTGGCTAACTGGTTTTTACAGTCTATGAATGTTCTCTGGACTTAGATTTGTCTGTGAAGACGTTTCGCCTCTTATCCAAGCGGCTTCATCAGTTCGTAACGCATCAGTCTGACTAGTCCTCACTAGTCTGACAGACAGTGGAGTTACACCCAGGTATTTAGCCTCAGTGGAAGTGTCCACCCACCAAACGTGCGATTTAACTGTTGGCCGGATGGTTTTACAGGTTTTTATATTAACAGTTCCTGAATGTTTTAGGTTTCAGTTTTAGTCATACCGTTCGCTGAAATGTACAAGGCCTGTTCCAACATGGAAGGAAAATCAACTGTTTCAACTGTCAATTCTGTTTATGCGGGAAATGAATGGAAATCGAGGAAGCAGGCTAAAGGCTGGGTTATTCTTAATTTATGCTTCCACGCAACACTGGGGGGTTTGCGGATTCACAGCGGCGTTGGCTGTGGTTGGTCCGCTAACTACATTCGCTGGAGATCACTTTTCTGGTTTCCACTCGTAAACACCGCCACGGTGTGATAAATGCTTCGACTGATTGGCGACAACATATATATATATATATATAACTTTTGCCTTCATTTCTGTAAACATTTTTTTTTTTACATGCTAGTAATCCGTATGTAATGACCAGAATGGTCATTCTGGTCCCTCTACCAGTGTGGCATTGAATTGCATTTCGACACGTAAACCCCACGCAGAACCATCACGGGCTCATGACTGCGTCCGAGCAACTGCGTGGCCATTGCGTGATCACTACGTGATCGCTAAGCGGAACCATGACTCAGCCTTATAAGCGATGCCAAACCCGGGCCACCCATCCGTCTGTCGGTCCACGTCCTACGTACCAGTGGAGGGCGGCGCCGAAGCGCGCGTTAAGGTCCCCCACCGTCCCCGCGTCCAGGTGGTCAAAGTGCGAGTGGCTGATCACGACGGCGTCTATCCTGGGCAGCTGCAGACAGGCGGACATTAGACAGGCGGAGCCACCATGCTCCTCCAGGGGTCTATGTGGTCTTCAAGGGCACTTTGAACCTCTATTATGTAGGACGCCTTCAATGGGCTTAATGCATGGTATGAAAAATATGATGACACTATTCACTAACAAAAAAGGGGAAAAAATGTAATACAAATATATACTGTATATATACAGTATATATATATATATACTTTAATTGTTGTGAAATGATGAATTTCATAAACTAAGCTAACTCTTAAGAGCGTGATCCATAATTGTACCAAACCTGTTCCACAGTACAGGGGGGGCCCCGGTACCTTTTGGGCCCCACCAACTGGGACGGCGAGGCCCGCTGGCTGAAGATGGGGTCCGTCAGCACATTCAGGCCGTCGAGCTCCACCAGCGTCGTGGCGTGACCCAGCCACGTGACCCTGAGGCCGCGCCCCGGAACGCCGTCGCCATGGGAACAACGCGCGCCCCCGTCCGGGGCCCCGCCCCCAGCAAAGTACGGCACCAGCACCGGCAGCTTTTTGTCTAGGACCTGAGAGAGAGAGAGAGAGAGAGAGAGAGAGAGAGAGGAGAGAGAGAGAGAGAGAGAGAGAGAGAGAGAGAGAGAGAGAGAGAGAGAGAGAGAGAGAGAGAGAGAGAGAGAGACAGTTCCAAACAAAAGGTTAGACCGTTGGTTCGGTGTCAGGGTCAGATTTCAGATCATGAGAGTTCCAGTAAGTGATGTGCAGCTAGGAGGAAGGAGATGTCTCACGAGGGAGGAACCAGGAAGCAGAATATTTCACATTTTTATTGTTTGCGTGCGAGTGTGCGTCACTTCCAATCTCAAGTTTGGCACGAGTCAGCCCAGTTTGTTCTCTCCGTCTTGCTAGGGCATTTAGCCAGACGCTTTTATCCAAAGCAACATACAAAACGTACATTTGTCATAAGAAGGTGAAACATTTCATTGCTGCTAATACAGTAAGAAAGTCAACAGAACAAGTTTCAAGCATTTCAATTGTTAGATTAACCATTGCTAGTATACAACATCTCTGACTAAGTGCCAAGTTACAAATAGTGATTAAAGTGCCAAGACGTACAACAAATAAGAGCATGAGGGTAGGGTTATGCAGGGTTCAGGTGAATTTTTAACAGGTGGGTCTTGAGTCTCTTCCGGAAGATGGGGAGTGCCTCTGCAGTCCTGACATTGGCAGGGAGCTCGTTCCACCGGTGCCAAAATGGAGAGTTTTGAGTTGAGATTTTGCCATCCGACCTTTTCCTCCTTTTAGTGATGGCGGTACCAGACGACCAGCTGAAGTAGTTGAGCGGAGTGCTCGAGCAGGGGCCTGTGGTTTCACTAACGCTTGGACTACTACAGGGAGCCAGTGGAGGTCACGGAGGAGGGGGGGTCACGTGGAAGAATTTGTTTTAGTTGAACACGAGGCATGCTGCAGCGTTCTGGATCTGCTAGAAAGGTTTGATCGCGGTTGCAGAGAGTCCAGCTAAGAGCGAGTTGCAGTAGTTGTGGTGGGAGATGACAAGTGCGTGGGTCAGGAGATGTGTCACTTCCCTTGTGAGGAAAGGCCGGATCCTGCGGATGCTGTAGAGAGTAAATCTACAGGAGCGGGTCACTGCAGTGATGTTTGCAGCGCAGGACAGTTGGTTGTCGACTATTACGCCCAGGTTCCTTGCGGTCGGTGAGGCAGATACTGTGATGCCCTCGACCGAGGCCAGCAGGTCCCTGTGAGGGCAGTCTTTCCCCGGTGTGAAGAGAGGCTCAGTCTTTGCGAGATTGTGCTTGAGTTGACGCGCAATTGTCCAAGAGCTGAGCTCCGTCTCTTAACAATCCCTTCCTTGGGGCAGCCGCGGCCTACTGGTTAGGGCTTCGGATTTGTAACCGGAGGGTGGCCGGTTCGAACCCCTACCAGTGCGAATGGCTGAATTGAGCAAGGCACCTAACCCCTCACTGCTCCCCGAGCGCCGCTGTTGCAGGCAGCTCACTGCATCGGGTTTAAGTGTGTGCTTCACCTCACTGTGTGCTTCACCATCACTGTGTTCTGAGTGTGTCACTAATTCACGATTGGGTTAAATGCAGAAGACCAAATTTCCCTCACGGGATCAAATGAGTAATTCTTCTTCTCCCCATTCGCTCCTTCATCCCATCAGCTGTCAGACTCTACAACACCTCAACCACCCGCTTCCACCGTCTCGAAAGCCCAACATCTCCTGATAATGGACTAAACACCACACCCCACACCTCAGGACTGTTGCCTAATCTGTTGTTATTTATGCGTCCTTACCTGTTCTTACATTACCTGTGAAATCCTGTACATTTGCACATTTTCACATCTACTTTGCACAATTTATATCTGCACATCTATTTTTATATTTTACACCTCAGTCAGACTCATCGACCAATTGCACTGTTCACCTTCAATAGGATGATTACTATGTATGTATATAGGTTTTCACTTGAACTGATTCTAAGAGCTCTTATATTATTTTATCTTAATTTAGGTAAATCTATTTATTGTTTATTGTTTATACTCTGGTTTTTTTATTCACTCTATTCACTTTATCCCACTGTACTGCTGGTCAATGTGAATTTCTCCTAAGGGGGATTAATAAAGGAATATCTTATCTTATCTTATCTCCTTCATGTTGTCAGAGAAAGTAGTCACCTACTGCGCATGACCCCTGACCTGGGAGCGACCCAGGTGTGTCACTTGTGTGTTCCCAAGTGACACACCTACACATTGCAGGCATGGAGACCTTTACGCTGCAGGAGTGCTGCAGGTAAACACCATGGGTGCCAACTTGATAACCCCAATGATGTGCCGCATACAGCTGTTGGCTAGGCTAGTTAATGGGTGAATGGTGCCACCTGAGGAATGACTCTGTAGATTTATGATGGCGTAGCCTGATGTCTGCTATGGTGTTGCACCTAATGGTGGTTATGTCACTCGCGTGTTGTGTGCTTGGTCTTATCTGAGCTGGCCTTCTACATGTGTTTACCTTGGATGATGGCACAAGGGATAGTAACATCTTGTCCTGTGTATTAGTGAATATCGTATTTCAAAAGGACAAGTGCTAAACAGATTCCAAGGTAAATAAGTGGTAAGCCAGAGTTTGGGTTTTTTACTGACTTCATCAGCTTCATCTGCATCAGAATATTTTGCTTCCATTACCATTACAATTGCCCTTTTGCACTAACTTTCACAGGAACATATGCTGCTACTCCTACTTTATACAATAGTAGATTCCGACATTGCATATTTGTTTTTGTTGTCTTTTTAATGTTTTTTTTATCTTATCTATTTGGAATTGTATGTTTACCTGTGCACTTGCCTGTGCACTCTATCTGTTTCACCGTGGGAGGGTGAGAAACGTCCATGTGAAGGAATTGACAATAAAGCCACTCTGACTTTGACTTCAACTGCACTGAAGCACTGAAAATATTTAACAATGCTGTGGTATAATATAAACATATGTGAGCATTACATAATGTATTGCTTGACGGTGCATCGGGTATTGCTAACAGTGCAATGTTCTTAATAACGTACCTCTTCGCTCTCTGGCACGTTGCTGTTGTCTTTGTCCCACACAAGGAACTTGGCCAGGGTGAAAACAGAAGGGAACCTCCATGTGGGCCAGGGGTTGATCCAGCGGCCATATTTGTCCCGGCAGGACTTGGTCATGTCCTCCTATGGTTGTCATGGAGCCAATGAAATCTGTTAGAACGACCACACCGACCAATGGGCAGTGCGGTGCTGTCCCCATGTTTGAGTGCTGAAATCTGTGCGCCCCTTAATACCCACAATGCACCCGTAAAAGAAGTGTGCGCTTAATTCACACGCTGTATCCCATGATGCATAGCGGTTCTCATTGTCATCAGGTTCATCCCACAGAGACGTGCACGTGGACCAGTGGGCAGAGCCAAGAGGGTCAGAGGATGTGATGCAGATGATGATTTGGTCTCTCCCCCCCCCCCCCACACACACGTGAAGGTTGGCTTTTTTGGGGGAGTATTTGTTTTGTTTTGTGGGGTCACACCTTTCAACATCGGCACATGTACACATGTCACTCATCGTGCAGACTCGGGGTTGCATTCTTGTATTGGTTCAAAATATGACAAAAATATTCATGTTATTTTGCTTGGCCTTCGAAAAAATGTGTTGATGCATCTTTGTGAGATGTGCATGAGCAATGATGATCTTGTTATTCAGTTATTCAGATCTTATGAAGACAGTTTGGTGACCTGCGCCACAATGACACATGTCGTAGTTACCTCCAGGGGGAAATCCTGACCAACGCTCCTTCGGGAGGCGCTGTTCTTCCTCGCCGTCTGGGCCTGGGACTCACACCGGCCACCCTCCGCCCCGATTAATTGTCCCTCAGGACCGGCCGACTGCACCCGCACACACAGACACAAAAACATGCGCACTCGGGTTCAATCCCCCCCCCCCATGTCTGCGGTCTAGCTGAGGGCGCCATTTTTTTTGTCAGCAAGATGCTGACACTCACCGCTACCTGATCATTAATGAGGTCACCTCAAGTCGCCTGGATGAAAGCATCTGCTAAAACACTAAATATACAGTATATATATATCCTTATGTCATATATCTGGGTAGTAACAAGAGAAGACCCGTCAAACGATCTGCTTAAATCAATTAGAGCTCAGTGTCAGGAGGGTGACAAAGTCAGCCGCTCCAAGTACCTGGGCACTGTGTGGCCAACACTGGCCTTGTGTAAACTAGGGATTTGTGAGGTCACTTCACACAGAGCATCGCAGTCACTGACAGAGACAACGTGCAGCGCTCTCACGCCGTTTACGGGTTCACGAGAACATAAAGGATTTTCAGAGGAGATTGCTATTACTGCTGCGGCTGTCTCGCCATCTTGTTATCGTGCTGGCGTAGATGTTCGTGTTCTTGAGGTGCAAAGCCTCACGCGAAACTCTTTTTGCGTGAGGCCAGCCTCCTGGACCCCAGCGCACGGCGCACTCTGTCTGTGTTTGTTCTGACTCAGAAGAACAACGCTGACTCGGTCCTCAGCTCACGTCCGCCGCGTCTCGGCGGGGATGTGTCTCATTAGTGTGACGTGTCGTGTTTTCAATTTACCTTTCTCGGGGCGGCAGACCCCTGCGCATGCAGACAGAGACCAATTTTTGCCTTTTGCCCGCCACACGCCGACACTAAAGCTTCTTCGCGTTTCGCTTTGACTCGCTCGTAAATGACGATCATGGGGTCACACGCTAGCGCCCGGACCAGCAGCTCCACATCCTTGAGTCCCATTCTGCTTCACAACACGACGTGATCTGAGAGCGCCTCATGGCCAGGTGGCCAAAGCGCCTCTGAGTCCAGCTCAGGGCCCGGCGGGCTGCGTTTCAAAGAGCGAGGGAAGGCGCCAGTACCTCGAGGAGACAGTGCTCGTGCTCCAGATCTGCTCCGTCTGGCTTGTCCATGGGCCCACCTGTCACACACCTGCGTGCGAATGCGCACATGCGCACACACACGCGCACACACACACACACACGTGAAACATTGACAGCTTAATGTCTGCTGAATGACGAGTACTACCCATTAATATTTTACTATTTTACAAAACAAATGCCACACACTTTGTTCTCTATGTAGACAACACAAGTCACTGCCAACAAAGTGACTTTTTGTTTTTATCACCAAGATAGATGCACCTCCAAATGCAACATCAAATACCACCTTATTAATTGTGTTCGTTTTATTCAGGCCTTTACTAATTCTTAGACATCATTTCATTTGCAAGTATTTACGGGTTCAAATCAAGGATGTGTTATGATCATAATTTAGGGACGGTTCGTGCACTGTGGTTCATCTCACGAGCCCCTGCACTTTCTAACCAGGGAGTGCTGACTGTGCACTGCCTACCGAGCGACATCCATCCATCCAACACTACACACACAGCCGCTGACACAATGGCGCTCATTGTAAACAGCAAACCAAAACAGAGCGCCACAGACAGGTGTCGTGCCAAAAAGGGATTGCCTGCCAGAATCTGATTTCTGGCCGCGGGAGCGCGCACAGCAGCCCGTTGAGCGGCAGCGCAAAAACGTCTGCTTTTCTCTGGATAAAACGGTCATAGTAGATACACACAACTGTATTGTAATGTAATTATAGCAAAGGCACGTGTCTTCGAAAGTGTAACGTTTGTTGTTACGTATTTATGACAAATGTGGCCAAAAGAAGTGTAGTTTGTAGCAAGGGCGTAACTTTGGGTCTACCATTGGGGGGGTTAAACTTGCGGCATATTTATTTATTTAATCATTTTCTTGTGTAAAAGATAACATGCTAATTTGCCGTTCCTGTATTGTGTTACTTTTACTGATTTAGGCTACTTAACGTAAATGCAGTTGTTCACTATTTATGCCATAATGACACAGTAGTTAAATTCAGTGTTTAAGCACTAGCCAGCAGTGGCAGCTTCCACTTAATTAATTGTGTGTGTGTCACTATCTTATGAAAAAAGATACTTAAAGATGAATCAATTGCATCACTGTATTAGAACCTATATGCAGCAAATGTATCATGCAGAATTCAACACTCAATACAACATGAAATACAGGGTGGAACACTGGAGTGCAGCTTTATTCTGAACATGCCATGGGAAAACTGATATTGGTGGTGGGCATCACCAGTTCAAAAATCTAAACAAAAGCATGAAAATACAAAAAAAATGCCTGTCTGTAAATCACATAATGAGGTATTTCAGTTAAAAGCACCAAACACCTGTTTGTGTCTCGCTGTAAAAGAAACAAACTGTGTGCACACTGACTTCTTAGTTAGGAGGTCCAAGGCTACATTACAGATGATTAAAACACGATACTATATTGCTGGCAAATGAAATGAATAAAGAAAACAAACAAGTTATTCATTCAGAATATTTCATATTTTTATTAATCTGAATGATGTTATGATATTGGGGGGGTTATATTAGTGTGATCGGATTATTGCGGGGGTCATGACCCCCCTAACCCCCCCGCAAATTACGCCCCTGGTTTGTAGAAATCAGACAGGGCAATTAGCCTACTGATTGAAGGCCAAATGTAGTAAATGAAGCTTATGAATGAGATGAAGTCATATTTAGGCAGAATTAACCTTTCATTTACTACATTTGGCCTTCAATCAGTTTTTGAGAGGTGAAAACTGATTGAAAACTGCATACACATCCAAACATAGAAAGCAAATGCTACGTAGGGCCCAGATCAGATAAAAACAATGCAGAGTCACGAGAATCATTGCAAAAGTTATCATATCTTTATTGAAAACCCACCAATAAATCATATTCATTGTTGTCTAATTTCCAAAGACAGGGCTAAACAAAGTCATCAGACATACAAAGCACTTAGACGTGTCTATCACGTAATTGCCCTGTTTGATTTCGCTACAAACTACACTTCTTTTGGCCACAGTTGTAATAATTACGTAACAACAAACGTTAAACTTTCGAAGACACGTGCCTTTGCTATAATTACATTACAATACAGTTGTGTGTATCTACTATGACCGTTTAATCCAGAGAAAAGCAGACGTTTTTGCGCTAACGGGCTGCTGTGCGCGCTCCCGCGGCCAGAAATCAGATCCTGGCAGGCAGTCCCTGTTTGACGCGACAGCGGCGTGAATTCAAGTCCAAACTCTCGTCTCCCGTTCACTGACATGGTCACGTGACACGTGACCTATGTTCGATTAAACGCCTCTCACACTGACTACTGTTGTTATATGCAGACGTCGTGTCCCAATACATTATGACAATGCGTTATACAAATAGTCTAATAGAGCTCGCGGTCAAGACATATGCTTGGATGTCAAAACGGATTACTTCTGTGTTACAACGTGGTAAATGCAATGCGATACAGTAAGACGTTGCTTCCTACCTGAAACGTGGCTATTTGACGATGGGTCTGGGAGAATTCCCACTCTGTCTTGCCTGCTTACCACCTACTGCTGGTGGCTGAAACCCAGCAGGAACTAGGATGAGAAAGACTCAGGAATTGTAGCGTTATCCCGGTCTGCCACAGCATAACTTCCGGTCTATTGCTTCCTTTGAGCTGTGTACGCGGCTAGTCAGTCCCTGGAGCGAGAAGAACAAGTGCATGACAAGAATAATAACGAGAAAGAGAATAAATATTGAGTTTTTACCAAACACTTGACATCCCAATAACCTAATAATGTCACGAAGTCGGATATCCCTTCGGGAGTCCCGCCCACTCTCTCCTTTCGCCCCTGAATATATGAACCTGAATGTCCCGCCCTCTCTGTAGCGCCAATAACGAACATCCAGGTCCTGTCGTCGCATCCTGAGATTAGAATGCCTTTCACTTTCGATGGCTCGGTACCACCAGCTCGTTACGTGACGTAGCCTTGGCGCGATACTGCTACGCAAGCCTCTTACGGCCGGATCTAGTACGGGCCACGTATTAAACAGTGTTTCACACTAAGATGAAATGCAAATGCAAACGTCTTGCTATTTGAACTGTCTTCAATCTGAGAGCAAGGGCAACTTCAGACATAGGGTCCCACAAGTTGCGTCTCGATTGTTGTGGTCGGCGGCATTGTTGAGCCATGCTCCCAAAAATGCCATTCCCTGCAGTATATTATACTTGGATTAGGACTACAATATTCTAAAACTTTGATATAACGCGCGGATGTCTGGAAATCTGCTTTCGGTTTATGTTGATGTCTGCGTCCGAGAGAGGAAAGCCTCTCTGGCACTTACAGTATAACGCCACAGTACAGTGTGGCGCATTTCGTGTTCCTTATGGCTCTTTATAGCGCACCACAAATGGGGCGTGGCCATGGGGATATAACACACCACCTCCTTAGATTAGATTAGATTCAACTTTATTGTCATTGTGCAGAGTACAAGTAGGCCTACAGGGACAGCCATGGGTGGACTGGGACAAAAATTCAGCCCTGGCATTTTCTGTCCAGACCAGCCCACATTATCAGCGGACACTACATAGATGTCCACAAATCCCGCAGCATCTCCTCTCATGCGTACTACAAAGGAGAGTCATATTCCTTGATAGCAGTTAACAAATAAAGCACCTAACTATGAACGCATGGAGTAAAATTGACAGCTATAGCAATCAATCATTCAGTCTTTATACATTATAGTGTCAAATCACAACAGAAGTTATAAGATAAGATAAGATATTCCTTTATTAATCCCCCTTAGGAGAAATTCACAGTGACCAGCAGTACAGGGGATAGATTAGTGCAATAAGAGCCTGACTAAAGTCAATAAACAATAAATTAAATGCGAGCTCTTAAGTCAGGTCGGTGAGGAGTGAGAACCTGTATGCATACATAGTAAACATCCTTGATAGCCGTTCATAGTGCAAGTAGTATAGGTCATGACTAGTGGTGGGACGAGATTAAGGGGAAGAACCCTCATGCTACCCTTTCAGTTTTTAGTCTGTGACTGTGAAAATATTTTGGTGTAAGCCCAACATTAGTTAAAACCAGACTCAGACAATAATAACAAAATATTGTGACAAATAATCTAAATAGAAACATATTACAGACAGTAGCAGCATTAGAGCTGAAACTCATTTGTTTTAACAGTGACCCAGTGAGTCATTATGAAACCATAAACAGAGAATTGAAAAGAAAAGTTTTATTTATAGCTGTGTGAAAAAGTCTTGACATGAATTACTGGTCTGAATAGATATGCATTCTCATATACGTGTATGTGCACATGTATATATTGCCCTACTTCCTCGTCCGCAGCCAGCCAGCTCCACTCCTCACCAAATTCTTGACCTGCAAGAAACAGCAAACAGAACTTGTACTCAGTATATCTGTACTGATAAGTATATGTAGCCATGTAGCCCTTTTATGATGTAGTGACACTTAGTGAAATGTATCTGTCATGGATGACTTAAGTCTCAAAAGAGCCCTAAGGCCTACCTGCATAACTTTTAATTGAACTAAAAAGATATGCAGATGTTTGAAATTAAAATCATCAATATGAAAATCTTCATCCAGGAAATAATCATAATCAAACCTTTTGTTTCAATCTGAGACAAAAAAAGTTGCATAATAAACTCACAAAGTCAAGACGAAGCTCTCTCTCTCAAGCATTATAGAAGAACTTCTTGCAGGTCAGGAAAACCTGTTTGACAGGAGATGATGGTAGCAGAGAATATAAAGAGACATTTATGAATGACCAATTGTCATTTTATCACACATATAGTATGTTTCTTCACATAAACCTTTAAACATACAAATATTGCATTCCTCTCACCACATGAAATAAGCTTAGGAACCCAAAACCTGGCTGGGCTGGACATAGAGAAAACATTTATCATTGGATGGGGAAATAACTCAAAATCACAGAATAATGTACAAGATAAAACATTACTTCATATTGAATTAAACGTTCACGAGGACAAGTGTTTTCCAATGCAAAAAAGTCAGATCTTTGTGACAATATCTGAAAATGCTCAGGACAGCACTATACACAGCCATTTGAAAACGAAAGTAAAAGTAACACATTTACACAGAAATTAAAGTTACACACAAATTATACCTACGGAATAGTTATCACCTCATTAAACAATAAATGAATTGAAAGATTACAATAAATTCAATGGCAAATATTGCAGATTAAACTAATTATTTCCTATAGGTTTACTTTTATTTTGTGCTAATATTCAAAGTATCTCATCTGTATTTACAATACAGCTTGATTCTGCAATGTTTACTGTTGCTATGGCAACAAGAGACCGCTGACGTTAGCAGCTGTTAGCTAGCTTAGCTAAACTGTCCAACAAAATAACACACAATTCGGCAAATTTAAACAAAATCAACCACAACTACCAACAGTCACAGCCCTTCAACTCTGGGCTAATATGTTGTCACAATATGATTTATGATTTATTTTATTTCACAAAGGGACAAAGTATATTGATGAACATTTAAAAAAAAAAAAAAATGTAAATATACAGGATTATAGCCAAAGGCTAATTTCCATCCTTAGTCCCTGACAGGTAGATGGTCCCTAAACATTTTAAGAAATAAATACAATAAAACAAAACAGAGTAAAACATTATAATAGACATAATAGTACATAATAAATACAACAAAACAAATCAAAGTAAAACATTATAACAGACAACAGATCAGCAGCAGTGGACAAATTAAAAGTTATCCCAGCTAGTGACAACAGGTTTGATTTTCCAGAAGCCATTTTTTGAGATGTTTGGAAAAAGAGGTGAGAGTAGATAGGTCGCGTATTGCACTTGGTATAGAGTTCCAGGTATTTGATGCTCTATAGGAAAAAATTGCTTGGCCAAAAGCACTTCTCCTAAAGGTAACAGTGCAATCACCTCTGGAGCCTGCTCTGGTTGTGCTGTTTATGTTCCTTTTAATATATTCCTGTAAAGGTGGTGGAGCTAGACCATGAAGGATTTTAAAAACTAACATAGAGTCAGTGTATTTTACAGTGTTTTCCATATCCAGCAACTCAAGTTTTTTTTTAAATCTGACAGTGATGATACATTTTAGGTTTTCTATCTAAAACTTTTATAGCTTGTTTATATGTTGACTCTAGGGACTTTAGAGTTGTCTTACAAGCTGGGGCCCAACTGGTTATACAATAGGTCATGTGAGACATGATTATTGCATCAAAGTATAGCCTAGCTGCTTCAAAAGTAAGATTGTTTCTTATTTATCTAAAGTTGGACAAGTTAAATTTCATTTTGTTGACAGTTTTTTTTGTGTGCTGCTTAAAACTCAGTTGTGAGTCCAAAATCACACCTAGGTATTTAAACTCTTGAACTACTTGTGTCAGACTTATTTAGCCTTTTGGAGAAATACATTGAAACAGTCTTGGACACATTTAAGTGCAGGTGAGAGCTCTCTAACCAATTGCACACCTTACTCATAACAGCTGTAAGTTGTTTTGCAGCTTGCGCTTTGTCTTTAGTATGTACATAAAGCACAGCATCGTCCGCATACAGTTGGCAGGTCACTGTTGGTGGACAGTAACTTGCCAAGTCATTTATGAATAGGCTAAATAAAAGAGGTCCTAGTATTGAACCTTGGGGTACTCATAGGTTATTCTCACAAGGCATAGATGTCATGTTTTGAACTCTGACACATTGAAGTCTTGATGAAAGATATGATTCCATCCATTTTAAGGATTTCTCAGAGAAGTTAAAATGAGTCAACTTGGTCATTAGTAACCTGTGGTTGACTGTGTCGAAAGCCTTACTCAGGTCAAGGAACACAGCTCCAACAACCCCACCTGTATCAAGATTGGATTTTATGGTTTCCAAGAAGTAGCAGACAGCTGTCTCTGTAGAGTGGTGTTTTCTGAAGCCAAATTGGAGGTCATTTAACATATATGGACTTGTATTTAGATGATATATGATTTGTTCTGCAACCAGTTTCTCCGCTATCTTGGATATTGAGGGGAGTATTCTGATTGGTCTATAGTTACTTGTCAGTGTAGGGTCTCCAGACTTAAGGATTGGTGTAATAATAGAATCCTTCCAGGAGTCTGGAAAAACACCTACATTTATGGAATCATTGATGATGTTTGTTAGCGGAGCTATGAAAGACTGTTTGTAAGTTTTAAGAAATAATGAATCCATGTTAAAAGTATCTTTGGCTCTAGTACTTTTAAGGCCGTAGATGACCTTTTCAACTTGTGATTGAGATATTGCATGGATATCAAATATTGGGGCATCAGTATTAAGGGGCATTGGAGTTAGTTGATGTACTTCATGACCTGAGTTTTGCTTCATATTTTTCACAGAGTCAACAAAATAAACATTAAGAGCTGTTGCAATGTCCTTAGGATCATTGATTACCCTGTCAGGCAGCTTCAACTCTTTAATTTCCCTGCATATGGTACTTTTTGTTGTCAGCTTCTTAATGTTTGTCCAGATTTCTTTTGTGTTCCCTCTAGCACTATTTATTATACTAATAAAAAAGCTTGCTTTTGCAGTCCTTAGTGCTTTAGTGACTTTATTACGCAGAGAGGTAAATATCTGTCTGTCTATCCCAGTGTTAGTTTTTAGAGAGGTCTTGAGAGCATAATCTCTTTGTTTCATTAATGACCATATGGTGTCATTGAACCAGGGTAAGTGATTGTTTTTGGTTGGTTTAGTTTTAATTTTCTTCATAAACTGTCCCATAGTTTCTTGAATAACATCCATAAGTACCCTGCAGTTTTCATTTACATCCTCTTTTGTAAGATGGGTATTGTCAGACACCAAACAGGAAGGGGACCACAAGAGCGTCACGTTAAACAGTTTATTGAAGGATTTGGGGAAAGGGGGTGTATGGGTGTGTTTCCAGAGCTGAGTGGCGTCTCACTGAGATGGCGGGGTGGGTTCCAGGGCAGGCTCGATGATGGGCTGGAGTCACTGGGTAAAGACACACACAGCCGAGGGAGAGGAAAGCTGGCAGATGGAATGGTAGCAGTGGTACAGGCAAGGGCTAGGCAGTATTCGTAGTCATAAGGCAGAAGGCAGGTCACGGTTACCGGGGCAGAAGATCAAAGACGTAGTTGAGCAGGTCCGATATCACAGGTAAGAGTCAGAGGCGTATGAAGACAGGCAGGGTAACAGGTACTGGTTTGCAGACGGTCTGACAAGGAGGTACTGAAAGACAGGGCTTATATACAGAGGGAGATGAACAGGGAATGCAGTGCAGCTGGCAGGTTAATGATTGCAGGAGTAGATACAGGTGTGGCTGATCAAACAGAGCTGAGAGAGAAAGCTCATGACAGAACCCCCCCCCTAAGGGACGGCCCCAGAAGTCCCCAAAAAACATCAAACTGGGCGGGCGGAGGGGGAGCCGGCGGAGGGTCAGAACTCCTCTGAGCGGTCAGACTCCATGGCCTCATCCTCCGAGGGGGTCTGAGAGGTGCCATCAGGGGCCAGGGCAGGGTCCAGGTCAGGATCCGGGCCAGACACAGGGTCAGAAACTGGGCAGGAGGAGCGACGGGACCCCTTTGGACGACCCCGACGGATGGCAGGCTGGTCCGGATGCAGACGGTGGAAGTCGGCGATGAGAGTCCGGTCCACAATTCGACTGGTCGGCACCCAGATTCTCTCCTCAGGCCCATAGCCCTCCCAGTCGACGAGATACTGGAGGCCCCTACCCCTCCGTCTGGACTGAAGTAGGCGTCGAACGGTGTACACCAGCCCACCGTCAATGAGGCGAGGAGGAGGAGGAGGAGGTGCCGCTGGAACCAGCGGACTTACATGCACTGGTTTGACTTTCGAAACATGGAAAGTGGGATGCACCTTCATGGAAGCTGGCAACTGGAGCCGGACTGCGGTTGGACTGATGACCCTCTGGATAGGGAATGGGCCGAGGAACCGAGGTGCTAGCTTACGTGATTCCACCCTCAGCGGCAGGTCCTTGGCTGACAGCCACACTTTCTGGCCAACACGGTAAGTGGGTGCTGGCGTCCTCCGACGGTTAGCCCCAGTGGCATAGCTGGTCACTGACTTGAGTAGTGTGGTACGGGCTTGTGACCAGGTGCGGCGGCATCGGCGAGCATGGGCGAAGGCAGATGGGCAGGAAACCTCTCCTTCCTGGCTGGGGAACAGAGGGGGCTGGTAACCATATACACACTGAAAAGGTGACATACCAGTGGCAGAACGGGTGAGGGAGTTGTGGGCGTACTCTACCCATGTCAGTTGTTGCGCCCAGGCCCGGGGCTTACAGGAAGCCATGCATCGGAGCGCCTTCTCCAGTTCCTGGTTCGCCCGCTCTGACTGACCATTGGACTGGGGATGAAATCCAGAGGTGAGACTGACTGTGGCCCCTAGAAGATGGCAGAACTCCTTCCAGAATGAGGAGGTGAATTGTGGGCCTCTGTCTGAGACAACGTCCCTGGGCAGCCCGTGTAGACGGAAGACATGATCCACCACAACCTGGGCAGTCTCTCTAGCAGATGGCAGCTTCGGGAGGGGAATGAAGTGCGCCATCTTGCTGAACCGGTCAACCACAGTGAGAATGACAGTCATTCCATCCGATGGGGGCAGGCCTGTTACAAAGTCCAGGGAGACATGGGACCAGGGTCGTGTGGGCACAGGCAGAGGCTGGAGTAATCCAGCAGGGGGCTGGTTGGAGGATTTGTTCCGGTTGCAGGTGAGGCAAGCACGGACGAATTCTCTGACATCCCTTCTCAAGGAAGGCCACCAGAAGCGCTGGGCAAGGAGATGGCAGGTGCGGGCTGAACCCGGGTGGCAGGCAAGGCGGGAGTTGTGTCCCCACTGTATGACCCGGGATCTCAAGTTTTCAGGGACGAAGAGACGGCCATCAGGGCATGCACTGGTGCCGGGATGGTCACGGAGAGCCTCTTGAACCTCTTCCTCAACATCCCAGGTCAGAGCAGCTATGATACAGGGATCAGGCAGGATGGGTGCAGGTTCCTGGGAAGGAGTGTCATCCTTCTGGAACTGGCGGGAGAGAGCATCCGGCTTGGTATTACGTGAACCTGGGCGGTATGACAGGGTGAAGTTGAATCTGGTGAAAAACAAGGCCCAGCGGGATTGTCTGGAGTTGAGGCGCTTGGCAGTGCGGATGTATTCGAGGTTTTTGTGATCTGTCCAGGCCAGGAACGGGACCGTGGACCCCTCCAGCCAGTGACGCCACTCCTCCAGGGCAAGCTTGACGGCCAAAAGCTCACGGTTTCCAATGTCATAATTGCGCTCTGCAGGTGAAAGCCGGCGGGAAAAGAATGCACAGGGGTGCAACTTGTTGTCCTCCACTGCCCGTTGAGAAAGTATGGCCCCGACTCCCATGTCCGAGGCATCCACCTCGACAACGAACTGTCGGTCTGCATCCGGCATCAGAAGGATGGGAGCCGTGGTGAAGCGGGCCTTGAGGGTCTGAAAGGCTTTGTTAGCCTCTGGGGTCCAGACAAAGGGGTGTTTGATACTGGTCAGAACGGTGAGGGGAGCGGCGACGGTGCTGTAGTTCCGGATGAATCTCCTGTAGAAATTGGCAAAGCCAAGAAACTGTTGCAACTTCTTCCTATTCTCCGGAACTGGCCAGGAAGTAACTGCAGAGACCTTTGCGGGGTCCATCTGGATATTTCCCTCAGCCACGATGTATCCCAGGAATGACACAGACTGAACATGGAACTCGCACTTCTCTGCTTTGACATAGAGGGAGTTCTCCAGGAGGCGACGGAGGACCAGTTGGACATGACGAGTGTGTTCAGACAGAGTTCTGGAGAAGATCAAGATGTCGTCCAGGTACACGAAGATGAATTTATTCAGCATGTCCCGCAGCACATCGTTCACTAGAGCCTGGAATACCGCTGGTGCGTTGGTGAGGCCAAATGGCATTACCCGGTACTCAGTGGCCGGTGTGGGTGTTGAATGCAGTTTTCCACTCGTCGCCTTCTCGTATGCGCACTAGGTGGTACGCATTACGAAGGTCCAGTTTAGTGAAAACTGTGGATCCCTGGAGCAGCTCAAAAGCAGAGGTGAGTAAGGGCAGAGGATACCGGTTCTTCACTGTGACGTCGTTCAGACCTCGGTAATCAATGCAGGGCCGAAGGGAACCGTCCTTCTTTCCCACAAAGAAGAACCCGGCACCAGCAGGAGAAGAAGACGGGCGGATGATTCCAGCTGTTAGGGAGTCCCTGATGTAATCCTCCATGGCCTTTCTTTCTGGAGGAGACAGTGAGTAGAGGTGACCCTTAGGTGGAGCAGATCCAGGGAGAAGGTCAATGGCGCAGTCATACGGACGGTGTGGGGGCAGAGATGTGGCTTTGGTCTTGTTGAACACTTGCCGGAGGCCATGGTAGCATTCAGGAACGTTAGAAATGTCAGGGGCAGTGCTGGGGGGTATTGGGCTGGTGGGCAGCGAGGCAGCACGCAAACAGGTCAAGTGGCAGTCATCTCCCCACTCTTTGACAGTACCGGAGGCCCAGTCGAGGTGAGGATTGTGGAGACGGAGCCATGGGTGGCCCAGGATTAGGGGTTGACCTGGAGAGCAGAGTAGGTGGAAGCGGATGGTCTCTTGGTGGTTGCCTGACACCAACATAGAGATGGGGGCTGTGATGCTGGTAACTGTGCCGAGTACGTGACCGTCCAGGCCCCGGGCTGTAACGGGAGCGGACAAGGGGTGGCTTTCCAAGCCCAGCTGACGAGCAAGTTCTGTGTCCATAATGTTTGCTTCTGCGCCAGAGTCCACCAGGGCTGCCAGAGTGTGGGTTGTATCAGACAGGTAAAGACAGACTTGGATCAGGGTTTTACGATTGATGGAGGACTGAATGTTCATTGAGCTCAGCCGGATTCCTCCTACATCCGGTGAGCTCCGGCTTTTACTGGACAGGCGGCGACTCGATGCCCATCACCGCCACAGTACAGACACAGGTTAGAGGTGATGCGTCGCTGGCGCTCTGTAGGGGTTAGGGAGGCGCGGCCGATTTCCATCAGTTCAGGCTGGTCAGATGATGTGGCAGGAGAAGACGGGAGAGCAGTCGGGCTGCTCCGTGTGCTGGTGGATGGACTGTTGCGCCCTCTCTCTCGACGACGGGCCTGGATCCGGCGGTCGATGCGGACAGCCAGAGCAATGGCTTCGTCGAGGGTGGAGGGTTGATCATGGGAAACCAACTCATCCTTTATGTAGTCCGCCAGGCTGTGGAGGAACGCATCAACCAACGCCTCCATGTTCCAGGAGCTCCGACTGGCCACGGTTCGAAAATCGATGGAGTAATCCGCCACGGTCCTTCTGCCTTGGCGAATACTCATCAGGGTCTGTGATGCCTCAGCTGTTGTGGATCCCAAGTCGAAGACCTTGAGCATCCCTTCGGCGAACAGGTTGAAGGTAGCACATGCAGGGGTCTGGCGCTCGAACTAAGCCGTTCCCCACAGTCGAGCCCGTCCCGTCAGGTGAGTGATCACATAACCAACCTTAGCCCCTTCAGTGGCAAAGGTTCTGGGTTGCAGGCTAAACTGGACACGGCAGCTCGTAAGGAACGCCCGTACCTGAGTTGGGTCACCATTGAACCGCTCTGGATTGCCAATCTTGGGTTCTGGGGATCCAGCAACAGCGGCGGCAGTGACCAGGGCAGATGACTCGGGGGCTGGGCCGGTGGGCAGACTGGCTGAAGCTGACGGAGGAGTAAGGTTGGTGAGAAGTTGAATAGTCATGGCAAGGTGTTGTTGCTGCTGCTGAATCTGTTGCTGTTGCTGCTGGAATTGCTGTTGCTGTTGATGGCCGACCTGGAGCAGGGAGGCAATGTCACCACTCATGCGGTTAACCTCTCTCTCTGTGTGTTCCAGGCGTTGCATGGCGGTGGGTTGTTCAGGTTCGTCGGGTTCCATGCTGGGTGGGATGTGCGCTGGGTCCATGTTTGGTCAGACCGTTCTGTCAGACACCAAACAGGAAGAGGACCACAAGAGCGTCACGTTAAACAGTTTATTGAAGGATTTGGGGAAAGGGGGTGTATGGGTGTGTTTCCAGAGCTGAGTGGCGTCTCACTGAGATGGCGGGGTGGGTTCCAGGGCAGGCTCGATGATGGGCTGGAGTCACTGGGTAAAGACACACACAGCCGAGGGAGAGGAAAGCTGGCAGATGGAATGGTAGCAGTGGTACAGGCAAGGGCTAGGCAGTATTCGTAGTCATAAGGCAGAAGGCAGGTCACGGTTTCCGGGGCAGAAGATCAAAGACGTAGTTGAGCAGGTCCGATATCACAGGTAAGAGTCAGAGGCGTATGAAGACAGGCAGGGTAACAGGTACTGGTTTGCAGACGGTCTGACAAGGAGGTACTGAAAGACAGGGCTTATATACAGAGGGAGATGAACAGGGAATGCAGTGCAGCTGGCAGGTTAATGATTGCAGGAGTAGATACAGGTGTGGCTGATCAAACAGAGCTGAGAGAGAAAGCTCATGACAGGTATCCCAGTTTATGTTGTTTAGGGCAAGTTTAAAATTTTCAATCTCACCCTTTGGTATTCTCAGTTTCTCAGGTATTTGTCTAGATGGACAGGTATGTCTATGTTTTGATAGTTTTCTAGAGAAAAGAATAAGGTTGTGGTCAGATAGTCCTGTAAGCATATTATATGTTTTCTGAATTCTATCACATTTATTACTAAAAATCAGACCTATGCATGTCTGTGACGTGTTCGTTATTCTTGTAGGGCCTTTAATTAACTGGGATAAATCAAACTTACTAGTTAAAGCTTTCAGGTGTTTGCAAGTTGTTTTATCAAGCCAGTTTATGTTAAAATCCCCAATTAAAATAATTTCTGACTTCTTGCTACATTCTTTAAGCACATCCTGTAGCTTCTCATAAAAAACATTAGACGCTGATGGTGGCCTATAAATCCCTACCAGTGTCACTGACATTTGTTCTGAAAGAATGACATTGAGTCCTATGCATTCCATATTGTTCACACAGGCCCATTGTATTTGATTACACTTAAGGTGTTCCTTTACATAAAACATCAGCCCCCCACCCCTCCCCCCAGATCTGTCTAATCTAAAGATATTGTAACCAGGTACATGCAATCCAGCCATTGGAGAATTACTATGTAGCCAGCTTTCAGTTATACAAAGAAAGTCCAAATTAGAATCACTTAGTAGATGCTGGATTTGGTCACATTTGGATAGGATACTACGTATGTGAATATGTCTTCCTAACAGGCCCTTAGGTTTACAATGTGGATCCCAAATGACTTTGGCATGATTGAGCGTTTGGTAGAGCTTTACACATCGCTGTTTTTTAAACACACGGTTTCTATAAGAAGCGCTACTGTTCAATTTGTCCTTTGAAAAGTCTGACCTGTTATTGTGTTCTTGATCTGATAGTTCTGTTGTGATGAGTTGGGGGATTGCAAGCTGCTGATCCGAGCTAGACCATGGGCTTCTCTCTGTTTGCAGTCCCGAGCTAGTACTTGGTAGCCCCGGGTTATTGACGGGCTGCGGGCGTTCCTCCGCTGGCAGGACCGGTGTCAATGTGCTGGTAGTTCTCGGAGTTGTTCGGGTCGCTGTTTGCATCACCATGCCAGCAGCCGGTGGCCCTGGGATGTTGTCGGCAAACTGTAGCAACCTCTCCGTTGGTGGTGGGGCCTCAGTTAGCAACAACGCAGTAGTGATGGATAGCCCTGGGTTGTTGACAGTCAGCTGCTTGGGCACCACGGACCGCGGACGTTCCTCTGCAGGGGGGACCGGTATCACCGTGCTGGTGGATGGTCGCCTTCTAGATGTAGATCGAGCCACTGCTAATGGCAGTGCCGTGCTCATGCAGGGTAGGTCTATGTTGTTGTTAGCCGGCTGCGGATGCCTCTCCTGTGGGGGAGCGCCTGTTTGCATACTGGCACTTAGCTGCCCTTGCTGCTGGATCGCATCAGGTAGGCACACCTCGGCTGGGGATACCGCCAGTATCATTGCAGAAAACACTGGTGGTATAGCTGTTTTTATCGCCAAGTTTGTGGTCATCAACCCATGGCACCCCACGGCTTGAGAGACCTCTGTTGTTGTAGTTACATTCAGTAGTCCGGTGTTCACGATAGCAGGAACTGGTGCCGGGCCGGGGTTGATCTCCACATCACCTGCCAGGAGTAGCATAGCTACAAGGTACAGAGTTCCCACAAACGTTCGGGGAGGGCTGGTACAGTCGTGTTTGCTGGTTTTCGCCCTGACATTTCCCTGGTTCAGGAATGATGAGTACATAAGGTGTAGGCTCCTGTAGGCTGGATAGCATAGTGAGATGCCGTTCCCGGTGGTTACTCGATGTCTGGACGCGCATACGAGTACACTCACGCATAAGAACAGACACAATCCAACGCTGACTAACCAGTTCTGTGGTGGTTTCAAAGTCTCCCTGATGTTTTTCGGAGGTTGTTTGGAATTTAGTAACTTTTGCGGTGCACTAGAGGCACCTGTCAAACGCCGAGCACACCGCACATAGCCGCTCATTCCACTTCCAGGTTCCATTACGCGTTCCATTACGGTTGTTCATTCTGCTGTAAGTAACATTCAAGTTGTAAAAGAGAGGAGAGGAAAGAGAGGAAATATCAGTTTATTGCTACCAGCGAATGTACAGATTTAGTAAACAAATAACAGAGTTCAAGGTAACTAACACAAGCATATATATTTATAAGCAAGAGGAGGTAACAAACTGATATAATTACATTTATTTCTTTTAAATCAAATATTAGAACACAATTTTCATTATGCTGTTGGGAGTCCAGATTTATTGTTAATCACCTGTTATTCTGCCTAACTCAAGTCTGAAAGTTAAAAGAAAAAGTATCACAGGTAGAAATGTACAGAATGTACATGGTTTATTAGAGACAGCAGGTCAAAGCAATTAACGGAAGCGTATAGCCTATATTTATAAGGAAGAGAATATGTAACAGTTAACAAACAGTGATAGAACTGTATTTTCAATAAATTCAACTGAAAATTTAACTCATTTGCTACGGATTTCTTATTAGAACAGACGTTGCTGTGAGTCAGACCTATTACGTAGTAGTCAATTGAAAAATCACTGTCATCTGTCAGTCTGCCTCACTCATGTCTTTAAGTAAAAAAAATCAACAGAAGTATTACGATTTTAATGCTATCAATGAATGTAGAGGTTTAGTAAACTTAGCTGAGTTCAAATAAATCAACATAAGCATACAAATATTCAAAAGCAAAGCATTTATTGACATTCTTTAGCGATTTTCCTCCTCCTTCCGTGGTTTTCCTAGTATTTTTCAATTGCCCACCAAGCACTTCCAGGAACTATTGGAGGGCTACGTGAACCACGTGATCGGCCAGCTTTTTGAACTTCCGTTGACACCACTCTCTCCCTAAAGGACTCTAGCCCTATGTAACCAATTGGACGGCCCAATTGGAGGGAATTTAGAGAAGAAAAGAAAAAAAAAACATTGGGTCAACGGCCCACATTGGGTCAACGGCCCACCGGGACGATGCCCGTATGCCAGATGGCCAGTCCACCCCTGGGGACAGCGAAATGCAGTTGGCCTTCTAACCAGAAGTGCAAATGAGCGATAAAGGTGCAGGTTGAAATGCAGAATAAGATGCGTAGTGCAAACTTGAAAAACATGAAAAGTGGCAGTAGTTATTAAAGTGGCAGTAGTTATTAAAGTGGCAGTAATTAACGGTAGTTATTAAAGTGACGGTGAACAGTAAACAATGCAAGTGGAGGTAATGATTGTTGACGGTGCAAGTGGAGGTAGTGATCGTCGAGGTAGTAAACGGTTAACTAACAGTAGCAGAAACAGGCTGTAAACAGTGTAAAAAATGTAGAAAATGTACACAATGTACAAGTAGTGCAAGAGATAATAATATAATGCAAGAAAGTGTACAGGTGGTGCAATAGTGCGCTAGTGCAATACAACAGATGAATGCGGATTGTATGGATGTGGGGGTTAAGAATAAACGGCAGTTAAGAATAAATAATACAATAAATAACATTACTATAAATAATATGTAATATGTCCAGGGGGGTGGGGGGTGTGGGTGAGGGGTCCAGGTATTGGGTGGGCAGGGGTGTATGTCCTTGGGGGGGGGGGGTCCAGGTATTGGGCGGGCAGGGGTGTATGTCCTTGGGGGGGGAGGGGGCAATGTTCATATGTGTGTGGAGTTCAGAAGGCTGACAGCCTGAGGGAAAAAGCTTTCCCTGAACCTGCTGGTCCGGGTGCCCAGGGACCTGTAGCGCTTTCCAGAGGGGAGGAGGGTAAACAGTCTATGGTTGGTGTGAGAGCTGTTCTTTGCGATGCTGCGCACCTTACGCAGGCACCACTTCCTCTGAACAGCCTCGATGGAGGGGAGTGGGGAACCGGTGATGCGTTGGGCAATTTTCACCAGCCTCTGCAGTGCCTTCCGGTCCGAGGCAGAGCAGTTACCATACCACACTGTGACACAGTTGGTTAGTATGCTCTCGATGGTGCTGCGGTAAAAGTTCACCAGGATCTGAGGAGACAGGTGGGCCTTTCTTCAGTCTCCTCAAGAAGAAGAGGCGCTGGTGAGCCTTCTTGATCAGGGCAGTGGTGTTGAGGGACCAGGATAGATTGTCAGAGATGTGGACTCCCAGAAACTTGAAGTTGGTTACCCGCTCAACCTCCGTCCCGTTGATGTGGAGGGGGGTGTGCGTGCCACCTCTAGTTTTCCTGTAGTCCACGATGATCTCCTTGGTCTGGTCGTGGCGTTGAGGGACAGGTTGTTGTCGGCACACCACGCAACTATGCACTGAACCTCCTCCCTTGCTGATGAGGCCTATCACCTTTGTGTCGTCTGCAAACTTCACAATGGTGTTTGAACCATGTGTCGGTGTGCAGTCGTGGGTGAAGAGAGAGTACAGGAGAGGGCTCAGCACACAGCCCTGCGGAACGCCAGTATTCAGGGTGAGGGTGGAGGAGGTGTGACCGTTAATCCTAACAGACTGCGGTCTGTTGGTCAGGAAGTCCAGAATCCAATTGCAGAGGGAGGAGGCAATGTTCAGATCACGGAGTTTGGTGATCAGTTTGGAGGGGTCGATGGTGTTAAATGCTGAACTGAAGTCAATTAACAGCATTCTAACGTATGTGTGGCTTTTGTCCAGGTGAGAGAGGGCGGAGTGCAGTGCCGTGGAAATGGCATCCTCTGTACTCCTATTCTGGCAGTAGGCAAATTGGAAGGGGTCCAGTGTGGGTGGTAGACAGGATTTGATGTGACCCAGGACCAGCCTCTCGAAGCACTTTGCGATGATGGGGGTAAGCGCGACTGGGCGGAAGTCATTAAGGTCAACTGCAGTGGAGTGTTTGGGCACTGGCACGATGGTGGTGGATTTAAGGCATTCAGGGACAGTTGCTTGGGCTAGTGACAGGTTGAAAATGTCAGTCCAGACCTCAGTCAGCTGCTCTGCACAGGCCCTGAAGACGCGTCCGGGGACACCATCAGGGCCAGCTGCCTTCCGTGGGTTAATCCTGCTCAGTGCTGCAAACACGTCGGAGGGGGAGAGTGTGAGGGGTTGATGGCCTGCAGGGAGCACCTCCTTGATGGACACCTCCTTGTTGTCTGTGTCAAAGCGGAAGCCTTCGTGGAACTGTTAGCCCAAAACACAATTTTGGCTGAATTTAAAATGCGTCCTCCTCTCTAGAGCCGTTTCCTCACCCTGGGCTACTGTGGAAACACGGCTGCCTCCGTTTAGGATATAAATCGCTAATTCTCAGGCAACAAAGACACAATGGTTCTTATTTCCATGGGATTATACACCAATTCACACATACTGTGGAGTGCATGTGGATGACGGCTGGTTTACTAAGTCATATACCATTATCCAGCAACCTATACAACCTTTAGCATTGCACACTTTGCACGTGACCATAATGTGCGTGCACACACACGCACCCCATTACATGAATGAATGTCGGACTTTGAAAATGGGAATAATCAAGACAGCATTGTGATGGTGAACAGCCCTAATCATAGGCAGCATTTATTGATTTGAAACAAAGAAGTAAAATGTGTGTGTATCACAATGCCTTTTTCCCCGCTGCATAACGGGTCATTCGCACTGCATAACTGGTCATTCACACTGCATAACTGGTCACCTCACTGCATAACTGGTCATTTAACTGCATAATTGGTCATCTCACTGCATAACTGGTCATCTCACTGCATAACTGGTCATTTCACTGCATAACTGGTCATCTCACTGCATAACTGGTCATCTCAATAATAATAATAAAGATAGTGCAAATCAACGTCAAACTTCCCCGAAATAATAATAAAGATAGTGCAAATCAACGTCAAAGATCCCTGAAATAATAATAATAATAATAATTTAGAAAAAAAATAAACGGATCAATTTCAAAAGGGACCTCGTCCTGTTTCACAGGCTCGGTCCCTAATAATAATAATAAAGATAGATAGATAGATAGATAGATAGATAGATAGATAGATCGATCGATCGATCTAAATTGGGTTAATGTCCCGCGGGACATTTGGGGGGACCTCGCCGTAAAAATTGACTCGTCGGCACTTGGATGGCGTCGTGACAGTTCGTCGTTCACATGGATGAAGTCGTGACAGGTCGTCGTTTGCTCAAGGATGGCGTGACAGGTTCTCGTTTGTGGCTGTCCACGCACTGTGCGGTATGGCCGACTTTGACGGCACACCCTGGCCACACCCTTCAAGGTAGAGCCGTAAATAGCACAGCTTTAGTTAAGAACCACGTTTCAAATGCACTGACCAATTTTGAAGCAGAACGGAAAAATCCCTTGGGAGGAATTTGTTCACAAACATGGGTATAAAAGACGAAATAATTGAATATGGCCGACTTTGACGGCACGCCATGGCCACGCCCTTCTACGTAGAGTCGCAAATAGCACAACTATAGTTGAGAACCACGTTTCAAATGCACTGGCCAATTTTGAAGCAGAACGGAAAAATTTCATGGGAGGAGTTCGTTCACAAACATGGGTATAAAAGACGACAAAATTGAATATGGCCGACTTTGAAGGAAAGCCATGACCACGCCCTTTGAGGTAGGGTCGCAAATAGCACAACTTTTGGTGAGAATCATCTTCTGAATCTACCCCAAAAATTTGGAGGCCAAGCGACAAATCCCCTGGGAGGAGTTCGTTCAAATAGGATGCGAAAATCGAAAATGACAAAAATTAAAATGAAAATATCTGACTTCCGGTGGGTTTTTTGGTATCGGTCCAATAGGCTTTTTTGTAGGGCTAGGCCAGGGTAACATCCATACCAAGTTTCAAACATATCGGTTAAAGTCGGTGTCGTGGAAAAAACGACAAAATTGATTATGGCCGATTTTGACGGAACGCCGTGGCCACGCCCTTTGAGGTAGAGTCCCAAATAGCACAACTTTTGGTAAGAACCATCTTCTGAATCAACCCAAAAAATTTGGAGCCCAAGCAACAAATCCCCTGGGAGGAGTTCGTTCAAATACAACGCGAAAATTGCAAAGGTTAAATGCAAATATCTGACTTCCGGTGCTTTAAGGGGTATGGGTCCAAGAGGCTTTTTTGTAGGTCTGGGGCTGTATAACGTGCCTACCGAGTTTCATACATGTAGGTGAAACGTGGTGTCGGGGCTGTTGTTTTTAAAGCCTGTAGGGGGCGCTACTACCACGACAAGCACGATTTTTGGTCTGTGAGCTTTGGGCAGCACTCTACATGTGTCCAGTGAATTTCATATTCGTAACTATTACGGTGTTTGCACAGTAATTTACGCTGCTTTTAGAGCGCCATCCACTGGCAGAATTTTTTACCCGTTTTGAACCACACCTCAGGGCGCCATGAGCTAGCGGCATACCAAGTTTCATTTAAATATCAATTGCCAATGTTGAGATATAAACTTCTTGATTTTAATGAGCGCCACCTGGTGGAAATGACCACAAATTTTGTGAGATGCATAAAGGAGGTACAGAGAAGTAGGGCTCCAAGTTTGGTGTCGAACGGACATAGCAATGTGGAGAAATTGTCCACTTACGTTTTTTACGTAAAATGTAGACATCTATAAAAATATATAAAGCACTATAACACGCTTATCTTCGGGAATTTCAATAAACTTCCAATTAGTTATTTTCATGATACATAATGTAGATGCTACATGTGGAGTTTCGTGCAAATCGGTGAAAGCCACATGCAATAGATGTCTAGGACGCACTTTTTTGAGTTTTTGCGTTGTAGCCAAAAAAAAGTCATGGCGGAAATGGGCGTGGCCTACATCAGGAGGTGCAGCATGTTTGCCCGCATGTGTGGATATAAACATTTTGAGTGTGCGACAAAGTATGCAGGAGTTATTAGCATTACAGTGTTTTTTTAAAAATAGCGCCACCTATAGGTGAGACATTAACGTGTCGCATAGAATAAATAATTTTTCACCAGGTGTGATAACTCTGTCAAAAAAAATTGAGTTTTCGTATATGTTCAGGGGGTTAAAATCAACGTCAAAGATCCCCAAATAACAAAAACAATAGGGACCTCGTCCTGTTTCACAGGCTCGGTCCCTAATAATAATACATTTTATTTATAACGCACTTTACGTCAATTAAATGACCTCAAAGTGCTACAGGATAAAAACAACATTAAAGACTTTAAAACTAGCAGTGTAAACATTAAAATAGCAGTTTATCCAAAGGCCTTTCTAAAAAGATGCGTTATAAGGCCTTTTATAAAAGAGTCCACAGTCTGTGGAGCCCTTAGATGGTCAGGGAGTGCATTCCACAGACTGGGTGCAGCTGAACAGAAGGCGCGGTCGCCCATGGTTCGGAGCCTTGTCCTCGGAGTGTGGAGGAGGTTGGCTTGTCCAGAGCGGAGATGGCGTGAGGAGGAATGAGGGGTGATGAGTTGTTTGAGGTATAGGGGGGCAGTGCCATGGAGGCACTGGTGGGACAGAAGGGAAACTTTGAAATCAATTCTGTACCGGACAGGAAGTCAGTGGAGGGATTTGAGGATGGGTGTGATGTGGTGGTACTTCCGCACCCCCATCAGGATTCTGGCAGCACAGTTCTGAATGTACTGCAGCTGCTGGATGTTCTTGCTGGGGATCCCGATGAGGAGTGCGTTGCAGTAGTCCAGCCTGGAGGAGACAAAGGCGTGGACAAGTTTTTCGGCATCGGGGAGAGTGAGTATGGGGCGGAGTTTTGCAATGTTCCTGAGGTGGAAGAAGGAGGTTTTGCAAAGATGTTTATTATGGGTCTCAAAAGTCAGGTGAGGGTCCATTCTGACACCGAGGTTTGTGACTGAGGATGAGAGGTGGATGTCGTGGCTGGAGAAGGTGATGCTGGTGATAGTGGAGGATCGGGTCTGGTGTGGAGTGCCAACAAGAATGGCTTCCGTTTTTGAGCTGTTGAGTTGCAGGAAGTTAGCCGTCATCCACGCCTTTATCTCCTCCAGGCAGGTGGAAAGTGTGGAAAGGGCTGCAGAGGGGGTTGGATTAGTTTTGATATAGAGTTGGGTGTCATCAGCGTAGCAGTGGAAAGATATTCCATGCCGGCTGATGACACGACCAAGGGGTAGCATGTACAGCATGAAGAGGGTGGGGCCAAGGACTGATCCTTGGGGGACACCACATGTGACAGTGTGTGTCCGATTTGGCCCCACCCAGGGATACATACTCTGTTCTGTCCATGAGATATGATGTGAACCAGGCCAGGGTAGTGTCAGAGAGTCCAATGGAGGAGTGGAGGCGGTGTAGAAGGATGTGGTGGTCAACGGTGTCAAATGCTGCGGTGAGGTCGAGAAGGATGAGAAGTGATGGAGAGCCAGCATCAGCCGTCATCAGCAGGTCATTGGTAACCCTGACCAGGGCAGTTTCTGTACTGTGGCCAGAGCGGAAACCAGACTGGAACTTCTCAAAAAGACTGTTTGTTGTGAGATGGTCGTTGAGTTGGGCAGAAACTACCTTTTCCAACACCTTTGACAGGAAAGGGAGGTTGGAGATGGGGCGGTAGTTTGCGGGTGCTTCGGGGTCAAGGCTGGGCTTTTTGAAAAGAGGCTTGATGACAGCAGTTTTCAGAGATGTGGGGACATGGCCAGACCGGAGGGACTGATTGATGATTTTGGTGATCATGGGACTTATTGCAGAGGAGTGACTTTTTATCAGGGCTGAGGGAAATGGGTCCAGGTCACAGGTGGAGGGCTTCATCTTCCTTAGGATGTTTTCAGTCTCGTGCTGAGTGATGTCCGTCAAACAGCAGAGGAGCTGAGTAGATGTGACTGGGGGGGCAGAGGGGCTGGGAAGAAGAGGGGGCAGGGCCTCCAACTACACCATCAGATAACGTCAAAGCATGGTTGCCGCTTGCTAATACAATTCAATACAACAAAGCCCAACTAAAAAGGCAATAGGTTTGTGGTGTGGGTGCAGCACTTAGGTTGAAGAGAAGCGGTAACCTTTCGGTCTTTTATCAGTATTTTTTAGATATGTAATGGACTTTGTTCTCTGCATTTGACCCATCCTATGGTACAAAGGATGTACCACCAGGTGCTGACCTCATACCGCAGTGCCTTCAGCAATAGACTCATTCCACCCCGGTGTACCACAGAACGCCACAGAAAGTCCTTTCTTCCTGTGGCCATCAGACTCTATAACTCATCTACTTCAGGTCGTTAGAGGACCTCACATCTTCTAAATGCACCATCACTGCAGAATTCACTTTATTCACTGTATTCACTTTATTCATTCATTTAGTCACTTTATTTAGTACTGCCATGGGAACTATATGTATTGCTGTATATTATATATACCTACGTAGTTACTGTAGCGGTACGATGAACTATCTCATCTTATTCCATTAAACATTCACTGTGATATATTTATATATTTATTAGTTTCTATTATAGTTGTACGGGTATATTAGCTTACACTTAAGTTGAGTAACTAAGTATAAGCTAATATAACAAAATGTTAGGCTAGTTGGTTTTTATTTATTTAGTTAGTTGGTAGTTAGTTAGTTGGTTTATAAGTTACTCTAGTTTATTGTTATATTGTTGTTAATTGGTTATATTAGGTATATTTTTTATATTAGGGTATCCATCCATCCATCCATCCATCTCTGCCGCTTATCCGGGGTCGGGTCGCGGGGGCAGCAGCCTGAGGAGGGAAGCCCAGACTTCCCTCTCCCCAGCCACTACGTCCAGCTCTTCCGGGGGGATCCCGAGGCGTTCCCAGGCCAGCCGAGAGACATAGTCCCTCCAGCGTGTCCTGGGTCTTCCCCGGGGCCTCCTCCCGGAGGGACGTGCCCGGAACACCTCCCCAGGGAGGCGTCCGGGAGGCATCCTCACTAGATGCCCGAGCCACCGCAACTGGCTCCTCTCGATGCGGAGGAGCAGCGGTTCTACTCTGAGCCCCTCCCGGATGACCGAGCTTCTCACCCTATCTCTAAGGGAGAGCCCGGACACCCTGCGGAGGAAACTCATTTCGGCCGCTTGTATTCGCGGTATATTTTATTTTATTTTATTTTAGGTATATTTTATTTGTGTATATTTCTTTTCCTTCTTTGTTTTGATCTGTTGCAAAATAATTTCCCTCGGGATGAATAAAGTCTCTTGAATCTTGAATCTTGAATCTTGAATCAAAGGAGCAATGGGGCTGCTATGTTCAGTGCCCGGGGAGCAAGTTGGGGTTCAGTGTCTTGCTCAAGGTCACTTCAACATGCGGACAGTTGGAGGAGGGGGAATGAGGGGATCGAACCTCCGACCCAACAGTTAGTGGATGACCTGCTCTGTCCACCCGCTCTACATACTGAGCTACTGGCACTCAACCCACTATAAGCAGGTGGAAAACATTTCAAATTAAAACTAATGACGATGGTAACATTCACATTGCAATTGAGTGTGTGTGATGTGACTGTGGGCCGTGTATGATTACTACGCACATTTCCATCCAAGTGTATCAGAAGTTTAACACATTTGGCTAAATATATGCTCAATATATGCACACAATAGGTTTGTCCTAATGCAAATCATCTGGTTGATGAATAGGTATATAAAATGGAGTGAGGCAAAAAACACCATATAAACCTGCCTATATTAGGAATCAGTGATCCAGGTCAACATGAACCATGTATTGTTTACGATTGTCCAATAACATGCATGATCATCCCAAAGAAAGCAGGCATGTACATTGCATCCCATTCCTTTTATTTCCCTTTTGTCCATTGCAACTTTCAATTACTACATTCAACAATGAAGACATACCCCAAAACAGTGTCATGTGTCAATCGATTTTTATACATAAATATATATATAAAATTGTTTCTTTATTTTTTGTCATTTCAAAAAGACAGTAACAAAAAAACAAACAAAAAAATGATTTGCTTTTATTCCCAGAACCATTTGTTGAGGTCCTGGAAGACTTGGTAGCCAGGGGCATGTTTCAAGTATTTGTATACGTGGCAAACGTCAAGACCGAATGAAAACCCTATGGCCTCAAAATTCCTCCTCCAGGTAAAGTATTTCATGTACTCTGTTTGATTCTGGTCGAGGTAGTGAAGTCTTTCTGCAAGCTTCTGCGGCGAATCAAAGTCCTCATAATGGATGAACGAACTAGCAGGAATGTGCCCCTCATAATTGCTTCTAGAAGGGCCTAGAACCACAGGCACAGTTCCGGCCGACAAGGGATTGAACGTCTTCTCTGTGATGTAGTCTTTATAGATTGAGTTCTCAAAGGACAGGTAGAACTTGCAGCTAGAAATAACCTTTTTCCCCTCCTCGGAGCTAATCTTCCTTCCAAATGCTGCCCCATAAGTGTTAATATTGATATACTTTTTCAGTTCATTATAGAACTTGACTCTTTTGTGATTGTTGCTCCAGTTACTAACAATCCAACACACTAGCTTGTCTTTAGCTGGCATTTTAAAATCCTCCTCCACTTGTGCCCGTCGACCGACATATCCGTACAGCCCCGGCACAGTGGAATCCAGACGGTAGTTGCATGTCAAATTGAACTGGTTATTGGCCTGTGGGATTTTGGCACAATGTGCGGGGGACTCTTTATTCCACCAAACCCATTTCTGAAACCATGGGCGTGGCTCCTTTGGCATGTTGGAAAAATCGGTGTGGATGTCCCTGTGATGGAAGAACACCACGTGAGCCTGGGAGTACAGGGACCGGTCGTCGGTGAAGCGCAGTCCTGTCAAGTCGAACCCGTCGCAGTCCAGGCTGAATCGAAAGCCGAACGGCCACACCCACATCAATATGATGGTCTCAGGGTCGCCGGGCTCCGCCGCCACGGTGGCCACGGTCTCCTGCTGCTGTCGCTCCTCTTCGGCTCGCACCCGCGTGCCGTTGCCGCGGATGGGTCTGGGGACCTCCTGTTGCTGCATGCCTTTAAACAGGTCAGATTTGAAGCTGAAGTCCATTTTGTATGCAAGGAAGGTGCCAAGCGAACACAATACGATGAAGGTGCAGAAGCCGATGCGTTGTTGGGCGGTCCACTGGGCACAGTTCATCATGGCTGACCTAGAAGACAAAGACAAGAGGTGCTGAAATATTACAGTTCAGTGCATCTTGTTAATCTTTCACTTGTGTGTACAAGTTGTGTTCAGAGATGAAGTGTGGCTCCAGTCGTAAACAAAGGAACCAGCCTGGCTTTAGAGCTTTTACACTCAGGACGTCAAGAAGTCCACGGTTAAGGATCTACTGTAAACTCTACGCTAATTTCAAAGGGACGTTTTGGGGTGATCAAAGTCAAAAGTCAAAGTTCACAGAGGATCGAACTTTTGTTTCCCTATACTCCAAATGTGCAGGTAATATTTTAACACACAACATACAACAAAATGGTGCACACAGATGTAACAAATAAACACATAATGATAATAATAATAATAATAATAATAATAATAATAATAATAATAATAATAACATTTATATCATATCTCATCATATCTAGAGAGAGGTGACTAGGACACTTTTTCTCGGTTTTAGCTTTTGTGATGTGCCTACTTTCAAATGGCCACAACTTCTCCAAATATTGTGTAAGATGTAACAAATAAACACAGCATATACAGACAGACAGTGGGCGTGTACATTATACAGAATAGAATATTCACAGTGTTCTAGAATTTGATTCAGTTTTGAGGTATGTTACTGAAGATGCAATAATAATAATAATAATAATAAATATAGCTGCAAGCAGCAATGAGGGGGTCAAGCTGGGCTGCGGAGCTGCTGGGCTGAAACTTCTGGCTATCTTGTGTCCATGTACCAAGTTTGGTTTCCATACATGAAAGTGTTGCTGAGATATGGATTTACTTCCTGTTTGAACTGATGGTGGCGCAAGAGCGTTCCTTGCAGGAGTGATTGGAAAGCTGTGCAGCAAAGAGCTGTAAGCATTGTAAGCTGTACGCACTTTAAGGAACTGAAAATCAAATTTGCATGTCCAATATTGAACTGATGGTGGCGCTAGGGTGTTCAATGCATTGGCACACAAATTGATGTGTGATTGTGACGTTATGCAGCACAAAGTTGTAGACAAAGTAAGCAGCATGCATTTAAAAGAATTTACAAGCATAAATGCATGTTAAACATTGAACTACTGGTGGCGCTAGAGGGTTCAATGCAGAGCCATGAAAATTGGTGTGAGTGATTGCGACAGTGTCATGACTCCAGGTACCAAGTTTGGTTACGCTAAGTCATAGCATCTGTGAGATGACAGCCCACTTCCTGTTTGGCGGCTTCGTCGCCATTTTCGATTGCCTCTCACGGGGAATAAACTTTTATGCGGCTCTGTGTTAAGTTTCGAGCAAATCGAACAAACTTTGTGACCCGTGAAGATTTTTAAAGCTTTCTGACATAATCCAATATGGCGGATGTCCAACATGGCCGAAAGTGACGGGCCATGTATCATTGAACTCAGGTCAATGCAAGGATCACAACGATACCTCAATTGTGAACATCACCTGCATGATTCAAGGTCCACGTCACGAATGCATTTCCCACTTTCACCCATTGGTGGCACTAGAGTGTTGGGCATAGAGGTCTGTTAATTGGTGAGAGTGATTAGGGGACTGTCCCGAATCTGTCCGCTGAATTTCATAACGTTCGACCAAGCGGTTCAATTTTCGGCCAAATTTTGACCCGTTGGTGGCGCTAGACGGCTGGGTTTAGAGGTCCGTAAATGAGTGTGAGTGGTCAGTAAAGTGGTCTGGAACTTTCAGCCAAATTTCAGCACTTTTTATCAAGGCGTTCTATGGGCTGCCATAGACTTCAATGGCAGAGGAAGTATAATAATAAGAAAACATAGAATCACTATAGTTGTCTCGCAGCTTCGCTGCTTGACCCCCAAATATAGCTGCAAGCAGCAATGAGGGGGTCAAGCTGGGCTGCAGAGCTGCTGGGCTGAAACTTCTGGCTATCTTGAGTCTATGTAGCAAGTTTGGTGTTGATACGTGAAAGTGTTGCTAATTATAGTGCCCCTGGTGGTCAAATATCACTAAATCTGTTGGGCATTCTCAGGATGGGATCCTGAGTCCATGTACCAAGTTTGGTTTCCATACATGAAAGTGTTGCTGAGATATGGATTTACTTCCTGTTTGAACTGATGGTGGCGCTAGAGCGTTCTATGCAGAGGCACAAAAATTATGTGAGTGATTGGAAAGTTAAATTTAAAGTTAAAGTTAAATTTTCGGCCAAATTTGGACACGTTGGTGGCGCTAGACGGCTGGGTTTAGAGGTCCGTAAATGAGTGTGAGTGGTCAGTAAAGTGGTCCGAAACTTTCAGCCAAATTTCAGCACTTTTTACCAAGGTGTTCTATGGGCTGCCATAGACTTTAATGGCAGAGGAAGTATAATAATAAGAAAACATAGAATCACTATAGGTTGTCTCGCAGCTTTGCTGCTTGACCCCCAATAATAATAATAATAATAATAATAATAATAATAAAGATAGATAGATAGATAGATAGATAGATAGATAGATAGATAGATAGATAGATAGATAGATAGATAGATAGATAGATAGATAGATAGATAGATAGATAGATAGATAGAGAGATAGATAGATAGATAGATAGATAGATTGATTGATTGATCTAAATTGGGTTAATGTCCCGCGGGACATTTGGGGGGACCTCGCCGTAAAAATTGACTCGTCGGCACGTGGATGGCGTCGTGACAGTTCGTCGTTCACATGGATGAAGTCGTGACAGGTCGTCGTTTGCTCAAGGATGGCGTGACAGGTTCTCGTTTGTGGCTGTCCACGCACTGTGCTGTATGGCCGAGTTTGACGGCACACCCTGGCCACGCCCTTCGAGGTAGAGCCATAAATAGCACAACTTTAGTTAAGAACCACGTTTCAAATGCACTGACCAATTTTGAAGCAGAACGAAAAAATCCCTTGGGAGGAGTTTGTTCACAAACATGGGTATAAAAGACGAAATGATTGAATATGGCCGACTTTGACGGCACGCCATGGCCACGCCCTTTGAGGTAGAGTCGCAAATAGCACAACTATAGTTAAGAACCACGTTTCAAATGCACTGACCAATTTTGAAGCAGAACGGAAAAATCCCATAGGAGGAGTTCGTTCACAAACATGGGTATAAAAGACGACAAAATTGAATATGGCCGACTTTGAAGGAAAGCCATGACCACGCCCTTTGAGGTAGGGTCGCAAATAGCACAACTTTTGGTGAGAATCATCTTCTGAATCTACCACAAAAATTTGGAGGCCAAGCGACAAATCCCCTGGGAGGAGTTCGTTCAAATAGGATGCGAAAATCGAAAATGACAAAAATTAAAATGAAAATATCTGACTTCCGGTGGGTTTTTTGGTATCGGTCCAATAGGCTTTTTTGTAGGGCTAGGCCAGGGTAACATCCATACCAAGTTTCAAACATATCGGTTAAAGTCGGTGTCGTGGAAAAAACGACAAAATTGATTATGGCCGATTTTGATTGAACGCCGTGGCCACGCCCTTTGAGGTAGAGTCCCAAATAGCACAACTTTTGGTAAGAACCATCTTCTGAATCTACCCAAAAAATTTGGAGCCCAAGCAACAAATCCCCTGGGAGGAGTTCGTTCAAATACAACGCGAAAATTGCAAAGGTCAAATGCAAATATCTGACTTCCGGTGCTTTAAGGGGTATGGGTCCAAGAGGCTTTTTTGTAGGTCTGGGGCTGTATAACGTGCCTACCGAGTTTCATACATGTAGGTGAAACGTGGTGTCGGGGCTGTTGTTTTTAAAGCCTGTAGGGGGCGCTACTACCACGACAAGCACGATTTTTGGTATGTGAGCTTTGGGCAGCACTCTACATGTGTCCAGTGAATTTCATATTCGTAACTATTACGGTGTTTGCACAGTAATTTACGCTGCTTTTAGAGCGCCATCCACTGGCAGAATTTTTTCCCCGTTTTGAACCACGCCTCAGGGCGCCATGAGCTAGCCGCATACCAAGTTTCATTTAAATATCAATTGCCAATGTTGAGATATAAACTTCTTGATTTTAATGAGCGCCACCTGGTGGAAATGACCACAAATTTTGTGAGATGCATAAAGGAGGTACAGAGAAGTAGGGCTCCAAGTTT
>JAXIVH010000219.1:100188-162688 GCA_036785325.1 Urophycis tenuis | reverse complement strand
TTCACCGCACGAAGGCGGAAACAGTGGCGAAAAAAGTCAGCAACTGGACCTGTTTCCCGGGTGCGCGCTCGACACAATTAGGCGTAACCCAAAACTTCAATGGATTTATTTAACAGATCATAAGAGATGATAAGAACTACCAAAGCGACCCTCTTTTAGAACATTGTAACAAGCCACACAACTCTTTTTACTGAGCAATAGGCCTACTTAATATATAAAATACTCATTTTCAGTGATCTATATATTGCTTGCCATTACTGTAAATGTGTCTATTTCAAGAATAATATCCTGCGTCCCACCTGATGTAACCTCGCGTACCACAGGGGGGGGAAACACTGGTCCGCCCCCTGCGCTGACAACACGGCCCCTACCTGTTCCGGACTCAAACACGTCCGCGCGCGCACACACACACACACACACACACACACACACACACACACACACACACACACACGGGCTACAGTTTAGCCACATCAAATGAAATCCAAACTTCATGTTTGATTCCATGCTACTATCAGACCAGGGACGCATCATAAATAACAAGGACAATAAGTATGTTTTCAACTTTTGGACATGCACAGATGCATTTGAGTAGTAGCCTATAATTGAACAAAGACAAATAGGGCATTCATTACTTTACTAACTAGATAGGTAGGCCTACGCCGTATTGGTGCGCAACGGTAGCAATGTGGAGTAGGCCTACATCCTTTTATTATGCCAAAGCAGACTTCCACCGTGCGCCCTGGCCAACAACAACTTCCTCAGTGGTGTTTTCTCAGTGTCGTTCTTCTCCCTATCGTGAAACCCAATGTCTTGTACAGGCGACCTAATTACGATCACCTCATTCATTGTGTGTCCATAGTTTAAATTCTCCAAAACGAATTGCAGTTACATTCTGAGGGCGTTGCCTTCTAAAAGGCTTGGAATTAATAACGAACAGACTAAGGGACTGGTCGTCCGGCACCTGCCACCGATTATTAATTTTCTTTTGTTCTTTGAATTTTTCGTTTGTTAGTTTGCTTTCTCGTTTGTTTTATTTAGTTTGTTGTCTCAATGTCAAGACATTCACTTACCTTACAATCTCCTTTCTCTCTTCTATAGCCGTGCCAAATGCTGATGATTACGCACTAGCCCGATAATTTTCCAATCTCCAGAGATAAAGTTAATAATTCATGCATGAAACCTGTGTCAAACTACATCTATGCCCCTTTATCGAGGGCTCGCCCATGGCTGTAACCAAGACTGCTATCTTTGTCGAGCAGGACGCCTAAATCCAAATGAGTCTCTTTGGAACGCATTGGTGAGCTTATGTATGCGCTCTAGGACGCACGCAGTTACAAGAAGTGCGACTCGTGAGTGCCGCAAGTGGCCACGGAGGAAAAGGCCGCTGTCCTGCAGAGCATCGATGGGAACGCCATCGATACTGTACCGAACGCCTCTTTCAAACAAAGGGCGTGAGACTTATCCATCACGTTTCGGGTTGCATTCAAGCCCCGACTTAAATGGCAGTGCTACCTGTTGTTGTAAAACAAATTGGCCGTGACCGCTGAATGAAATCAACCGAGGTGTTAAAAAGGTGTAAACAAAAAAAGATAGAAATTTCAATATTTAGTTGTCGACAAGTCAATAGGCACAGTTCAACAGAGAGCAATACACTTGATACAGCTTTCTCAGAAGTGCGCACCAAGTATTGTTGGCCGGCGCCTTTTATAGGGTAAGGTAAACAAGTCAGAAGGTAGAGATGACCCAGAGACTGGGACATTTAAATACTTCAGATTTCAGACTAAACACGGTGTCTCTGCTCGTTCTCAGTCCTGAGATTCTATCCCACTCTTTCAGACGAGACACAGAGTTGCTGCTCGTTCCGTAGCCCAAAAATACAGAGAGTGTTGGTCAAACTGCAGGCCACGCAGGCTGTACCCAGGTATTCACGCAAAAGGTAAACAAGTATATAATTCATATAGCTGCATCACTGCATCACTAATTTTTTTTATTACTTGTATTTCTCTGTCTGTGTTGTCTGCACAATGTCTGTTTGTCTGTTGTTAGTCTGAATCTTGAATCTTGAATCACTGACCAAGAGCGCAGTGATGTGGGAAACAGTTTACTGCATAGTTTAAAGTGATGGTTCGGAGTAAAATTCACCCTGAGGTAATTTCCACCAATAATCCAGCCAAATACCCCCTCAGATGCATTTTTAGCAACGGTCAATATTTATCAAGTTTAGGGGTATCAGCCGAATGGCTTTGGATTCGGAGTGTCCGGTACACTGTATATATCTCGTAAATTACCCCACTAATAATGCATGGATTGTTACCCAACTTCTGTAGTAGTACATATATGGTCTGTACTCACAAAACAAGGCATTTTAAAGTTTGTAAGTACACCAGGAGTTTATTTAAAAGAGCACTTTTCTGATAGCTTCAACTAGCTGTTGCTAAGGCTACCGCTGCGTCGACGTCTCTTCCGTCTTTCCGGATAAGTTCGTAAAAGTCCTCTTCAAAACTCACAAGTGTAAGGAAAAAGTTGAGCAGAGTGAATTCAACACTCCATCTCAATTATTCAATTATTCAAGTATTCAATTATTCCAGTTGTCAATACATTTCGATGGAGTGTTGAATTCACTAACCTTTTCCTTACACATGTGAGGCTGTCCTTACACATGTGAGGCTGTCCTTACACATGTGAGGCTGTCCTTACACATGTGAGGCTGTCCTTACACATGTGAGGCTGTCCTTACACATGTGAGGCTGTCCTTACACATGTGAGGCTGTCCTTACACATGTGAGGCTGTCCTTACACATGTGAGGCTGTCCTTACACATGTGAGGCTGTCCTTACACATGTGAGGCTGTCCACTGTTACACAGTTGCTCACTGTGTAACAGTGGACAGCCTCACCCTGTCCCAGAGGCCCACCAGTCTGTCTTGGTCAACATGGGGCTGCTTTAAACCAGCCATCAGCCACACCCACATTTAACATGGGGCTGCTTTAAACCAGCCATCAGCCACACCCACATTTAACATGGACGTCCGCCGATTTACCCTGTCTCGACATAAATGTGAAATTGGTGGTAGACGTTTATATTGAAATCCATGCACAACTAAATGTACATCACGAAACCAACTTGGTTTCATGAAGAGGGATCTCAGTTTTTTTTTTATATAGGCCTACAGTAGGTACGTAAGTATGTAAGTATATGCATGACCAAAGACGAATTACAACATTGGAGCCAAAATACATGGTGATGATGATGGTGTCTGTATTGGTGGAGGAGAGAGAAAGATAAGACAATCCAAATGCAAATAAAGGCAGGATTACACAAAGCAGAAGCAGGAAGCAAGCTTGTTGGGAAAACACACAAGGAAGAGGAATCAGCTTGGACCCTATTCTAGGTAGATCACCAATGGTAAAGTAACTCAATCTGTTGCAACGCCAGCTGCAACAGATTTTTACTTTACTACTTGTAATGAATATTATGAGCTTCATCTTTGTTTTTTCCCACTGGGGAAAAGCAAATAGTGAGCACTGTGTAAAAAAGAACAATACACCGTCTCTGCCCTCAAGGACAAACACAGGTGGCGATAACGCGAATTTAGACTATAATTTAGAACTTAGACAGGGCACGACACGCCCTGGTATGGTTCTTATTTGTAGGCCTGTTATCAATGTGATCGTCAATATCTATGGTCAATATGATCACCCATTGTGAACTGGCATTTTCTACGTTGGCCTATGGATGGCGCATTCCCACATTCCTTGCCCTGCAGTTGCCAACCGTGATCCACCGAGGAAGAGCCCAGGAACAAGTTGCGTTGAGCCCGTCTGATTATGGCGGTAGATTTGACTCCTCGGTTTAGAAGGTTGAATAGTCAAACTCGGAGTTTTCGTGAAAATATTCAACATGGTGAGTGTGTGTGGTTGTGTGTGTGTGTGTGTGTGTGTGTGTGTGTGTGTGTGTGTGTGTGTGTGTGTGTGTGTGTGTGTGTGTGTGTGTGTGTGTGTGTGTGTGTGTGTGTGTGTGTGTGTGTGTGTTTTCGGAATAAACTCATTGAGTTGCACCGATCCAACGCATCTAAACTCAATTTGAAACGTTACATACGAAACAACAACAACAACACACGCACGCAGGCGCATTGATATGAGTGATACAAGTATTGCGTTATTGTTGCGCACTTGTCTTAACTAACTCGTAGTAGTACCGCTACACCATCATGCTCTGTTTTCTAACAATATCATTTTTACGTCTGTTGTGCTATCGTTGTCTCTGTCCTTCATGGCTCCCATTTCACTCCTCATCCTCCCTATAAGGAGGATCCGTCCTTACTTTTTTTTTTTCTTTGCCTTTGCGGGGCTATTAGGGGTGTCGTAAAACGTGGCCCTGTGAAGCCCCTTTTAGACTGCGATCAATAATTACACAAAAAAAAATCAGTGAGGCTTCATGTTATGGGGTTAAAAGTAGGGCTGTTTTTTCAAAGTCGAATGACTAAGTAAATGTACACGTCTTCATGCAACGTCGTTGTATTTCATGTGTTTTTATCGTCCAGGGCTTTCTGGACCCTTCCGTGCGACGCACTTGTGGCAGAATATCATCCGTGCGCTGCAGGCGCACGTCGACGTTCGCAGTCGGCGGAAGCACTTGCGCGTCCACGCCGACTGCTTCACCGGCTCGGACGCGGTGGACGCCGTGCTCAGCTACTTGATGCAGAACGTGGTGTTTTGTGCCAGCGAGGTGTCCCGACTGAAGGCCGCGCGTCTGTGCCAGGCGCTGATGGAGGCCAAGGTCTTCGAACCGGTGGGCACGAAGCTCTTCCGCCGGGATAAGGAGGTGGTCTTTGAGGACGTGAGCTGCAGCCTCTACCGTTTTCTCGACTGCAAGCAGCTGAGCAGCTCCACTTCGAAGGACTGCGATGCCGAAAACGTGACTCCAGGAGAGCTGGAATCAAAGAAGAAGACATCCCGGTGGGTCATTCGGTTTCATTAAGCTGTACAATTTGGTCGTTCTTTGGTTGTCTAGTTTCAAAATCCTACTCTCTCCGGGTGTTTCGTCACTGGAAACGTGTCTACGGCGCTTGTTTTAAGTGCATGGGTTTGACTGTTTCCAGGCAAAATGAGCTGAGGACCATCGCCAACCCACTGGCGGTTGGCCCTTCGGACAGAAGGGTCGAGCGGCTTCTGAGGAGTATCAACCTGCAGCCGTCCCTTCCTCCAGCTCCAGAGGCCAAACTCCCCTCGGCTTCCTTCCTCTCCAAAGCAGGTGGAACACACTGTCTGCCACTACGCCGTGCGCTTACGTCATTGTGTCATCCGCTACATGGGCCGCAGTGGATGACATGGCCACCGCAAACCCCCGTGAGGGAAATTTGGTCTCTGCATTTAACCCAATCGTGAATTAGTGGAAATACACTCAGCACACAGTGATGGTGAGGCACACACTAATCCCGAGGCAGTGAGCTGCCAACAGCGGCGCTCGGGGAGCAGTGAGGAGTTGGGTGCCTTGCTCAAGGGCACTTCAGCCGTTCGTACTGGTCGGGGTTTGAACCGGTGTCGTACCAAGGTAGTTATCCCCGATAGAATGTGTAGGCCTATCCCCTGGCCGCAGGAGCGCGCGTACACTCAGGGAGGTGGAGCTACGTTTCTTCGCTTCGGTTTATCAACAATGTTTTTATTCTGCTGTATGATAGATACTATGTGTTAAAGTAAATTCAGGGCTCTCAAGTGTCACGCATTGAGCGTGACAGTCACTCTTGTTGGTCTTTTGTCACGCTCTCCCGCCACACATGGCATTTCTCACGCTGAAAAATAACTTATAATATTCCGCAATTCCGCAGCACCCAACATTTCTCTAGCTCTCACCATGGCACAGGCGCGTCTCCCCTGGCGTTCTAAATCGCAGCCCGTCACTTACCAGCCGATCAAAAAAGAGAAGGGGCCACACAATAGCCAATCAGAAAATAGCATTGTAGTAACTGGGTACAACAACCAATGAAAAAAAGCTCGTTTGCGTGATTCTGATACAACCACCTTACGAAAGTTTCAAAGCACCCAGAGAGGAAACCAGGAGCTCCGAGCATCACTTCAAGCACAGAGTAAGGATCTCCTGTGTTAATGTTCCAACAAACTCACAACTTGTTTGACACAAACAGTGACAACTGTTTGGGGGTGGGGGGGAGATGGGCCGGGGGGCAGGGGGGCATGTCACTCTTGCCTGTCTTCAAAACTTGAGAGCCCTGTAAATTTATACTATTCCGTGTTCTACATCTGACAGTTGTATTTAACCACGTAGGCTAGACGATTACTTAAGCTGTGAATTCAAGATCACATTGACTCAAAATGTATGCTACATTAAACCATAAAGGTAATAAAAGGCTGATCTTTTGTCTTTTGTTTTGTGAATATTTCAGGTCATGTCTAGTAACACTGGTGAGTATGGAGAGGTTTACTCTATTCTAGCTCAAGTTAGAGGGGGGAGGGGTACTTATTATCATGCTGGACGTCCTGCCTGAAATAATAAGTATCCCCCCTCTAACTTGAGCTAGGATAGAGTAAACTTTTCCATATTCACCAGTGTTACTAGACATGACCTGAAATACTCACAAAATGAAACACAAGATGATAGTGCCTCATCTGTCTAGTGTGTGTGTGTGTGGGGGGGGGGGTACTTATTATTTCAGCCCGAAATAATAAGTATCCCCCCTGTAACTTGAGCTAGAATAGAGTAAACCTCTCCATACTCACCAGTGTTACTAGACATGACCTGAAATATTCACAAAACAAAAGACAAAAGACCAGCCTTTTATTACCTTTATGGTTTAATGTAGCATACATTTCGAGTCAATGTGATCTTGAATTCACAGCTTAAGTAATCGTCTAGCCTACGTGGTTAAATACAACTGTCAGATGTAGAACACGGAATAGTATAAATTTTACGTTAACAAATAGTATCTATCATACAGCAGAATAAAAACATTGTTGATAAACCGAAGCGAAGAAACGTAGCTCCACCTCCCTGAGTGTATGCGCGCTCCCACGGCCAGGGGATACAAATTCTATCGGGGGTAACTACCTTGGCACGACACCGGCAACCCTCCGGTTACAAGTCCCAAGCCCTAACCAGTAGGCTGCGGCTGCCCCATTTTTTTTTTTTTTTTTTTTTTTTTTTCTTCTTTCTCTTCGCAGTGGTGGAGGACCTGTGGAAGCAGCAGACTCTCCTGCAGCTGCTGCAGATCGTGGAGCTGCCCATGCTGGACCGCATCCTCACCTCCCCCGCCCGTGCTCCGTCCCGGGCCTGCCCGGCGGCTCCTCCAGGCCCCGGGCACCAGGACCTCATCATCTCCAACACCTGTCTGGAACGGGAGCTGCATCACATGCTCAACCTGCCCCAGTCAGTAGTTCACACACACACACACGTACACACCCTCATGCTAGACATGCCGTGTAACAAAAAAGTTGATGTGAAAGTCTGTGTCTGATGAGACAGCCCCCCCCCCCCCCCTTCCCGCCTCCCCAACAGACATAGCATGCGTTTCCAGGATGTGGTTGATCATACTTACAAGCCATGACCACAGGACTGGTAATTCTGAGAATGATCTGATGATCTTCAACATGAAACAGGAAATGTGAGCTAGCAGCTTCAGCCAGCAGGTTTCAGGTGAAAGTTAGTTCCCCATTCATTGAGAGTAAAGAAATGACAAAATGTGGCCTGTCCCGATCTACTGTTTTATTAGTAATAGATTTAATAGTAATAAACAGTATATTTGAATGTACTTTTTCATTGTTTGACAATTGCTCTCTCTCTCTCTCTCTCTCTCTCTCTCTCTCTCTCTCTCTCTCTCTCTCTCTCTCTCTCTCTCTCTCTCTCTCTCTCTCTCTCTCTCTCTCTCTCTCTCTCTCTCTCTCTCTCTCTCTCTCTCTCTCTCTCTCTCTCTCTCTCTCTCTCTCTCTGCCTGTGTCTCTCTGCCTGCCCGTCTGTCTCACTCAGACTGGACGACTGGCTGCTGGCCGCCGCCGACTGCCTGGAGCTCTTCCCCGACCAGCTGATCGTAGCTGCTGGGGAACAGCTGGCCGAGGAGGGCCCCGGGGCCCCCGAGGGCCCCAAGAAGCTGCTGTTCGACATCATGGCCAAGCACTACGGCGGGCGGGAGAAGGCCCCGCTGCTGGCGGGGCGCCACGCCGACGTGCACGCCGCGGTGCTCGGCCTGCTGGGTGAGCGCCGATGTGTGTGGGGGAAGGGGAAGTGATGGGATTGCTCTTCTTTCTTCTGCTTTTCGCTTCCGCTGCTGCTGCTGCTGCTGCTGCTGCTGCTGCGGTGAATGGGTAGACGGCGGGTGGGAAACTCCGTTGATTGGTCTCCCTCGACTGGAGGGAACCGTTTGATTTTTTTTTTAAAACCTTAACTGCTTAGGTCAGCGCCATAAGGGAACTAAACTGTTGAGGTCGGCACTGTTACTGTAACTGACATGTCGAAAACGTTTGTGTTTTGACTTTTCTCGGGTGCCCCCTCTCTCTCTCCCTCCCCCTCCCTCTCTCTTCCTCTCTCTCCCTCTCTCTCCCTCCCCCTCCCTGCCTCTCCCTCCCCCTCCCCCTCCCCGGGACGTGTCCTTCCAGAGCGTGGCAAGGCGGAGGACGCCTTGAAGGCGTCCCAGCTGTGTCTGCGTCTGCTGGACGCCAGCGGCCGCGACGAGCTGCGGCGGCTGCTGACCTTCATGGCCACCGCGGCCGGACCCGACGCCTGCCGTCTGCACAGACAGGTAGCGGGTGACGCCAGGACACGCATGTCTGTGCCATGCATGTCGGTGCTACGCATGTTCAAGTTCAAGTAACTTTATTGTCAAATATGCTACATGCCAGGCATATAGCACAGATGAAATTGCAGTCCTCTCAGAGCTGCGGTGCAAAAATGAACAATCAGACAAACAAACAGACAAACAAACAGTGTACAGACAACACAAAATACAAAATGTGAAAGTGAGGTAGTGCGTTGTAGTAGGGTAATAGTGCAAAAAGCGCAAATACTGCAAAGTGGCAAGGTGGCAAAGTGGAGTATGCAGTCCCTGAGTCAAAGATTGTGAGTGGTGGAGATGATATGAGGTCAGATGATGCGGGTGGGTGTGAGGTTGGAGTGTGGCGAGGCGGGGTGCGTGTGTTCCGGTCTTATTGGCTTACTCTACTCGACCTTTTGACCCACCTCGCCCTGTTTAACGTTATACCTTGCTGATGGGACTGTACTCCAGACGGGAGGGGTTGATTCTAATCTCATTGTTTTATTTGTCGTTTAGGTCGTCAATAGGATATTCGTCAGCCGGACATTCCAGAAGGCCATTGTCCAGAACAATGAGATGACCAGAACACAGTGTGAGGCCCTGGTGCTGTTTCTCATGGATAACCACACTCGACTCTTTAAGGTGCAGGATGAATATATTTAGCATAGTTGGCTTGGATTGGCATGCATACCTGCAGGCCTGTTAATAACCATGTGAATGCAATAAAAATAAATAAACCACCATTTAGATGGTTTCAGGGTGCGGTATTTTGTGGTTCATGATACCGTTGCTTACTAATGTATCTATTAATGTTTTCAAGTCATGCCATGTGCTCATTCATGTGCTCATGTTTTCCAGTCATGCCATGTGCTCATTCAACTTAGTGCAGTATTATGTGCTATAAATGTGAACCTGTCTTTTGTAGACTCCATCTTGCCTAATTGAAGCTGTGAGAAAGACTGTGAGGGATCTGCAGAAAGGCAAAGACCCAGACTCTGTTGGTAGTAAGTACAAACAACAAGCCGGTGCACTTTGTCATACCAAGTGTTGAAAAAAACAAGTCTGTCTATATTTGGACATGGCTATTTCAAAAAAGCTCATGAGAATTGATTTCTCATGACATTTTGTATACTGTTCTCATGGCCCTGAATGGGGAAATCCAAACAACAATTTCTTACCCTAAGGCCTTCCTCTTTTCAAATATTCATTTCGAGCAGTGTTTCTTCCTTACTTCCTTGCCATTTGGCTCTGTCAATAGTCTGGGAAGGTAGCTTCTTCATCACACGGACACAAAAGGCACAACACGCATGTGCATGTGAATTTTGGACATAGGAACTCATTTCCAAGTTATCCTGTGTGTTATTTATCATCGGAGATGTTGTCAACAAATTTCATTCTGTTCTTCTAGTAGCAGCGTTCGCTGGCACTAGGCTAGCACAAGTCAACGGTTTCGGCTAGCCTGCTAATAAAAACAGTCGTACCCACGCCACAGTACACTCGGCAAATAAATCACTAGGCAAATAAATCACTAGGCAAATAAATCACACACACACGCACGGTGTGTGCGTGATTTGAAACGAGCCCCGCCCACGTAGCCCCGCCCCTTCGCTTCACCTGCGTTCTCCCCCACAGCGCTCACCTTCTGCAAGCGAGTGACGCCGCAGCAGTATGAGGACCAGAGGGAGGCCGCGACCCTAGAGAGCCTCAAGCGGCTCCTGGGCGACGTCGTCCTCAGCGACCGCCTGACCGCCAAGGAACGCCGGCGGCTGGTGAAGGAGTTCCAGAAGCATCATCCCGTTGTGTTCCTGCAGCACTTCTCCGGAACCTTCTGAGAGAAAGGTGGTGGCGGCGCCAGCGGCGGGCGGGTGGGGGGGGTGGTTTGTCAGTGCCTTAAGGGGGCGGGGCTCGCGTGGTCTTTATAAAATAATGTTTATCAGGGAAAAAACTGCTGTTGGTTCGAGCGTGCCTCCACACTGCCCCGCCCCCCTTTTTGAACCTTTCAATAGGGAACGTATAATTTAGGTTTCTATGGCATTCATTCTTGTGGCTTGTTTCTTTGGAGGTTTTGAAGTATTCATTCACTATTCAACTAGTCATTGGTTTTGCTGCTACTTTTTTTTTCCTTAGGGGCTTTGAATCCCTCGGGGAAGGTAGACCAGTACTCCGTGTTTACCTGCTCTCTGGCGCAGGCCCTTTAGTCCGGCAGTGTTTGTAAGGCTGCACTGATACGAGCTATTGAATCACATATCATTCTGCGTAATCGTTTTAAACCTGGTCCCAAAGTGGGTACTTTAAGATGTTAACATTGACGCGTAAGGTGTTTGACGATTTTTCGGATTATTATATATGAAAGAGTAGTATTTTCTTAATTGCAGTGATACATTTGGTAAAGGTCTTTTGCCAACAGATTTATTTTTAATGTTTGTTTTACTAAACCCACTGGTTCACTCATTTCGATACAGTGACCGCACTAAGGTGGTTGTGACAACGAGCTGTTTTTGTTGGTCTTAATTTGCATATGAACTGGTTTCACTTGATGCTGTCACTCTGTGAAGTGATGGTGGTTGTATGTCAAAAGGAAAAATTAAATATGCTGGATTTCTAATCTTATTTGTAGCAAGACATCCTGGCCAAGGAATATATTTGTAATTTAGGCACTACTGTTTGTTTAATTGTGTTTTTATATGAGGTGTGTTTTTAATTTTCAACAGAATAATTCAACATGTATGTGGTGATTACTTAATTAAGAGACTTAAGATAGTTGATGAGCTGTTACTTATAGAGATCCTAGAAACTTGATGATTAACACTTGAAAAAACTGAACTGGCCACGGAACAATTTGAGGGAACTATATTTTTACTTAACACTAGATAGTTCACTAAAGTGTTTTTTTGGTACACCTTTTTTCTTTAATTATTCCACACTATAGGATAAGTGTACTGTTTTTCTGGCTTTCAATTAGCTTTTGTATTTTTATTTTTTTCGAAAGCACTTTACGATTTATTAATCTAGGCTTCTTCAATAAAACCCTTATTCTCAGTGTCTGATCTAGTCATGGTTTCTTTCACCATAAAATGTGCATGTGTATTGTTGGGAATAAGAAAGCATTGTAAATGTGTTATATACACATTTTTAATCCATAAGTAAACTCTAAATATAGCCGTTTATACGTCCATGATCTGTTAAATCGATCAGCAAGTGTTTACTAGATTAGTATTAATAGATTCTATTAATATGATACCTTACGTGCCCTTGATGACGCTTGATGACGCACCTGGTCACATGTTGACCTGAGGGGGTGGATACCGGAAATAGGATAGCTCGCGAAGCTAGCTAACGTAAATGCTGGAAGACATGGCTCTTTTTCTTAACAATTATTAACATAGGTACATTTATAGGTGTTTTGGGAATTCAAACATTCGGATTGCATCTATAGCACAGTAGGTAAACATTGAGGGTGGTCAGATTTATGTGTCGATGGCGAAAGGCTAGCAACCATGTCATGATGAACCTTTTGTATCGCTAGCATGGTAGCAGTAGTTGATGTTAATATTGAAATTAATGGACTGATAGGCGTTATGGATCAGCCACACGTTATGGATCAACTACCAATTGAACCGCATACATCACAGCGATGGTGGCTGAGAAGTCTCAAGTCCACTAACATGTCATGTTATGCTAAGTCTGCTGTGCGTAGCTAACTTCAGCCAAACATACGCGATTGGATGACGAGTCATACCTGTTCTTTTACAAAAAAACGAAATATGGATATATAGAATGATCCATTATATGTATATATTCATCCTATTGACTTTAAACACGGTGCTCTGTTTGTGTATGACTCACATTTATTTCGCAAACAATCAACCACAATGTTTGCTTGGGTGGTCAGGTGTTCACACGAGTTCTAACCTGTTGGGGTTTTCCATTAGCCGTGGCCCGTGACGTCACTAATATCATCCTGGTCTTTATTGACTGTATGGATGCTGACCGATTCATTGCTTCAATATAGATGTTGTGATTCCGTTGGTACACATTGAACGCAACATGGATACACGCCCGATAGTTGGATCTATGTTAGACTTCTATGTTGTCACATAGAGTTGCTCTCTAGCTTATACATTATATTAATTTGCAAGCACCCCTTTTAAATGTGTATATGAAACAATGGCTCATAGTTTTGTTGTTGTGCTCAGCCCCTACCATGGAGTCCATGCTGAACAAGCTCAAAAGTACAGTCACCAAGGTGACTGCCGACGTCACCAGCGCCGTCATGGGCAACCCGGTGACACGGGAGTTTGAGGTGGGCCGCCACATCGCCAGCGGGGGGCCTGGCCTGTGCTGGAGGATCTACAATGGCACTAAGAAGTCCACCAAACAGGTGTGTGTGTGTGTGTGTGTGCGCCTCCGCAGTGCACTTGTGTCAAGGTGGTGTTGCGTGCCTCGTAGTGTGTGTTGAACCTCTGATCGAGTCATGGAGAGCTTCATCTTGAAGGACAATAGTGCATCTACATCAGAATGCATCATGGGATCTTCTCGTCGGCGATACGCCGCCATATTGAGAGGATTCAAAAGAGTTGAAGTCAAGTAAATACCAAAACTAACGTGAATACACCGTAGCCTAGTCTCAAGAAAATGTTGTTTTTGCCACATCTCGCACAAGAAACCCAACTCAAACACAGCAATATCTCCCCATAATGACAACTCATTTCACTGTTAATGAAGAGTAGTATAGGGGTTTTTTGGTCAATGCTTAGTCATTCGCTCAGTCAATTACATAGCAATGACCACAAAACCCCAATACTACTAACATTCTAATGCTCCCAATGTCCACAAAATGGCCACCACCATCGCGACGTGATGGTGAAAGCTGGTACAAGCTGGCTGGTTAGTGGTGTCTCCCGGCTTCAGCCAGACACCTGTCAATCACCCGGACCGGTGTTGTCCTTGAGAGAGGCCTTTTCCCGTTCACTATTAGTGAATGAGCAGGTGCTTTTATCCAGTGCAACTTGCAGTGAATGTGAGACTCGCGTTATTAAGGGGCAGCCGCGGCCTACTGGTGGGCTTCGGACTTGTAACCGGAGGGTTGCCGGTTCGAACCCCGACCAGTAGGAACGGCTGAAGTGCCGTTGAGCAAGGCACCTAACCCCTCACTGCTCCCCGATGGCGCCGCTGTAGCAGGCAGCTCACTGCGTCGGGATTAGTGTGTGCTTCACCTCACTGTCTGATCACTGTGTGCTAATTACTAATTCACTAATTCACGGATTGGGATAAATGCAGAAAATTTCCCTCACGGGATCAAAAGAGTATATATACTTATTCACACTTATACATTCGGGAGCCTGTCAGGCTCATTGCTCAAGACATTGCGGGGGGGGGGTGGGTTTTGAATTTGAGTGTTTGACCCTCGGTTGTCCTCACGTCAAATGTGCGTACCGGTGTCCGTTTTGACCAATCGAGTGACGCCGCCTTGACACCTTGTCTCTTTGGCCCCTTTGGTGCCCCCCCCCCCCCCCCCCCCGCAGGAAGTGGCCGTGTTTGTGTTCGACAAGAAGCTGATCGACAAGTACCAGAAGTTTGACCGGGACCAGGTGGTGGACTCGCTGAGGCGCGGCGTGCAGCAGCTCACGCGGCTGCGACACCCGCGCCTGCTCACCGTGCAGCACCCGCTGGAGGAGTCACGGTGCGGCCGCCGCCCGCCGCGCCCCCCCCCCCCCCCCCCCAAGAGTGTCACCACGGTGTTTCACAACGCGCACTGTCAGGGTGCATCCCAATACTCAGTATATACTATTTCTGTTCAGTGTCTACTACTTGACCGTTAATGTAGTACGTGCTACAGCTGTACGTAGAACGCCTCCGAACACCACCGAAAACGCTACCGGATGTTTGGAGATAACGTATTTCCCCCTCTGTGCGCAGCAGATCAGATGCCGGCAAAATTAAAAAGTCAGCTCTGATAATTAACCTCATAGTTTTCTGTCTTGTCGTCGTTGCTAGTGAATTAAAATGTCTCTTTCTGCGCGGATGGCTCTTGATATCGCTGCTTTTATTTATTTTAATTTTCTCAGCGGCGTTCTTCTTCGGTTACCAGACTCTGCTGCATTGTGGGATAGCGTAGTGTCCTACCGTTGTACACTGTGTCGGTAGTACGCATTCGGTAACCATTTCCGTACTACACAATGCGTACTAAGCATTCGGACGTACTATATTTGTCACGTACTACAAAATGCATACTATATAGTAGTCAAGTATGCGTATTCGGATGCAGCCTCAGTGTTGCGTTTGTGAGGTGACCGTGTGTGTGTGTGCGCGTGTGTGTGCGCGTGTGTGTGTGTGTGTGTCAAAACAACCACCTATCCCAAACGGCGGTTATTGCAACACTGAGCTACGCACAGTTGACCTCACCGTAGCTGCCGTTTCGAAACCATGCTGATGGCTCACCCTCCTCCCTCCCTCCCTCCCTCCAGAGACTGTTTGGCGTTTTGCACAGAGCCAGTGTTTGCCAGCCTTTCCAACGTGATGGGCCAGTGGGACAACCTGCCCAGCCCCGTGCCCAAAGACATCAAGGAGTACAAGCTGTATGACGTGGAGACCAAGTATGGCCTTCTCCAGGTCAGCGCCGCCGTGTCTTTTGAACCGATGCCGCCGTCGGTCATTCTTCCTGTTCGATGAACGTGTGCCGGCCTTGATCGTTCGGTCGTTGGTTTGTCGGTGAATCGATTCAAAGGTTTTATTTGTCATATGCTCAACAGATACAGCGTACATGTTAGCAATGAAAATCTTAAATCCCAGGCACCCCAAACAACTCAAAATGTAATAGTGTCAGAAATAAGAGTAACAAAAATACCAAAAAAAGAAAGAAAACTAGTGCAATAAAAAGTACAAAACTAGTGCAATAAAAATACAACATGATAATAACATAAACATTAAAACATTATAAGGTGAAAAAAGATAGAACGCTTCACGAATTTGCGTTTCATTTATTTTTCGTATCGCCAGTCGCATGGCTCATGCCAAGGGGATTTTTGCGTTGTCAAACAAACAACCAAAAAAAAGAATCAAGAAGAACTAGATTACCCCAGTTACCGGCCGGTTGATGTCGTACTGGTTAATCTAATGAGTGACAGTTTTAAGATGACATGATGATGCCTGTTGACATCGAGTTAGTGGATAGAGGGTGTGGAGGCAAGAACAATTTAAATCGACAAAATTTGCAAGTGGCCGTTGGTCGTAACGTATGGCCTTGCCGTAGCGGCTTCACCGCTGGCTGGAGGCAGCGGTATGTCGGTCTCATCGGTCTCAGGAGAGCCCCTCTTCGGCGTCTGGTCCCACAGATCTCGGAGGGCCTGGTGTTCCTCCACAGCGGGGTGAAGATGGTGCACGGCAACCTGTGTCTGGAGAACATCATCCTCAACAAGAGCGGGGCGTGGAAGATCATGGGCTTCGACTTCAGCATCTCCTCCGTCAACGCCTCGGACGCCGAGGTAACACCCCCCCCCCCCCCCCCCCCCCTCGGCTGGCCGAGCGCCGCGCGGAGTTCCCGCTGACGGTTCGGCCCCCCGTTGGGTTCAATCGAACGACGCACGTGATGTTCTGCTGTTATTTTAACATATCCCCCTCCTCACGGTCAACCCTCTTCCTCAAGCCCAAGTACACCTGCAAGGAGTGGGAGCCCAACCTCCCGGCGCTCTGCCTCCCCAACCCAGAGTACCTGGCCCCCGAGTACATCCTGTCCGTCAGCTGTGACTCCGCCTCCGACATGTACTCGCTGGGCGTGGTCGTGCACGCCGTCTTCAACGAGGGCAAGCCCGTGTGCCAGGTCAACAAGCACGACATCTTCAAGAGCTTCAGTCGACAGTTGGACCAGGTGCGCCGCGGGGGCGGGGCGGGGCTTGGGCGGGAACTGGGCTGGGCTGGGCTTGGAGGTGTCATTAACCACACGCGCGGTTCGGGGTTCTACGGGCAGGTTTTTCCGCAGCCACACCCTGGCTCCCTCAGTCCCTCTGTAGCACAACGCATGGCACGTAGCGTCCGAGCTGACAACGACGCGCTTAGCCGACAATGTAGCAACAAGCGAGCCACTGACGCCGACGTGATGCTGTGGTCCTCCGCAGCTGAGCAGCATGAGCGGCACCACGCTGAACAAGATCCCCGAGGAGGTGCGCCAGCACGTCAAGATGCTGCTCAGCGTGACCCCCAACGTCCGGCCCGACGCCGACCAGATGACCAAGGTCAGTGGGGTCCCCCCCCCCCACCCCGACCTCTGATGATGTCAATCAATCAATCGATCAATCAATCAATCAACTTTATTTCCAGACTCATGGTCCAATAAATACACATACCTATACAAACAACTACACATGCACAAACAACAACAGCACACTTAAAGCCTTAAAGACACTGATACCAGTGTTTCCACATGGATGATTGGTATTGCACAGTACTAAGACTAGGGTTTGACAGCAGCGTAATAATTAGGTTGCATGAACCATTCAATCTGCGAATAAATTTATACATTAGATTTCTCAACAGTGCATGGAAGGTGTTGACTCCTACCCCTACAGAAGATATGTGATGATATGTGATGATATGGGTTTGAGGACGCCAATATTGCATGTCCCACGTTAAAGACACCACAACGTAATATGGAATATTATACAGTATTATGACACTTCCGTGGTCACGCATGTCCTCCGAAATGCACGTCCTGTGAGATGACTGAAGACACGGCCCGTTGTTGGGGTCCGTCTTGGCGCTCTAACCGGCGTTGCGTTGTGAACCGCAGATCCCGTTCTTCGACGACGTGGGCGCCATGACCCTGCAGTACTTCGACTCGCTGTTCCAGAGGGACAACCTGCAGAAGTCCCAGTTCTTCAAGGGTCTGCCCAAAGTTCTGCCCAAGCTCCCCAAGGTGGACGTCCGCATCAGCGCTCTCTGCGTGTTTTTAAGTGTACTGCACTGCATGATGGGGGGGGGGTCGGGACTCCTTCGCCAGGAGGGTTCTGGGTTCAATCCCAAGCGTCCGCACGACTGTAGGGCGCCCTTGAGCAAGAGGCCCGTGCGCGCTAACCTGTTCCTGCTCCTCGACGACATGCGCGTAAAAGAAGCTTCCTTTGGTTAAAAACTCGACTCCAAAGAGCAAAAAAAAATACAATAAAATAAAAAATCGGTCTGCGATACAGAAATAACAGCCCCCGCTCGACCAATCAAAAACGAGTATATAACAACGCTGCGCGACAACCCAAGACCATGCAGACTCAGACTCAGAGTTCTCACCTCACTCGTCGCCTTTCTCCCCCCCCCCCCCCCCCCTGCCAGAGAGTGGTGGTGTACCGGATCCTGCCGGCGCTGACCGGCGAGTTCCTCAACCCGGACATGGTGCCCTTCGTGCTGCCCAACGTGCTGCTGATCGCGGAGGAGTGCACCAAGGACGAGTACGTGCGCCTCATCCTGCCCGACCTCACGCCCGTCTTCAAGCAGCAGGAGCCCGTCCAGGTAGACCGCCTGTGCACGCCGTCCGCACACGCACGCACACACACGCATACACACACACACACACACTCTTACACACACACACACACACCGAGGCGGAGGGCAGAACCAAAGATGGCGGCGGCGGCGGCGGTGGTGGTGTGCATGTCTGAGGCGTCGCTGGGTTCGGGTTTCCCCTGAAGGCGGTGGTGTTGTGGGTCCAGACGGCCGCCGGCGGTCTCTCCGCGGTCTCGTCTGTGCTTCGGCCCGGCGGGAGGCCCGAGGCCGCCCCCTGCTGTTGGCTCTCCGACAAGACCGCAGGGCCCCAGACAGAGGAGACGGCACGCCTTCTCTCTCTCTCTCTATCTCTATCTCTCTATCTCTCTATCTCTCTATCTCTCTCTCTCTCTCTCTCTCTCTATCTCTCTATCTCTCTCGCTCTCTCGCTCTCTCTCTCTCTCTCAACACTGCCGGATGGCCAGGCCCCGTTTCTAAACGAGTTTCATGGAAAAAGGCACTGTTTTTTTTTTTAAGCGTGGGCTCTGAAATACCGTCACCTTTCCTTCGAGCGTTACCAAACACCCCCCCTGGGGCCCTAGGGTTGTTGTGATTATTGCATGGTGTTGCCGCTGGATGTTGGTTCTGCACGATCCCGCCTGGTGAGTTTGCCGTGGCTGTGGTGCAGCCGAAGCGGGCCGACCCGCTGTCCACAACGTCAACAGGCTTAAACCAGGATGAATCATTTCTCTCTCTCTCTCTCTCTCTCTCTCTCTCTCTCTCTCTCTCTCTCTCTGTGTTTTTACATTCTTGCGCATCAGGCTAGCAACATGGTGAGTGTTACCTGGCCCAGTACGATCTAACAGCATCTACTAACGGCTTTTTTTCATCCATTTTTTTTTATGTAATGTGTAGAGAAAGAAATGTCCTTTTTTTGGAATAATTGTTTTATTATTTTTTTTTTTTAACGGTTTCACACATCGAGGTTCCCGCGCGGTTCGTGGGAAACAGTTTTCAATCGAAAAATGTTGTGTAACGCCCCCATACGACTAGAGTTAGTTTACAGTATGCGTAAGGAATATATATATATATTTTATTTTTTATTTTTTAAATATATAAATGAAGACAACACCCCCAAAACGACCCCAAAGGGAGCCTCGGTGTGACAAATCTGCGTACCGCCCCTTTAAATCAATGCCCTGCTAGTCCACCCCCCCCCCCCCACACCCCCTCCCCTCGACGTGCCACTACCTCACTAAAAGCATGGCCTACCGAATCCTTCCTCTGGAAATGCTTTCACCTCTGACCCCCAGCCCTACGGGTCTCTAACGCTCTGCACCTTCCCCCCTCCTCCCCCCCCCCCCCCCCCCCCCCCCTTGCCGCGTGGGTAGATCCTGCTGATCTTCCTGCAGAAGATGGACCTGCTGCTGACCAAGACGCCGGCAGAGGACATCAAGAGCAGCGTGCTGCCCATGGTGTACCGGGCCCTGGAGGCGCCGTCGGTGCAGATCCAGGTAGGCCCGCGTGTGGACACTCAGTGGGTCCGGGAGAACCGAACCGAACCAACGAGAATGTGTGACGTCGCCCAGGCTAATGAAGGTCTCCCACAAGAACCTGAGGCAGTTTCAAACACAAGTGCGATGATGCTAATGTTGATGATGATGCTGATGCTGATGCTGATGCTGATGACGACAAATCATCAGTTACTGAACAATTACCACAAAAAAGAACCATAACTTGGTGACGCTCCCCCTGTGTTAAAGCGGAGGCCGTCATGCCGCGGCGGCGTGGGTTCGGTGAAGGGGCGGTCCGGTGTGTTTCATGTGCTGGTGTTGTGCTGTGCGTCGTTCTCTGTGGCCCACCAGGAGCTGTGTCTCAACATCATCCCGACGTTCGCCAACCTGATTGACTACCCCTCCATGAAGAACTCTCTGATCCCCCGCGTCAAGACAGCCTGCCTGCAGACCTCCTCGCTAGCGGTCAGTTCTTCATCCACCTACCACCCCCCTGAGTCTGTGTGTGTCTGCTTATTGTGTCTGTGTCTGTCTGCTTATTGTGTCTGTGTGTCTGCTTATTGTGTCTGTGTGTGTCTGCTTATTGTGTCTGTGTGTGTCTGCTTATTGTGTCTGTCTGCTTATTGTGTCTGTGTCTGTCTGCTTATTGTGTCTGTGTGTGTCTGCTTATTGTGTCTGTGTGTGTCTGCTTATTGTGTCTGCTTATTGTGTCTGTGTGTCTGCTTATTGTGTGTGTGTGTCTGCTTATTGTGTCTGTGTGTGTCTGCTTATTGTGTCTGTGTGTCTGCTTATTGTGTCTGTGTGTGTCTGCTTATTGTGTCTGTGTGTCTGCTTATTGTGTCTGTGTGTGTCTGCTTATTGTGTCTGTGTGTGTCTGCTTATCGTGTCTGTGTGTGTCTGCTTATTGTGTCTGTGTGTCTGCTTATTGTGTCTGTGTGTCTGCTTATTGTGTCTGTGTGTGTCTGCTTATTGTGTCTGTCTGCTTATTGTGTCTGTGTCTGTCTGCTTACTGTGTCTGTGTGTGTCTGCTTATTGTGTCTGTGTGTGTCTGCTTACTGTGTTAGTGTGTGTCTGCTTATTGTGTCGGAGCTTATTGTGTGTGTTTGTAATTTTTTGCCTGTGCTGATTGTATCTTATCTAAGTGTGTGTGTGTGTGTATACTTATTTTGTCTGTCTGTGTGTGTGTGTGTGTGTGTGTGCGCCAGGTGCGAGTGAACTCCCTGGTGTGTCTGGGTAAGATCCTGGAGTACCTGGACAAGTGGTACGTCATCGATGAGATCCTGCCCTTCCTGCAGCAGATCCCTTCCAGGGAGCCCGCCGTGCTCATGGGCGTCCTGGGTAGGCCCACCCCCAGCCATTACACAGGACTTATGTTAGTCAACCAGCGGCCATTTTAGATCCAGACGGTAGCTGCCACAGTTTAGAGTATAGGCTTTGTTCACCTAGCGACCACCATATTGGATCGAAACCAATATGGCCACTAAGTAGTCAGGCTTTTAATTAGCATTTTTTTGCAATGTTTCAGATACAGGTGAAACAGGTTAAAAAAAATTGCATCATTTGTCCGATATGTTTTGAAATGGAGCCAGAACTTGCATTACGTGGAACAAGGAATGTAGTAAATAATCAATAGTACTGATTATATTGCTGACCTCTGTCAGGATAATGTATTCAATTCCACACATTTTGGCAAAGTAGTTAAGACAAGTCAAGACAATGTCCTTACAACTGCTCTAATGAACAAATAGCGAATGCTGTTTTAAAGTTGTTGTGGTTGACCTTTGACCTCCATGAACCCTGGTAGGTATCTATAAGTGCACCTTCTCCCACAAGAAGCTGGGCATTCCTAAGGAGCATCTAGCCAGCAAGTGCCTGCCGCACCTCGTCACCCTCAGCATAGACAACAACCTCAACCTTACCCAGGTAAATCACCCTTAACCCAGGTAAATCACCCTTAACCCAGGTAAATCACCCTTAACCCAGGTAAATCACCCTTAACCCAGGTAAATCACCCTTACCTCAGGTAAACCACCCTTAACCCAGGTAAACCACCCTTAACCCAGGTAAATCACCCTTAACCCAGGTAAATCACCCTTAACCCAGGTAAATCACCCTTACCCCAGGTAAATCACCCTTAACCCAGGTAAATCACCCTTACCCCAGGTAAAACCCTTAACCCAGGTAAATCACCCTTAACCCAGGTAAATCACCCTTAACCCAGGTAAACCACCCTTAACCCAGGTAAATCACCCTTAACCCAGGTAAATCACCCTTAACCCAGGTAAACCACCCTTAACCCAGGTAAACCACCCTTAACCCAGGTAAATCACCCTTAACCCAGGTAAACCACCCTTAACCCAGGTAAACCACCCTTAACCCAGGTAAATCACCCTTAACCCAGGTAAACCACCCTTAACCCAGGTAAACCACCCTTAACCCAGGTAAACCACCCTTAACCCAGGTAAATCACCCTTAACCCAGGTAAATCACCCTTAACCCAGGTAAATCACCCTTAACCCAGGTAAACTACCCTTACCCCAGGTAAATCACCCTTAACCCAGGTAAACTACCCTTACCCCAGGTAAATCACCCTTAACCCAGGTAAACTACCCTTACCCCAGGTAAACTACCCTTAACCCAGGTAAACTACCCTTAACCCAGGTAAACTACCCTTAACCCAGGTAAATCACCCTTAACCCAGGTAAACTACCCTTACCCCAGGTAAACTACCCTTAACCCAGGTAAATCACCCTTAACCCAGGTAAACTACCCTTAACCCAGGTAAATCACCCTTAACCCAGGTAAACCACCCTTAACCCAGGTAAACCACCCTTAACCCAGGTAAACCACCCTTAACCCAGGTAAATCACCCTTAACCCAGGTAAACTACCCTTAACCCAGGTAAACTACCCTTAACCCAGGTAAACTACCCTTAACCCAAGTAAACTACCCTAAACCCAGGTAAATCACCCTTAACCCAGGTAAACTACCCTTAACCCAGGTAAATCACCCTTAACCCAGATAAACTACCCTTAACCCAGGTAAACCACCCTTAACCCAGGTAAACCACCCTTAACCCAGGTAAACCACCCTTAAAACCTAAAGTGTTCTTATCTTATATAGTCATCAAACATCATCAACCAACCAGAATTATCTATTTTCAATTTCAATTTCAATTCTTGCAACCGATGAACTCCCTTTGTCCCGTTGACTCCTGCTGCTCCTTCCTCCTCCTCCTCCTCCAGTTCAACTCCTTCATGGTGATGATCCGGGAGATGCTGAGCCGCATGGAGGTGGAGCACAAGACCAAGCTGGAGCAGCTGCACGCCATGCAGGAGCAGCAGAGGTACAGACGAGCAGAGCTCTCTCTGCAGCCGCCGTCTTCTTCATCCTCTCTTCATCCAGGGGCTGTTAAGCTGCAGGCTGCCCTGTAACCCCCCCCCCCACCCCTAAATTCAGTTTCAATAAGCCGGGGCCAGCTGTGGTTCGCGCGGCTCCGTCAGCCGCTGACCCGGTCACAGTACCAGCATGCAGCAGGTTATACACGCAGTAGCGCGTGTTAAACCCACAGCGGGCGCCGCCTTGTGTAAATCAGTGTGCTGTTTTGATTCTCCTTTCGTTGACGCCCGTGCACCCAAGTGTTAATGTGGGGGAACGTGTAACTGTGTGTGAGACCGCGTCGACGACAGCGGTGAGATCAATCACAAGGCTCCTTTTTTTTTGCATGCCTCAAAAACGGGTCCACTTCCGGGGGCGTTGACTGTTTGCCGTCTCCCCGCCCCTAGGAGCATGACCATATCGACTGCGGGCAACCAATCAGGGGAGAGCAAGAGCGTCACGCCCGGCTCCAGCAATCAGGTGAGCAGTCCAACACATAAGGCGATCAGACGGTCACGCGGCTTCTCGCGTGCTGTGCCGCGCTGTGCGCTCACGCCGCCTCTCCCGCGCTCTGCAGATGGATGACATCTTCGGCGGCGGCGGCGGCGCAGCGAACGCGAACGGGAAGGAGAACGGCTCGGCCTCCGCACCGCAGCAGCCCAGCAGGGTGAGTACACGCCATCGAGAGGCACGCGCACTCGTTTATTCGCCCCCCCGGAGGTCTCAAGTTTCTGAGGATTTCCCGTGTCTGCCTTAGGTGTCGCTGACGCTGGAGGAGAAGCAGCGCCTGGCTAAAGAGCAGGAGCAGGCGTCCAAACTGAGGAACCAGCAACCCTTGGCCCCGCAGGCCGTCAAGCCGGCGGCCACCCCCGCGCAGGTAACGCAGCGCGGTCACGGGCACCAGGGGCACAGGTTTACGCTGGGTTGGAGTCATGCTTTGTTAACACACACACACACACACACACACACACACACACGGGCGGCGGTGGCTCAGTGGGTAGGGCAGGTGGACAGAGCGGGTCGTCCATCAACCGTGGGGTCGGCGGTTCGATCTCCTCGATTCCCCTTCTCTAACTCTCCGCATGTCTGAAGTGTCCTTGAGCAAGACACTGAACCCCAACTTGCTCCCCGGGTGCTCCTCTGTGCCATAGGATGGGTCGAATGCAGAGAACAAATTTCATTCCCATATCTAAAAAAATACAGAGAATGACCAAATTTCAATCTAACATCTAACACACACACACACGGTTCTCTTTGGCAGGCGAAGGATCTGACCAGCAGTCTCCTCCTCCAAAACAAGACCTCGCTCAACAGCATGTCACTGTCCAACGCCGCGCGGCCGGCCCCCGTCCCGGGCGCCACCATGTCGGCCTACCCCAGCCCCGGCCCCATGATGGGCTCCATGGGCGCCCCGGTGTCCAACGGCTTCAACCCCGCCATGGGCTTCCAGGCGTCGGGCATGGGCATGCGGCCGCCGGGCCCCGGCCTCTACGGGGGCATGGCCACCGCCAGCAGCGCTCCCAACTTTGGCGCGCTCACCCAGAGTCAAGGGGCCCTGGGGCAGGCGAACAAGGCGCCCAACATGGCGGCCTTGGACAATCTCTTTGCCACCAACAAGCCCAGAGCGACTCTCCACCAGCTGGGCTCCAACGCGGTGCCCGCGGCCAGCAACAGCACCCCTTGGCGGAATCAATTTGGTCCGGGCCAGGCCAGTCAGACTGCGCCCGTTCAGGGCGTACCACTGGGCATGGGAGGGGTGCCCAGCGGGTTTGGAATGCAGGCCAATCCGTTTTTCAGCCCGCAGAACTTTTCTCAGCCCTCCACTGCCCCGAGTGTCAATCCAGCGGCCCTGAAGCAAAGTGCGTCGGTTAACAACGATCTCAAGGACTTATTCGGCTAAAAGGACGAGGCGGTGCGGGCGTCCATTTTGTTGTTTTAAGGACTGCGGAAGGATGAAGTGTTGAATTCTTATAGTAAAAAAAAAATATGCTGTGATTGAATGTGAAAACAAATAATCCTATTTGAGGGTGTTGCTGTATATATTTTTTAAATCCAACTTTGTTTGCGATTTTCACCCCCATTTGACAACTTTGCAACTTTCCCCTCACTGGTAACCTGGCGCCAATTCCACAGCTATTTCAATGGTTGTATAAAAATGTTGGGTTGTGTAATTCCTGTTGTCTACTGCGTTCTTACCACTGATGGGCTTTTCCTACGGTTTTGTACTTGAAACATTTCTACAAATGTCATAAGGGCGACGTCTATTCTCTTCGATTTGTTTGGATGTGCATATCGAAAACGAGTCTCCACAATCCTGAATTTCTCCGGTTTACAAAAACAAAAACAACCACTCGATGCTCCCTCATGGGTCCTAACTGTAAAACCACGAAAGACAGCTTATTTTCCCAGCATTCAGTTACTTCGATTTCTCTGTCGCGCGAGTTTGTCGCACGTCCACATTCGGAGAGACATTGGGTGCGAAACTGGAAATGCTGCCGCCCGCTGGCTACACAAACTAAGGGATCGCACGCACTATGTTTGGTTACAGTGGGTAGGAGCCAAAGATGTAGCACTGGCCAGCTTGGGGACACCTCGCCTTCATTAATAGTTGCTGTTTTTCGTTTTTGGGGTTTTTTTTTTTGGGGGGGGGGGGGGGCGGGGGGAAGCGAGGGGGAGATGCCTTCTCAAGAGTATTTATTGTCAGTAACTCCTCGTGGTCTTTTGTGAGCTCAGTTGAGTCGGTCCTGTTCCGCTGAAGGAGGCTTCTGGGTCTCGCCTTCAGTCGTCGTACCTCAATGCATCCACACGTCGAAAGTGAGGTGTTTCTTCACACGGCTGGCTTTCCTCTCACTGTTCGATGGGCCCAGTTCTGTCAGAGAAAACCTGTATTCGTGTGTATTTTATGTGTCGCAATTTATTTAAAGGCAGCGGGATCAAAAGACCTTTGCACGTGGTAACAGTTGGTTGAGAAAAATACCTATTGTGGACGTGGGAGCAGAACGGTGATGTCAGGTGATAATTATGGATCAGATGTAGTGGTTACTGCTGGTGTGGCGTTAAACATATCAGTTTCACAGTAGTGTGCGAATGAACATGAAAACCCAGTTTTGCATGTAGGGAAGCCACAAACTACTTTCGACTAATCGTTACATACGTTCCTTTTGTTAATTATCGTCAAGATCATTTTCTTGAGATGACAATGTCATTCAAATCATTCCATTCAATCCAATCGTTGCGTGAAGCTATGACTACAAATGTAAAACTTAGATCAGTAAAAATTTTCTTGAGTCGTCGGTGTCATTCAGGGTGGTAGTTCAAAATTAATCAGCCTTGTTTTCTACAGATGTAGAAAATTGTTATGCCCAATTTAGTTTTGTTTAGTTTTTTTTTTTCCAATTGCACGAGGATTACACGAATAGTTCTTAAAAACTTAATACATCTCAGAAACTTCTCTCTTCACAGTAAATATTGATTTTGTCGCATGTTACAGAAAATATTGTAAGACATCATTTGTATTATCTTTCTCTTTGTGACCCCACACGATGGCAGTTTTTTTTTTTTTCAAATTTCTCACATGTATGAAAGTAGCATAAATATTGAGTTGAGCACTTTTGACCTTTATAGGAATCTATACTGCATATATATTGTGAAAATATATAGTTATTGAGAAATGGTTGGCCCTTGATATTTTTTACATTTAAACAACTGAAAGGCCTTAAAAGAGTGATGTGCAATATTCCTTCAGGACTCGGGACAGAATAGTGTGCAGTGTTCCCTGGTTGCCTTCCTCGGTTCCCTGGCTTAGAAATTCATACATTATACGTCATCGATGCCGCTGATTGGGTTTTGTTTGAGATTTCCACATTTTATTTCTCACAAGTCGGTGAAAGGGAGATGAACTGCAGAGCATTGGCGACAGAATTGTCCGATTTACCAAAGGTTTTCGTCAAGGCACGGCGACGCGGTTAAGAAGGTTAATTTTGTGTATCTGTAGAGCGGCCTCTCCACGGATTGGTGGAGAAGCTCTTCAGCCATTTGTGGTTAATGGGCTGAGATGTTTCACTGCAATCAATGGCCCCGGACCCAGTAGATGGTCATGCTGTGTCATTAAATCTTTGGTACACCATGATGTTTCTTTGCCGTGTTCAATACATGTGCTAGTGGGACCCCAAAGCATAAAACAGAAGCATATTCTTCTACAAGATATAGCAGCTTGTTTGTGGACTTCAAACCGCTGTTGTGTATGTGTTATGTGGTCTCTATGAACCTGTTCTTGTGTGTTGAGGTGTGTAATCTGAGGTGGTTTAATGGAGAATCTGTACATATATATGAAATACAGTCTAATATTCTCATGGTCTGATCTCTTTCTTTACCTTTTTATGCACATGTTTTTTGTTAGGCTGTGTCGAAGGCTTGGTCTGAAATTCTTCTGGTTTTGCCTCTTTATTTGATTCATTCTCAAAATTGTTCTGTCCTTTTTGGGGATATTTCTGTTCTCCCCATCATTTTTCTTCACCTTTTTCAGATGTTTTATTCTCTACATTATTTTTATATACCTCCATTTTGGATTCTCTCCTTTTTTTTTCACCTTTTTTATTCTCCGTTTTTCCTCACCTCTTGCACATCAGACCATGTGGCGAAAGAGTAGCGCGTCTGACTCCAGATCAGAAGGTTGAGTGTTCAGATTATGTTAGGCCACATTCTTCAGTCTGTTGACTGTTGGTTAGACTAAGGTCGAGAAACAATTCACATCAGTCCTTGTGGTTCACTAGTCGGCTGTCTGATTACAGGTCAGAAGGTTTCCTGGTCACATTAGACAACAGTAGACCACATCAAGATCTACAGAAATGATGAAAATGATGGAGAATAAAAAATCCCCAAAAGGAGGTGAAGAAAATGGATGGAGAGAATAAAAAAGAAAAACATCTGAAGAGGGAGGAAGGAAAATTGACTAAATCCAAAAGGTGAAGAACAATTGAGAAAAAGTAAAAAAAGAAGTGAAGAAAAAGAGATAAGCTGTCCTTGATATGATCTGAACACACAACCCTCTGATATGGAGTCAGACGTGCTACCACTGCGCCACAAGGTCTGATAACAATACATTCCAGAACTCAAATCAACCACATCCAATACAACTAGTGAGCAGCAGAAAGAGTGAGCATAACAGTGAACAGATGACGACCTGATTCGAGGAACCAACTGTAGAAACGACCACCATGCCGGATTTGCCTACACAACCTTCTGATCTGGAGCCAGCCAACTGTAGTTTAATGTGATCTGACATTCAACGTGACTTGAATATGTAATGTGCATACCCATGTTAAGAACTGAAAAAAGCTGAAAGAAAAAAATAAAATTTCTGACAAGTCATATCAGACATTTTCTCAAACATTTAAGAAAAAAAAAAAAAGAAAAAAAAAAAAACAAATACAGGTCGAATCCCAAACTGCCATTTTGAGGTGGCAGCGCCTGCGATTCAGCAAACAGGTGCACACAAACACTCCAGATTAAAAAGGCGACCGTTTCAAATGGAGACGGCAGCAGCAGCTTTTTCCACAATGCCATTTGCATCACGTTGGTTCAGAGATCAACGGTAGCGAAGGCCAGTCACTCCACGACACCACGAACAACTGCAGGTCATGACTGACGCAAAACGTGTCCGGGATGCACCGTGCGATGAAAGCCTTGTGTACGGGTGCACACCGTACGCAATTAAAAGTTGATGGACCCTCTGTCATCGTGGGGGTTTTCCAGGAAAACAGAATATGGTCTCCACCCAAGATAACTGTTGTTGTTTTGAATGCATGAGTTTTCATAAGTGTAATATGAACATGTGCTAAGACTCTTTTGGTCCTCTGTGCGTCTATCCCGTGTCTCTCTGTGTGTGGGTGCGTGCGTCTGCCTGCGTGTTTCTCATTTTGGTCACCACCATGACACCAGACAACATGGAGGGTTAACACTGAGTAACACATTTGAGGAAGAGTTCAGCAGAGAGAGAGAGAGTAACTACGCAGGGAATTAAAGGCATTCCTAGCCTGAGAGCTGTCGGGGGGGGGGTTCAACAGAATCACAATGAGCCCTGACTTCCTTTCCTGAAGAACACCACTTCCTCCCCGGCGGCCAACATCCTGTACAGCGACGAGAGCTCTTCCTGTTTGGGCGGCCGGGACTCAGGTGTGCACGGGATGTCAAAGTCCGACGATGTCTGCGAGTCCGGCAGGTCCGCCCTCTCCCCCGCTGCGTCTCCCCCGTCGTCTCCTCCCTCCCTCCGAGGCCCGCCATTGGCCGACGAAGGCCCTTCCTCCTCCTCCTCCTCCTCCTCCTCCTCCTGCTGTCTTGATTGGTGGATCAAGGTGTCGGGCAGTGAAGCCCCCCGGTCGGGGCCGACAGGATTGGACGGTGACTCGGGGCACACGTGGGGCATCACCGCCGCCCCTCCTCTTCCTCCTCCTCCTCCTCCTCCTCCTCGGGCCTCGAAGGCTTCGTCTGCGCTTTCGGCGTCGCTGAAGAGCTCCGGGGTCTGCGAGCCGGTCAGCCTGGAGGGGGAGGAGCTCCGGGCCGAGCAGCAGGACTGGGAGAGGCTGGCCAGGCTGCCCTGGCTGTCGGGCAGGGCCTCGGCCGCGAAGAAGTCGTCCCACTTGGGGCGCGGAGGCTCCGCCGCTCGGTCCGCGGCCGCGGCCCCTGCCTCCCGCCTCTCGTCTCTCGCCGCCTCCCTCGCCGGCGTCTGGGGCGCCGCCTTGGAGTCTGGACGGGCCGCCTTCTCCTCCTCCTCCTCTTCCTCCTCCTCGCCGTCATCGTCGTCGTCCTCTTCGTCGTTGGACTCGGTGCAGTCTATGTAGCGCAGCGTGGCGGCGGCGGCGGCCTGGTCGTTCAGAGGAAACGGTTCCTGTTCTACCGGTTCCTGTTCTCCCCTCAGAGGGCTCCCCTCTCTCACTGGAAGGAACGCGAATGACCAGCGAGTCAGAGTTCAGAACCCAGCCAGAAGCGCAGAGACAGTTTTCCCCAAGGGCCGAAATTGAAAATCATAAAACTTAGGAGAATTGACTGTTTAATAAAATACATACAAGAAGAGATCAATAAAATAATGAATTAGCCTCATTGAAAGAGTAAAAAAAACACAAATAAAAGCCACCCACCGTGGTCTTTCTCTTCCTGGTTCAGAGCCATCTTCTTTCTCATTGGTGCTAAATTCGGACCGTCAAACAGCCCGTCACCGCTGTCCGAATCTACACGTCACACAAAAAAACACCACAAACCCCTCACTTGGGCGGGCAAAATAATCCCCCACCACCTGACCTGGGCCCATAGTGTAGGGGCGCTTGGTTTGGGGGTGCAGGTGGGCGCGAGTCTCACCGTACGCGGGTCTCTCTGTCCGGGGGCGTTTGAGCTCTCCTAAGGGTCTGTAGACGAACGCTGCCCGCCCCGGCTCGTTCCTGCACAGCGGCCTCAACCTGGACCACAGTGGACAACCGTCACACTATTCACTCGGCCGCCATTTTGAAATCAGAATGTTTGGATTCGAGGAAGAATTCACATCATATGAATGAATGCAAACACTTAATAACATGAATGTAATAATATTCCATTAAATGAGCGAACAATATAAAACTATGGAAAAGGACCTTATTTTTGTGTTCAATTAATTTTTGTGAATGCCTTGCTCGTGTAAATGTTGAACATTTTGTGATGGGGAAAACAGCTCGACTCACAACTCTGTGACATCTGCTAGGGTGCGTCCGAGGGGGATCACACTGGGGTAGATGTTGACTGGCTGGAGGTGCGTCAGGAAGTTCTTGAGCTGTGTGATGGAGAGACTAGTCCTTACACTGCACTACAATGGAGTAACACAGGCCAACACTGCCTGATGTCATCCCTGGGTCTTAAAGGGACAGGACTGTAGAGCAGGCTAGTTCATGATACATATAACACTGGGAAGAGTCTATGGTAGTGTAAACAGTGCATGTATCCTAATAGCATCTTTACATTCTGTACACCATGTCAATAGTAGTAATATGATATTGGTGAACATTGTTCTACTACCTCAGAGTAAGACGAGTGGAAGCTGAAGCAAGCTCTGTAGCTGCTGACTCCCGTTCTGTAACACAAAAAACCATTACTGTCCACTTCAGCAGTACTTTTGAACACATCTGTTGGCTGCAGTGACAATTTGCTCCCTGGGTGCTGAACATAGCAGCCCACTGCTCCTATGTACCATAGGATGGGTCAAATGCAGAGAACACATTTTGTTTCCATATCTAAAAAATACTGAGAATGACATAGTCATGTCATAGTAAATGCTATATACTATGCAAAATAGTATAAATACTATATGAATATGTTGTATGCTTGTGTGAGTTGTGTTCTGCAACTATCTCCGTTACTCCCCCTGTCTCTGGGTTGGTCCACCCATGGCGAGGTAATTGGTTAATTTCTAATTAGACGTGTCATTAAGTTGTCATTCTTGAGCAGCTGGAATATGAATATGTGGGCAGTGTGGAAAGACCAGCCCATCTCCATCGATGTCTCCGGCATGTTTGACTTCAGTTCTGCGGTGTGTTATTGGGCGTGGCCAGGGTGGGCGTGGTTGAGGTGGGTGTGGCCGATGTGGGTGTGGCCACAACTTACTTGACGACAACGCTGTTCCTCCGGCTCCTCTCGCCGAACCACATGGTGGACGGTTTGATGCTGATGATGCGCAGCGGCGTGCCGTCGGGGGCGACCGATCCGCACGGCAACCGGTTGCCGCGCAGGAACTCTTCCATCTGAGCACGGGTTGGCACACGGACAGACGGACGGACGGACACACACACACACACACACACGCACGCACGGACAGTTGGTGTCCGGTTGGATGGAATGCAAAAGATATACAAAACCTGATTCAAAGGTGAAAGCTTGAACTTGAGGCTATAACTGCACAAACGATATAGAGTGAGGAATGAGGACCGAAGAGTGTGTGTGTGTGAGACCCTAGGGAATCGGCAGGCGTGGATCTGTGCCTTTCGGTCCGTTGTCAGGTAGCTCAGGAGCTCGGGCATCTTATTAAACATCTGCAGATTGTTGACATGGATCTGGGACACGCACGCACACACACACACACACACACACACACACACACACACACACACACACACACACACACACACACACACACACACACACACACACACACACACACACACACACACACACACACACACACACACACACACACACACACACACACACACACACACACACACACACACACACACGGGTCTGTTTAAAGTCATTTACATTTAGGGCATTTAGCAGACGCTTTTATCCAAAGCGATGTACAAAGAGTCCTCATAGGCTGAAGGTAGGTGTGTGTGTGTGTGTGTGTGTGTGTGTGTGTGGGCATGTGATAATCGTGTGTTTGGCCGGTACCTGCGTGTTGAACTCCTCTCCCAGGTTGGTGAACAGGTACTCGTATCCGTAGGCAGCTTTACAGTTGAGCCACACGACGTGGTAAGCACTCTGTCTGATCCAGGTACTGACCAGCTCTCTGATCCCACTCAGACACGCCTCCTGTTTCAAACACACACACAATAACAACTTGGTCGTCAATAACATGCAAAAATAATTCCATACGCAAGTACAGATTCAAACCCTCTCCCAAACATCTCAGTGGTTTCGTCTTTTTAGGTAATAAGGTACGGACGGTCCCAAAGGTCTGCTCGTACATGCGAACACTTCACCTACCCGGCTAGGAATCTGGTAGAAACGGGGGTCATAAAAGGTGGTGTCCAGATACACACTCTGGATGTCTTTAACCCTGCGTGTCCACAGTAGCAGCAGATGAAACACAGAGAAAACATAGAGGCTGCTTTTGTCATCCGCAACAACAACAACAATAACAACAACAACAAAACAACCACCACAACAAAGCATTACAGCGAGACAGAGAGACAAAGACTGAAAGCAGCACTCCTTAGGACACTCGTTCTGCGCCCCGGCGAGGAAGTGCCGCGCGTGCTTCTGGTGGCAAAAAGAAGCCCCCGCCCTGCACCCCTACCTCGCCCCGGAGTGCAGCAGCTCTATGCGGGAGGCGTCCCCTTCGGCCAGCCTGAAGTCCCCTGTGTACAACACGTTGCCCCGGGAGCCTTCCATCAGGAACCTACACCGACACAGTGAACACGCGTCAGTGGGTGGCATCGGGCTGGACACGATGCCGGCCTCTCCACCTGAACTTTGAGGCTCGGAGGTGTTGGGATGCTGATGCTCACATGACAGAGCCGGGACAGTGGCCGGCGGTCAGCAGGGTCACCAGGAGCTCTTCTTTCTGGGAAGCGCGGACAAAGTAAGAGGCACACCGACCAACACGCAGATAAAGAGACTGAAGCTCAATCTGAGATGCTTACAGGAAAGCACTACAGCGCACGACCGATGATTCCCGTTGGTATTGTGCATTACCCTATTCCTAATGTTATGCCCTGTAAGCCCTTTTTGTTAATCCATGTAGAAATACAACCCATGTGTGACTAGACCCTCTTGATTTACCTCTCCTGATGCCTCATCCACCAGGGAGATCAGAGTGGGACTGTCCAGCTCCAAGGGCACCTACCACACAGCACAACTTGTTCAGCAAACACAGTACGGGTGTAGTATGTGAGTATGTGTGTGATAAAAAATATATATTTATATATATTATTGACATAAAATTCCTATACACACATAACTGTGTATATAAGCTGCATTCGTATTTTCTATGGATTGTCTTATGATGCAAAGACTTCAGTTTCTTATTCATTGATGTCATCTACCATCAAAAGAAAATATAAGTGTGTGTGTTTGTGTGTGTGTGTGTACTTGCTTACAATGTGTTCTTCCCAGAAAGCATATTTGGGATTGCTCAACAGAAGTTCTTTGGTCACAAACGAACAGTAGAGTTTGACAGTTCGACTGGAAGAGAAAACCAGGCGTGATGAGGGCAAGACTCAACAGAACTACGTGTATTAAGATAAGATATTCCTTTATTAATCCCCCTTAGGAGAAATTCACAGTGACCAGCAGTACAGGGGATAGATGTGCAGTAAGAGCCTGGCTAAAGTCAATACACAATAAACAAAAAATTAGATTAAATACGAGCTCTTAAGTCAGGTCGGTGACGAGTGAGAACCTGTATGCATACTAGTGTCCTTGATAGCTGTTTATGGTGCAAAATGCAAAGTAGATGCAAAGTAGATAGATAGTGCAAATATGCGGAAAGTGCAAGGTGCAAGATGTGCAAATTTATACAGGTATTCCAGGTACAACATATGAATAGACCTGGAATAACAACGGCTAGGACACAGCTACAACAGTGAATTACAGGTAGGCCCACTTAGATGCAGGCTGTGATCTCTACTCGCCCCTCACCTGAATTTTAGTTTCCTCTTTAAGAACGGCCCTTTAAGTCCTTTCATATGATCTAATAGGAGACACAACACATGCAAATGCATCATATCATGTATCATATCACAACAATGTATCCAGATAGTCCGAGATAAACACTAGTTAATCGCTATTAAAATATACACATACATTTATGTACTTCATTAAATATGAGATCTGCCTTTGTTTGTTTGGCTGTCTAGTCCAGAGAATGCCTCACCTTTGTGACAGTGAGAGAGAAAATACGCCCGGGCATGTAAATTTTCCTTGTCGAAGCGGTCCAGAGAAATGGTTGGATATTCTTTCATCCGACCTGCAAACGAGCTCATGATTCTGACAACGTCAGTATGCTTTCATAAGGAAGGAACACAACGTCTCAGAGATTTTTAAGCATCTTATCCTACCTGACCACAAGCCTACTTTGAAACCTCCCCCCAAAACCCCGCTACTTCCGGGTTTACGTGCTATTTGACGCTCTACCGGGCGGCCCGCCCTCTAGCGGACGGCGGACGAATTGCATGTCGCCCAGAAGACGAGGCGTAACGGTTACTAGGCAACTCGGAGCAAGCCACCAAGCTACAGTAACAATGAATGTATTTATGAATGAATAATTCATGTATCCACAGAAATCGCAGACACTTCTGACAGTCTTCAACAGGAAGTCTTGTCATTGATGCACAATTGTGCAACGTATCATAGCCTACCACTCGTAACTCAAAACTCATTATTTAATAATATCCTTGCAAACTTGAATCAGCCCATCTCTTGCTCATTTCATTTAACTGATTCATTCAACACAAATGCGGAGGCCCATATAAGAACAATAGCTTAAGGCGTATGGCATTATGGGGGACTCAGTGTGTTTCGGTTCCATTTACAAACCAATTGTGTGTGGATATCTTTTATGAGGCGCTGGCATGTTGTGGGTCACTCAACCAAACACAATGAGCTAGGCCAAAGCCTAGACACCGGAGGTGGAGAACCTCCACAGACTTGGAGGCCGGCTACAGAGACGAGCTTGAACACAAAACAAGTTAAACAGGTCGCCATGGTTGACACATCTCATCTCATCGCAACACTTGTGCTTATGTGTTTGTATTAAAGGCACAAACAACACATCTTTATGAAATTATAAATGTTTGCACATGCACATCGAGTGCTCTCCTTAACCATTAGTTTAAACTATGTTGACTACCAGAGCCGGTTCAGACCTCCATGGGGCCCTAGGCATAATTCTGCTAAGGGGCCCTCTTAACTGAACAGTCACACCTGACACCCAGTGCTTCCACTCATCCCCCCCTTTAAACATATTGCACTAGTGTCGCCACCTGTTAGTCTAATTCAAATTCAACTGTTACAGCTGTGTGTGTGCATGCCGGTCAAACAGAACCGATGGCTATGTGTGATTTTTCCTCCGTCAGTTAAATGTTTTAGTCGGTGCTCCGGCCATTTGCATGATGGCAGCTCCAACAAAATAAAATAAAAATTACTAACAAAAAACAAAACAAAAAAAACAAAGTCTAACCAAATAAAAGCTCTACAAAAATATAAGTGTTCACACACACACACACACACACACACACACACACACACACACACACACACACACACACACACGACACAAAAGCACAACTATAAATGCATCATCAATATGTGTCTGCGCGCGCTCTCTCTCTCTCTCTCTCTCTCTCTCTCTCTTTCTCTCTCTCTCCTTCCTGATGAAAGTTGAACATGAAAATCGTCATTATTACGCCTTTGTTAAGACGATTGTGACAGTGCGTCCTTTACTTTTCCATTGGTGGGTTATTTCTACATGTATCACACCCCCATCATGTGATGCTAACGTCAGGACCAGGTCAGGACCGATCCACGTTGAACCCCTGGTGCGGCCACACGAGAGGCGTCATTTGACAGGTTGGAGTTCTAGGACAAGGTTGTGAGTAAGGAGTGACGGATTTAGGACGGAGTTATTTACATCAAGAAAATTACATGCAGGTGAGTAATGGCGTATTACATCTTAAAATACCAAACTGAACGTTACTTACAAATATGATACGTTTTTTTAAAAATGTAGTGTTTTAATTTTTAATTTCTGCGTATGAAGAAATCGTGATCAAGGTTTATTTTTATTTTTTACGACATTGAACGAACTCTGTTCACTTGGTAGGCATACTTAGCAGAGCACAGTTGTGGACCGGAACAGCTTTCGCAGAGCTGTTCCGGTCCACGGGGGAGTTGACCCACTGTGCACGTAGAACTTGTGGTTACTACGACCACAGCACCAGTACTGCGGGGGTACCCATTGAAAAGACAGCGAGAGAGAGAGAGAAAGAGGGAGAGAGCGAAGGGGAGAGGGAAAGAGAGCCGACCATCGCAGGTGAGTGACCAAACAACCCGTGTGTTTGTGTGAATTGTGCAGCCATGTCTGAAAGTGTTAGAAATGCGTGCTAAGCGCACCGACCGGCCACCACAAGCTGTGGCTTAGAGAAGGTGACGATGGGCGGCCCAGAGTGGCTAAACGGAGGTTCTTTGTCAAAAGAAAGATGTGAGTGATGTGTAGTTTTGATCGTGCCCACCCTTTTTACAATGGTTCTTCGTGTGTTACGTGCATACTGAACCTGCAGTGCTCTAAGTCCTGGCCAGTCACAGCCAGACGTTAGCATGGCAGGCTACCTACCTACCGACCATGCTAACCCGATGGCAGCCGGCGGTTTGTTTACCTTCCAGTCGGTGTTCAAACATGGGTCCGTCGCTTTCTAGTTTAAACTGAATTTGTTTGTTGTTTTTTGAGATATTCAGCGGCTGCACTGTAACCGTGGCCGTCAACGAAAGTTTACACATTGACAGGTTTATCTTTGCCCATTTCCTTTGCCCTCTGTGTGTTATTAGGGGGAAGGGCTCATATAGGCTAGAGCAGATCTACTTTTTCTCCCCCACTTTCGTGAAGTAAATCGCTGGGCCCCATTAATGCGCCTAGTGAATCACAAGGTTCTTCTGGAATGTAGCTTGGGGCCCGGCTTTATTTTGCCAATAATGAGGCTGTTGTTTTTCTTCGTGGTTTTGATTCTGCTGAGAAAGATCTATCCTTTCCTGTGTGTGTGTCTCTATGTATGAGTCAACCACAGTTTCTCCTTTTAGGAAGTGGTGTTTGATTCTGCATTAAGCATTGACATGGTGAAGCTGTATTGTACAATGCTGAATGGAAAAGTACATTTTAAGATCTTTTTTATATACAGTATATCCATTCAGGAAACATCTGAGAGACAAACCAAATCACTGTAGTGTGACAGAAGCTGTCACACTACAGTGTAGGCAGAGATCACAATCGCTATTCAACACAAGGAAGTAAAAGTCAATCCGGCACAGAAAGGTTTGACTTTGGATACTTCCTGTTTCCATCCTCGGCCCGTTGCAGGCCGGGGCCCACCGTGACTCAGACGCTGTTTTCCTTTCTCGTTGTCGACACTCTTGCGTGTGCAAGCGCGTGACTCGGTGACGCGTGAGTCAGGAGGAACAACAGAACCCTGGCGCCGCCTTACACCTGGCCGCACGGCGAGGAAGTGACCCGAGAGCAACGAAGAGGTGGACGCGCGTCGCGTGCCGCTCACTCTTGCGTGAATCTTAACGCAACGCCAAAGAAATGCCTGACGATCAAAAGCGTGCCGCCATAAACCCGCGAGGATTCAAATCCGCGGCCCCGCGCCGCAGTAGGTCAGGCCTGCCCCTCCACGCTGTGGCCGGACCGGAGAAGGAACCCTCTGGCTTGGGAACCGGCGCCACACTTTAATCCACATCCCTCTTTCCTGCATCACCGCCCGCATAGGTAGAGGACCCGGCCGCCAGCGAGCACCGCCCCTCCCTCACATCCCGCCCCCGCCCACCCACATCCTTTGCCATGACGATAGCCCAAGCAGTCCGTTGACGCCGCCGCTGTTCTCTGGAAGCCCATGCGGCGGTGCCGCCGGGGGGGCCGGTGGTCGTCCGTGACACGGCGGCGTGCGGATTCGCCGTCGCCATGACGCTTGAGTAGGGCCCGTCGTCGCTGGGCCCACCCGGTTCGGGGGGAGGAGGAGCTGAGGAGTCGGGTCGGGGAGGTCGCAGGTCGCCGCAGCCTCTCGTCCCGACCGCCATGGATGACTTCAGTGGCAGGACCTACGGGACCAGTGGCCTGGACAACAGGCCCCTGTTCGGGGAGACGTCGGCCTGGGTGAGAGCGAGGGCCGTGGGGTGGGTGGGTGGGTGGGTGGATGGCTGGGTGCTGGATGTGTGGGGCAGTAACAGCACTGGATTGTCTTGTGTGTGTGTGTGTCCATCTGCAAGCATGTGACTGTGGCTGTGCTAACGCTGAAGGCGTGTGTGTGTGTGTGTGTGTGTGCGTGTCTGTCGAACAAACTTGATCACAAGCTGCTTCTGTTGGCCTCCTTTTTGCTTCAGGATCGGATCATCAACGTGGCCGTGGGAGGACTCACGACGGTGTTTGTTCTGGTGAGTCTTGACTCGTCAGCCCTCACTTCCCCGGGCCCTGGTACCACTCATGGCTGGTGAGGAAGTACCAATGAGGCTTATGGAGTGTCCTACGGAGTGTTTTTGCTAGGTCACGGTTGGCCTCTGTGTGGGTTCAAGAGACCGCTGTCGACTGAATGAGGCGGAAAATGTTGTTCCACATGGCATGAGTGGAAAGACTCACTCTCCACAGTTTGCAATTTCGATTTTCTTTCCACGACTTACGCAATGACGGCTCTCTCACCCTTCCTCTCTCTCTGTCTCTCTCTCGCTCTCTCTCTCACTGACAAATGTACAAGCTCACTACTGGCCTCACTCTCCCCTAAACCCTGAATCGGGCTGTCAGCATCATGCATTATACATTGAGTTTTAGTGCTAGATTTTGAAAGTATCCACTCCCCCAAAACACGTGACTAGCTCACTAGCTTTAGCTGGAAGTCAGCCCAGCCTTGACCTCTTGATGTTCATGCCGGATGAGTGCAGGGTAGCCGGGTATGTAGGTTGATGGACAGGTAAGCCGTCCAATCGTTTCATTCTGGCCAGCTTGTTAAAGGCCTGCGAGTGCCAGATAGGGCCAGATTGTCAAGAGAATCTGCTAGAACAACAGACGATGAGAATGGCCCGATTGTGGTATTGGGACCCAGTGGAAAAGCCACATTAGCTGCAGGTTTTCCTGACACCCGTACTATAACGATGATTATGATGATACATTATGGTGGTTTCATCTCTGTTGCCGTAGGTGACCGTGATCAGTTCCTTTGTGTTCCCATCACTGCCCCCGCATCCGCGCAACATCTTCTTTGCGGTATGCATTCTTCTGATCTGTGGCTCTACGCTACTGCTGGTGAGACACACACACACCCCTCTTAATTAATCGTTGACATGCATTGCGTGTTATACAAGGTATATACAAGGTACAAGGTATACAAGCTACCATTCTATAATCAACCCTTTCTTTCCCTCACAAGATCTTCTGGTACCGACAAGGGGACCTGGAGCCCAAGTTCAGGAAGCTGATCTACTACAAGCTGGCCTCCATTGTTCTGCTGTGTCTGTGCGCCAACCTCTACTTCCACGGCGTCACGTAGCTCTGGGCTGTTGGGATGGACACTGCAGGCGCACACACACACACACACACACACACACACAGCAATCAGGAAGTCACAGCAATGGTAGAACATTCAGATGGTGGAAGACCTTCTTGATCATAAACCACGATGTCTACCAATGGAACCAAAGGATCAAGACACCCCTCTCCCTGTGCGCGCATTCAGAGGACACCTGACGGGTCCTAATGATTCCTCTTGTTTCCCAGAGGGGATTGAGAAAAGAAAGTTAAGGACATGGAGAAACCACGCAAGAGGAACACTGCCTTAAAAAGCATTGTGTGTGTGTGTGTGTGTGTGTGTGTGTCTGTGCGTGCTTGTGTGCGTGCGTGCGTGTGTGTGCGCGCGCCAGTACACAGCAGACAGCAGCTCACGGGACTATTGAGCATGCGTCTTCCATGAGCGGTGTCCCCATTTACGGCCACAACAACACACATAAAGATGGTGTTGTTGGCTCTCGAGAAGGCCGGGTAAAGTTTACAGCATTGCTGACTTTTGGACTGCAGTGGGATTGCTGTTGCCATGGCAAATCCTGTTGGGAGGGGGGGGGGGGGACTTTTATTGTGATCCAGAAACCACACTGGGCTCACCAATGATGAGACTATGCAAACGTCAACGTACTCTGTGAAGGGAGTACTTCTGAACCGTTTATGACACACTAGCTAAAGATGCACATGTAGTCTTCCTGTTCTCATTCCTCTGCACTTTCCATTGCCGCAGATAACACACAGGTTGCATTCTACATCATCTCTTTCGTCTGCCCGTCCCATCATTATCATCCATTACGTTGGCTGCCAATACCCGCACCAAAGTGAAGCTGTGCTCAACATGTTTGTCCTGTTAGCCACGTTTTAGTTCTTACCTTGTCAGTCAGGCCAAAGCACTGCGTCTGTGCACACTGTTGCACCAATTAATGCAATGACGCAAAGGCAGCCACACAAAAGGTCCATTCCAGTCCTCGTAATGTCAAGCTGTGTGGCCACAGCCGAGCGTTGCTCAATGGTGAGGCATCTCTGTGGTCACAATATTTGTTTGCACTTCACTTGAAATGCTTATCTATAATCGCCATATTGCTCCGAGTCTCAAGCTTGATATGCCCCAGGTTGGGTGGTTATAGCCCAAGGCTCTTGGACCTGGACATGAGGGACATGCGTCAAAGGACACACGGCTATGCATTCATGTAATCCATTTGTTTTTTGTGAAGTACGTCTTTCAATCAAATATTCGACTCTTCACGCAGTTCCGAGACGTGACACATGAGAACACCGCAGAAACCCTGTGACAAAGATATTTGTGTTCTTAAGGCAAGTGGCAAACATTGCCTGCCAACTCGTAAAGCCAAAATGTTGACGGAACATTTTAAAACATTAAAAAAAAAAGATTGAATGCTATCCATTAATTGAAATTGTTACGGCACCATAGTAATAGAATTTCTCATTGAATCATGTCACTTTTTTTTCTTTCCTAAATCTGTACAAATTCGGTGCTAACCGTTCATGTTTTAACACAAGTTAGACTTTATAAGTCTAGGACCAAATCAGCATGTTAATATCACTAAATGTCTGTTCGGTGACCAACTTCACGGCGCAAGGGGATCGCCTGATCGCCTCGCAGTGCAGACGAGCACAGTCCTTCGCTAACCCAGCCGATCTTTAGCGTGACCCTGGTGACCCTCACGGACCACCGGAAGACGCGACGACCCCGGGATTGTCAGAAACCACGTGCTGCTGTATTCAACAATGTCATGGAATAAAGAATACTGTAGCCTGGGCTAACGCCGTTTTAACGCGAACACCTTTTTTTGGTCCGCTAATATCGTGTTTATAATATTCTTCGTAGGAAGCACAAGACCTCAAGCGAAGTGACACAATAAAACTCAAATTCTTTATTGTACAAAAGTTTTTTTAGTTGTTTTTTTTTTACGTTGACTTGTTTTTTTTTCTCGCGATATTTTCCTCGCCTCCGTGCAGCAAATGTTCAGCGAGTCTGCGCGTACGCGACTCTTAACGAACAGGGGCTGTGGCGATAGAAGACCCTGTAGTGGATGGGTATGATAATGCATGATGAGTAGGACTCAATGTTTTCTGAACCAAACGTCGTAGTCCTTTGGACAGTCGCAATATATTTTGTCAGCATTGGAGCTCAGTAGGAGGGAGAAAAATAACACACCATGATTTCTGAAAACATTTGTTTTTAGGAACAACAGGGCGATAAACTATGCTCTTGTATGTTTGCCAGATTATATATTTTCCAAAGTGTAGTATCCCCTAGTCTTTTATATAGCACATTGTTTCTGATCTCCGATGTCAACATTTGTTATTACAAGTTATTGAGTTATTCACTTATTCCCATAATAAGTTAAGCTGTGTGTTGCAGTTCTCAGGTTATTAATGCCTTGTACATGTGTTGTAAATTTTTGATAGCACATATGCCTCTCGATACATGCAATCTCTCAAATAGAAATAAGACAATACATATGCAGCATTAAAAAAAAAAAAACTACATTTGTTCTGTAACACATACCATCTAGTCCTTAATGCTAGCTAAGCAAGTTCAACAGCCATTTGTGGGGTTGGGTCAGAAATTGGGGAGGTAGCATGTTAGCATGGTACCGCAGCTTCTTCACCATGAGAGTTAACATAAACAAGACGCTAAGCTGCTAGGCACATGCCTGTTTAGGGACCATGTAAAAAAAAAAATCCTATGCGTTTTATTTGATAAACAATCTATATGTATATCGACACACAGGGACATACAACCATGATGAATATTAACCCATAGGAACTTCAACAATTGGTGGTGTTGACCCAGCAACCTTTTCATTTGCTTTTGCAACACTGCCAGGAAATGCTTCTACTTCTACGTCACCTAATTCAAGATATTATCATGACATCCAGTCTTAATTGATTACATTGACACCTTACAACCCCAAAATGCCTGCCCTTAAACCGCTATATACTTCATGTCCCCTAGTTGGATTGTTTAAGAGTGGACTTTGAATTCTTGATCACATTATGGCATTCATCAATATTGTGAAAAATGTACCATGATTTATAAACAAAAAAAATATCACATATCATCCGGCCCTAATTCAGAATAAAATTAATGACATGGACTGTAATGTTCTGATGGATATGCCAGACTGAGACCAGACGTGACGTGTAAACCCTGAATCCCAAGTACAGAACACTCCAACAGTACGTGACACGAAACGGGGGATGATGAACGAACAGAAGTCCACAAACAACACTATTTTGCACCTTCATCAAAACGCAGTCTTGGATTAAGAGTGACCACAATTGTCGGAGTATAGACAAGGTTTCCGATCGAACGGGTCACTGAACGCCCTTCGTGCCGTGACCAAACCTTAAGTCTATCAAGAATAATAAAGTTGTTTTTTTTTTGTTTTTCGCAATGTCACAGAAAGTAAGAGAAAGTTTGTAATCGGTAAGGAATTGTAGACATCAGCGATAAGTCGAGAGCTTTGTCGGGATGCGTGTCCGTGGATGAGGACACTGGAAGCCCCGTACAAAATGTACGGTGGTGGAGATACTGGTGGTGGTGGTGGTGGTGGTGCTACGTGACAGCCTGACCTGTCAGTGGTTAGCGACAAAGCAGGGGTTCAATTGGGGCGCCGGGGGAGGCGTGGCTTTCCGATGCGGTGTGAGTCGCGGCGCTCGGTTACTTTGGCCACGCTGCCGTCGATCGAGCCCCCCTGCGCGATTCGGTTCAGCAGGCTCCGAAAATAAAAATATCCCCCCAAAAAAAAATTTTTTAATTAAATAACGATGTAGTGGATTCGAATGGCAAGCTCCTGAGTTTGTTTGGTTGGTTGGTTGGCGGACAACCGCTCGTCTCCGGTCGGGTCCGTTAGCGCCGTCGGCCCCACAGCTCAGTCCGACCCCTCCTGGTTCTCCAGTATCGGATCTGAGGACAGGGAGAGACGCCCCGGGAGTAACGACCCCCCCGCGGGGTGAAGGAGGACAGTGAGTGACTGAGACGAGGCTTTTGTGTGTGTGTGTGTGTGTGTGTGTGTGTGTGTGTGCGTGTGTGTGTGCGTGCGTGCGTGCGTGCGTGCGTGCGTGCGTGCGTGCGTGCGTGCGTGCGTGCGTGCGTGCTCTGAGAATGGCGGTGAAGAATGCCGCAGTTATTTGATGACACGACACGAACGTGTTATTACGGAAATACACGTCAACTTTCTGCTTCTGATGCACCTTAAACCGCAGCATGTAAAGCCTGCCTCAGCAGAAACCCTGGTGTGCGTGTGTAGATTCAAGATTCAAGTCTGTTATTGTCGAATGTGCAGCATCACTTATAGTCATACACACTACACTGGCATGAAAATAAGCAGCAAAGGAGAATGATTTGTAGCACCATTGTAGAAATATAAAGTGCACGCGTGTGTACCTGTTAATGTGCTGCTAATGGGCGGAGAGACGATGAGAACGGAGCCCCCAGTGGCCATGTTGGAGGTCTCCTCATCAGGCGAGGAGCTGAGCACCTGAAACGTGGACATCGATGTTTTGGTTCTTTTGAAAGCACTTATTGTTGTTGGTATGAGGTTTCCATAGAACTGGAGAACTAAAATCGCAACACTGCAGAGTAATTTGCTAGGCTTTGGAGCGGTTTCCCAAAAAATATCAAATATGATCGGAAGCAACTGCTATGGCAATGCAAGTGTTTGTGGTCACATTTCACTCTGGGTTTAATTTGGTGTAGCCTGCTGTGGCAACGCTATGTACAGGATGGCCATCACAACAGCAAATCATAGCCTTTACCTTGTCGGCAAAGCCGGCTGCCATTGGCTGAGCCTCTGAGGACACGCACTCGTCACCGACGAGGAGGCCGGAGGCGTCCAGCCCCACTTCCTGGTCCTGTCCCTCCGTCTCCACGATCAGCTGCGATTGGCTGAGGGGATCCGAGGAGGTGGGGTCAGTGGACACTGTCTGGATGATGACTCCTTCGCTGGAGCAGAGGCCCTCTGTCTGTGATGGGAAATTCATGAACAATAAAGATTTCGCGAAAAACAAAAAAATATATATACACAGACACAGACAGACACACACACGCACACACTTACAGACAGGCTGTGGAGGATGATCTGGTGCTCTGGCGAGGAGGGCGAGGATGGCGAGGAGCTGGTTGTCAGGGTGACCGTGCTGTTGTTGCCCAGGCCAAGTGGCAGGCTCTGGTGGGTGGTGAGGCTAAGCGGCAGGCCCTGACTGGACGTGGTCTGGAGGTAGTAGGTCCCGGGCGTGCCGGTGGGCTGGAGGTGAAACGACTACAGGGGAAGAGAGAGAGAGAGAGAGAGAGGTTATTCATTCATAAATAATGATTAAAAAATGACCATTATTATAGTGATAATTTTTCACTGTATAAACACATTGAAAGTTGATATTGTAGAAGATGTGCTATTATTTTGCATTGGTGATTTGTCAATGTTAATGTACAATTTCCATGCTCTGCGAGAAAAGAGAAAGTGGGAGTGAGAGTGAGAGTGAGAGTGAGAGTGAGAGAGCCCTAATATCAGCATCACTGAAAGTGAAACAATGCATCTCCACAGAACACGTGTGTGTGTGTGTTTGTGTTTGTGTGTGCGTGCGTGCGTGTGTGCGTGCTCACCGGTAGGATCTCGAAGGTCTGCAGGGCTCCAGTGTTCAGTGTGATGGTGTCTGCGTCGCCGGGGGCAGCAGAGCCATCTGAGTGGGGGGGGGGAGAGAGAGCGGGGTTATGGGTAGGAGGCACGGGCGTCTGACTTTGAAGCCCAAAACACACACAGCACACAGCAAACAGCAGAACATTGTTTTAACGGAGCATGGCTGATATAAAGATGATGTGATACAGTCGTCAGATAACATGCAGAGAACGTGCTATACTGTCACTTGGACACGGGTGGCATGCGCCAATGTATTCAGAGTTTTATCTGCCTCAACCCATTGCCATGGAAACAAAGCACTTTGCATTGCCCATGTGACCTGGTTTGAAGCAACGACGTGGAAAACGTTTGACCCGCGACGTGCCGCGGGAATCGACCGTGCGCGCGGCCGCGGACCCACCCAGGTGTGTGATCTGCAGGGGGATCTGGACCGGGATCTGGACGGGGATCTGCACGGGGAGCTGCAGCGCCCCCAGCGAGCTCGCGGACGGACCGCCTCCGTCGTCCGGACCGGCGCCGTGGGCCCCGCCGCTCTCGTCCAATCGCGTGACTCGAACCGGGGCCGAGGAGGCGGGACTCCCCGGCCCCGCGTTGGCCTGCGAGGACTCCATCAGGTCTTGCAGAACCTCCAGCAGGACTGCGGCGGGAGACGGGACAGGAAAACCGGGGACAATGTTGACGTCGATTATAAAAAGTAGAACGTTAATGGTGGTGAGTCACATGGGCAACCCATAAAGTTTGGCCCAACGTGAATGGCCATAGGCGGTTCTTACGGCTGAAGGGGATGTCCTTGTGGTTGGACACCTGTCTCTTGATGTTCCACCATTTGGAGCGCAGCCACTGGGGCGAGCGCACGCTGCTCCACCCCCCCGCCAGCTCCTCCCACCGCAGCTCGTTCTCCTCCTCCACCTGCATCTCCATGATCCTGAATGAGAACCGCACGCACGCACACACACACACACACACACACACAAGAACCAACTTCAATTGGACACATAAAAGGAACTTGTACTTGGGCTCCAGGCACTCACTGTAAACACATAAACATATAATCAATGATAAAAGCAATCATTTGTTTGCCCATACACTGACAGAATGGGGGCGTCAGTGAGAGATAGGAGATGGGGGATAAAAGACCCGATAGCGATAGAGAGAATGAAAGAGCCCTGTGTTGCTGCCTCTTTTTTCCCACGTTCTCCATGCCAAGCCCTTTGAATACCGAGACGACGGCGACGAGGACAACAGAGACACTGCTAGACAAGATGGCCGCCGCCGCCTCGCGCCCCGACCACCCACCCAGCCAGGTGTGTGCGCCGCGTACCTGCGCACCAGGCCCAGGTCGTCCTCCTTGGCCCACTCGGTGCCCCCGCTGTGCTTCCAGTTGAGGTAGTTGAGCCACTTGGAGCGGCACTGCTTCTCCGAGCGCGAGCGCACGCGCTCGGCCACCGAGGCCCAGGACACGCCCCCCGTGACGGCCACGCCCGGCGCCACACCGGCCATCTCGTACACCACCTCGGCCAGCCGCCGCTCCTCCTCCTCGCTCCACTTGCCTGGGCGGGGGGGGGGGGGGGGGGAACGCCAAATGTTACCGTTGGGTTTGAGTTGAGGATGGGGGGGCGTTTTTTCCTGCTTTCTCTCTTTCTGACTCTCAGGTGTCACCCACAGCGCCTCCCTTTAATAGTGCCTGTTCTGATTGTACTTTAACCCTCTCCTCCCCATCTGTCATGTCATGCCATAGTCTGTCATGTGTGAGTGAGTAACTGTGTGAGTGAGTGAGTGAGTGAGTGACTGTGTGAGTGAGTGACTGTGCAAGTGAGTGAGTGACTGTGCGAGTGAGTGAGTGACTGTGAGTGAGTGAGTGACTGTGTGAGTGAGTGACTGTGTGAGTGAGTGACTGAGTGACTGTGTGAGTGAGTGACTTTGTGAGTAAGTGAGTGAGTGACTCAGTGACTGAGTGAGTGAGTGACTGTGTGAGCGAGTGAGTACCGGTGTTGCAGGTGTCCTTCATCAGCCGACAGCGGTCCTTGACAGAGGAGGCGCTGCGTCCCAGCGCAGCGCCGATGGTGGCCCAGTCATTACCGTGCTTCTTCCTCAGCCTGGGGCGCACACACGCGTGTGCACACACACACACACACACACACACACAGACACAGTGTTTATGAAGCACACACACACACACACACAATATAGCACATATTTGGGTATCCAGTATTTGATATAAAAGCAGACAGGAGGCCACTCACGACTTCAGCTGCTCAATCTCTCCATAGGTGTACCTTCACAACACCAGGGGGGAAGAAGAAAGAGAAAAGAAATACAAACAGGTAAGATTTCAAAAGGAATTAATAAAGCAGCAGCATTAAAAACATCAAAATAACTACATTCTATGGTAAATAAAATAACCTTAAATACTGAGAATTTCACACACAATAAATACACAATAAACACTCGACAGTGAACTTCACACACAATTGCCAAACAACTGTGTGCGTAAATCACAGAACTCTAACAAGGTAAACCTGAATCTCAACTGTACTCGACATATGGTTAGGCCTGCGTGTTACCCATCACCCCCCATAGATCCCCATAGATCTTGATAGATCTCCAGAGATCCCCATAGATCTCCATAGATCCCCATAGGTCCCAGTAGATTTCCATAGATCACCGTAGATCTCCATAGATCACCGTAGATCTCCATAGATCCCCATAGATCCCCATGGATCCCCATGGATCCCCATGTATCCCCGATGCGTGGCGTTTCCTTACTTGCCCACGTGGTTGCTGTTGTCGTACATGCGCAGCACGCGGCGGTACACGGCGAACAGCGGCCGGTTGAGCCCCCACGCCACGCTGCGGTAGAAGTCCTTCCGCTCCTCCTTGGACATCTCAAAGATGATCTCTGCTGGGTCCTCCATGCCTCGATTCTGGACCACACACGCACGCACGCGCACACACACGCACATGCACACACACACATGGACGGACGGACAGACGCAGACAGACCCACACACACATATGCGCACAAACACACACACACACACACAGACACACACACACACGCACACGCACACAGACAGACCCACACATTCACATTCACAATGACAACATTACTGGCAGTGACATTGATACGGATTGAGAAGACTTGAGTTAAATTATTCTTTGGCGATTATAGAAACAATGAAAATCTGAAGCACAGCAAGAGAAGCGACACGCTGGGACTTCTGTCAAACATGTCAACGACGGGCGTATCTGACAACACGTTCAATGAACAAACACGTAGCAACACCCAAGCCACACAACATGGGGTGCCGAGAGCGCCCGGCCTACCTTCACGTAGCGCGTGATGTTGCTCATGAGGATCTCAACCTCCTCCTTGGACCACATGCCCTGCTTCCACGTGTGGCCTACACACCACACACACACACACACACACACACACACACATTTACTTTCTTCTACTTTCTTCTCATGCCTTCAAGGAAGTGCAGCCGCAGACCTGTCTGGTCTGTACGGACATCAAACGACTATAAGAATTATTTGCTGTGATTTTTTTACTTTTACTACATTTGGCAGGCGCTTTGTTGTCCAAAGCGCCCTACAGTGATAGATGGTAGATACACGTTGCTGATGAGCTAAGTAGGGGTGGGAAATTTTGCCTTATTGTAGGCTTGTGATACTGGTGATCAAACCCAGTAGAAGTCTCACCACTCTAACCACTATACAGACTAGTGTGTATCAGTCTGTGTGTGTGTGTGTGCACCTTTGTTGGCCAGTGTGTCTTTGTCCTCCTTGGTGGTGAACCAGGCCTGGCTGACGGGAGAGACGTCGTCATTGGTGTTCTGCTGAGGAGAGAGAGACTCTGCATCCACCTGCACGATCTGTCCACACGCACGCACACACACACACACACACACACACACACACACACACACACACACGCACGCACACACACACACACACACACACACACACACACACACACACACACACACACACACACACGCACGCGCACGCACACACACACACGCACACGCACACGCACACACACACGCATATTATTTCAACATTTTTGCCAAGGCGCATATTAAACCCTGCTCCTTTGGGACATGACAATGTAATCCAATTCAAATGGCAAAATGCTATTAATAGATTAATTACAGTTACGTTCTGTTCTGTGAACGAATGGGAGAGCGGACATGCAAAAACAGTTTGCTGATGTTCTCATGGAGACAGTAGCAAACAGCGAACGTAGGAAGGAAGCAACGGACACGACACATGGAAAAGCTGAATAGCTTCGGCTAGGCTAGGCTACATCCACTTAGCCTAGCAGCTTAGCTTCCTGCAAGCACCTGTATCTCCTCCGTGAGTTCACTGTCCGCCGTGGCGGTCATGGTCAACTCAAAGCTTTCGTCGTTCTCTGACACTTGGGGAGGAAGGACACAGGGACAGACAGAGAGAGAGAGAGAGAGAGAGAGAGAGAGAGAGAGAGAGAGAGAGAGAGAGAGAGAGAGAGAGAGAGAGAGAGAGAGAGAGAGAGAGAGAGAGAGAGAGAGAGAGAGAGAGAGGTTATTGGTGTTATCCATCAGCCAATTGGAAAGATACGTCTTCAGATTCTCATATCGTGTTACGACCAAATGACTGAAGGGTGTGTGTTTCTCACAAGGTTGGCTGACCACCGTGAACTGAGCTCCTTCAGAGTCCGCCTGCTCTTCTGTGGTCAGGCGGACCTTCTTCTGGACAGGCTCAGAAGCCTCGTCTACACACACACACACACACACACACACACACACACAAATAAATAAAATACAATAAAATAAAAATACAATGCTGTGTGTGTGTGTGTGTGTGTGTGTGTGTGTGTGTGTGTGTGTGTGTGTCGCACCAGGCGGGGGGCAGTGCAGTATGAGGCTCCCATCACTGTCCCGCGTAAGTGTGACGGCGTTGACCGCCTCCAGCGTTACTTCCTCTGCCTCCGCACTCATAGCTTACCTAGCAACAGAGAAACAACGTGGAAACGATGACATCATCATAAGAGCTTGTTTCTAGATGAGCTGATCCAAGGGTGCCCAGAGGGCAGCATTGTGGTAATGCATCTGATAAAGTCCATGCTCATTTAGGATCATTTTTAACAAATATTGACAACCCTAATAGCAATATAATATGAGTGGCTGATCTGGAAGTAAGAAAAGCACTATCATTATTATATTTGTGGATAGAAATTGTGAATTTTACATGAGAACAAAGATCACAACATACAGAGTGTAGGATGTATTCATCTCTACTCCAGTCTTATCTTGCAGGTATTGACAATAGCATTGCGTTACTATTAACTTATTAATTATAATTAACACCTTGTTATCATTATTGAAGTTAATGGTGTTTTTTTGAAAGTGTGAGTTTGAAATTGACATTTCGTGTGGAAATGGTGGGGGCGATTAAAGCATTTTATTATAATCTACAAACAAGGTTTTTATTAGTCACTGTAGAAAATATTCCTGCAATACGACAGCAGTACGAAGATGGATTACTGCGGATTGAAGTGAAATACTAGAATGTAGTGAACTAATCTTATGTTTCGTTATACACGGGGTCTAAAATCATCCGATATCATATCCGATGTTTTGTATGTGTTGTTTGCAGCAAAACTCGTTTATTAAATCAACATGAATCGGGTCCTAGCGTACAAGCTGGTACACAATAGTAACAACTGTCACACAAACAGCCAGCCAGCCAAATGAAAGAAGACGTAAAGAAACAAGCGACGCCATGTTATTTCACAAGGTGATGCTTATGGCGACGGAGCAGTATTGATCCGGTCGCTATATCTGATGTTTGGTGGTCAGTTCCTCCGACCCGAGCGTCTCTACGAGACCACTCTGCTTCAGAACCCAAAGAGAAAGTGGATTTTAGTTTTGATTTGGCTACTTACTTCCTGTTTTCGGTCCGGGGACTTGGAGGGGACCAGGATGAAGGCAAATGCCAGGATGGAGGCTCGGCCGACTGAAGGCCACGGGGTTGCCAGATAAGAAGAGTACGAGCAGGATGAGACTCCACGCTACTGTTTACTTTTTTTGTCCGTATATATATTTTTAGAAATATGCAGTATATATACACGTGTTTTCTCTTCACAGCTATCTCGGTTGCGTCCAAGATTGCTTACGATGATATTGTAACGTATATAATATAGTCTTGCGATGTGGCGAATCACCACGCATTTACCATTAAACAATGGTACTTGTTCAGTTGGAAAATCAACAGCAAATCCATTCAATGGGTATTGATGGCAAGTAATAGCAGAAACAACTATTTTGACCTCCAGTACAAAATCAAAAATATATCACAAAAATATGTTACTGATTTTGACCATAAAACCTGGCAACCGATATGTTCCTCGCTTAAACGTGCCCGTGTTGAAACCTAATTAAACGTTATTTCTCCGGTTTATATTGTATACTTCAAACACAAATACACTGAGTCAAGAAGGGGCCGTTTTTACATAATAACATATTACTATTATTTATGCAAATGATCTTTTGTTGTGGCGCATAAAGCAAAACTACAAAGCAACACGTAGATCCAATAGGTCCACATTTAACAAGAGGGGACGAGTATTACTGGCGTACAGGTTGCGAATTTCCAAATCAGGTTTTGCAACATGGGAGATCAAACTTTAAGAGTGTAAGTATTGTCCAGAAGACATACATATGTTTAACTGTACATGTACAATATGGCGAACAATCTCTCTCGGTTCTGTCTTAAATGTCTCGACAGATGATGATTGTGGTAATATTAATGCACGCACAAATAGAGCATGATTGATGTTCATTGAGCTATATCATGTATTTGCATATTTAATATCAGGTCCGATCATATTATAAAAAGGATCCGAATCTCAATCGTAGTCCCTGACATTTGTGCAAACCGTGTGTTCTCTGTGTGTCTGCCTCCAGCCTGACGTGTGGGGATGTCCAAGGAAGATTTAACGCTCTGTTCAACAGAGTGCGCACCATCCAAAAGAAGAGTGGACAGTTTGACGTGAGTCAGACATGTCTTTAATCGTCACACATTCTGTGTTGGTGCCTCAGACGTCCCTTGGACAAAGCAACATCAAATTAACACGACTTGATCTAGTACATTCGAGACAATCATGGGGTTACACAAAATGAATGTGTAATGATTTTAACGTACGTTACGAGGAAATCAACCCTGGGACAAATCAATAAAAAAACTACAGGACAGCCTTGTCAGTGTAGGTGAGCAGAAACGTGCCCACACTATAAAACAACTAAACTAGGATTAATCAAGTCTGCCCAAAAAGCAGCGCGGTCCCCCATCCCTCAAGGGGATGAGCATTCAGAAGGAACCTTTGTGAAATCCTTCTGGCCTGTGTGTGATCTGGTTGGGTGAGGAGCCGAGCTCAACATTCTGCTGTGTGTTTGCAGCTGCTGCTGTGTGTGGGTGAGTTCTTTGGAAAGACCACGGAGGCGGAGGCAGAATGGCAAGAATACAAAACTGGAGCCAAGAAAGGTTTGTAAATAGAATACTACATAAGTCTACTTCCTAATTTCTTTAAAAAAAAAATTAATCAAGTATGGAGGTATGGAGGACCCAGCAGAGATCATCTTTGAGAGTATTGTGTCCATTGTGTCCTGGTTTTCTTCTTGTGAAAAGATGACTTGAAGCTACATATGGTTCACCCTAAAGGGTCTCTAACGAATGCTCCGTGTGTCCTGTGTTTGTTATCGCAATCCCGTCCAGCTCCCATTCACACCTGCGTCCTGGGAGCAGCCAGCCCGGAGACGGTGAAGAACTTCCCCAGCGCAGAAGGCTGTGAGCTGGCCGAAAACATCACCTACCTGGGTGAGCCGCTGCTGCAGGGGGGAAGCAGCAGCAGAGCTGTCTGATCCTCTGCCTCCTCTCACCTTATCAACATTGTTATAGGAAAGGAAACCTTATTAATCCCCTAAGGGAAATTGGGTCGCCATAGCAGCCAGGGTACATATAAATATAAATACAATACCAAAATATGAATAAAATAAATAAATACAGAAAATTCAGTGTTTTAGACAGACAAATTGTAAAAATACAATACAGCAGTGATGGGTTGATTTTATCTAGTTCTGTGATGGTGGATCTGATAGAGGCAGATGAGTATAGTGAGTATAGTATAGTATAGTATATAGTATAGTGTATAGTATAGTAGTTATTGTTAATCATTGTTATATCTGGGAACAAATGAGAAATAACAGGTGATGCCGGTGTAATATGAAGGGTCACATATACAGTAAATGGTGTCAATGGACAAATTGACATATATACACATATGTAGCCTGTATATCAAGCCTATATCAAAATCATCAGCACAGCAATGTCCACTTTGGTTGCTGAAGCACAACATGAAGCAAATATCCTCTTAAAATGTTTCCCCTTGAACCCAACTAAGTATTTGTCCCATGTGTACCCTTCGTATGATGATGATGATGATGATGATGATGGTGGTTGCCCTCCCCAGGTCGCCGTGGCGTGTTCACGGGCGCGTCGGGCCTCCAGATCGCCTACGTCAGCGGGCGCGAGGCCCTGCAGGAGCCGGCCCCGGCCCACTGCTTCACGCCCAAGGACCTGTCGGCCCTGGTGGCCCCGCTGGTCAGCAACTCCAAGTTCCGCGGCGTGGACATCCTGCTGACATCGCAGTGGCCGCGCGGCGTGTGGCAGTACGCAAACAGCCCGGTACGGGGGTCCGCCTGTGGTTGTTATTGTTGATGTTGTTGTTGTTGTCATTTTCCCCCCTGAGCGCCAACAATGCGCACTTTGAGATTTGAGGTGTTATTAAAGGACGATGTCAACATAACTCTAGGAAGTGAACACCAAGTTCTGCGGGGCGGCGTCCGTGGCCAACCTCGCCGACAAGCTGAAGCCGCGGTACCACTTTGCGGCGATAGAGGGCGCCCACTACGAACGGCTCCCCTACAGGTAGGCTGCTGCGCTCGCACCGCAGGGGGGACGCGCGCTCTCTCCGGCGTGTCCTCACAAGCGTAGTGATACTCTGTGTGTGTTTGTATTTACGTACTCTTTCAGGAACCACGTGGTCCTGCAGGAGAACGCCCAGCACGTCAGTCGCTTCATCGCCCTGGCGACGGTCAACAACCCCGCCAAGAAGAAGGTGTGTGTGTGTGTGTGTGTGCGCGCGTGTGCGCGTGTGCGCGTGCGTGCGTGCGTGCGTGCGTGCGTGCGTGCGAACGCAGAAAAGAGTTGGTGCATGTAATGGCTGGCGATGCTCTTCATAAAGACCACCCTGTGTATGTGTGTGTGCCCGGTGCCCCCCCCCCAGTACCTGTACGCCTTCAACATCGTCCCCATGAAGAGCATGGAGCCGGCGGAGCTGGTGAAGCAGCCGCAGGACGTGACGGAGAACCCGTACCGCCACGGCGGGAAGGACAAGACGCCGCGTGGCCAGACGGGGTTCGAGCCCGCCGAGGAGGTGTGTGTGCTTGTGTGTGTGTATAACGTATCAAAGATGGTTCCATTTTTGGGTGTGACGTTAATTGCCGTCTCTCTCCTTCCAGGAGCCCGCCTCCCAGTTCTTTTTTGACCTGAGCAGAGGGGGCCGTGGCGGAGGGCGCGGCGGGGGGCGGGGCCAGGGCAGGAAGCGGCCCTCCGACGGGGACCACCCCCCCTGGGACGGGGAGAGGCGGGGCCAGGGGGGACCGGGCGAGGGGGAGGGGCAGCCCAGGCAGCCACGCAGACCACGTGAGTCTGCCTTCGCCCCCCCATGATTATCCATTGTCTGACACGTCGTCTCACACCTGATCACTCAGCTGGCCCCGGTGTATTCAGTCTCTCCTCTTGCTCCGTCCCCAGCCCAGCCCACCGGGCCCTGCTGGTTCTGTCTGGCCAGTCCTCAGGTGGAGAAGCACTTGGTCATCAGCATAGGAACGCACGTGAGTATGGCTCCCTCTGCTGTCTGCTGGGATCAGCGACAGATAAGCCATTAATGACCACATATAGCCACTCCTTTTATCCTTAACCTTATATTAAACCTTTCAACTAGCTTGTGCCTTAACATGACCTGGACATGTCTTGTCGTCAGCGCTGATCCATCCTGATTTAAATAAAGTTATCGATAGAAGAGCGCCACCCAGCTAGACGAGCTACGCTAGTTGGCGTCACACTGTTAACACAGCCAGTTAGTTAGCGCACTGTGATTGATATGTTATGCTAACTGCCTCCCCCCCCCAGTGCTACCTGGCGCTGGCGAAGGGCGGCCTGACCCCCTACCACGTGCTGGTGCTGCCCATCGGCCACTACCAGTCGGTGGTGGAGCTGGCCTCCGAGGTGGTGGAGGAGATGGAGAAGTACAAGGCGGCCCTGCACAAGTTCTACAAGAGCCGCGGCGAGCGCTGCATCTCCTTCGAGAGGAACTACCGCAGCCAGCACCTGCAGCTACAGGCAGGGGGGGCCGGGGGGGGCTCACACACACACTGAGGGGGGGGGGCCGGGCTCACACACACACTGAGGGGCTAGAGCCATCACACCATGATGGAGATGGTAGTGGTGGGCTGGTGCTGCTGCATTCAAGATACAAAACTATTCAAATGTACTGCACAGGATATACAACCAGAATGGCAATATATACATTTACATTTAGGGCATTTAGCAGACGCTTTTATCCAAAGCGACTTACAAAGAGTACATTTGTCATACATAAGAAGGTGAAACATATCATTGCTGCTAATACAGTAAGAAAGTCACCAGAACAAGTTTCAAGCATTTCAATTGCTAGATTAACCATTGCTAGTATACAACATCTTTGACTAAGTTACATATATTCAGTATATAAAAAGAATATTCTCTGAATGCTTGTAGTGTTTGCAGTGCAACACAACTGGCTTTGTTGGCATGTTATCTGTACATTTAAACTTAATTCTTAATCTTGACGCATTCCTACTTAAGATTATTACACTATAAATGAGATGAGATCAACCCATATAGGAATAGAAGATAAAAAGATGAATTTAAAAAAACAACAACAACAACATAACAATTGCTGTCTCTGAAGGTACCTGTAGTGAAGTTCTCCCCTCAGACCGGGTCTCTGCGTGTCCCTGCAGGTGGTGCCGGTGCCGCTGGATAAGTGTGCCTCTGAGGACATCAAGGAGGCCTTCATGGTCCAGGCCCAGGAGCAGCAGATGGAGCTGATGGAGATCCCGGAGCACACCGACCTCAAGCAGGTACCCCACACCCACCCTGGCCGGACATCGCCAGACCCATCCGCCAATGTGTGTCAGTCTGGAACCCTCTCGTGATCGGGATGCAGTTGGCTAGACCTACAACCAATCAGTAACGAAACCTGTGACGCGTCAGCCGCCGCCGTCTTGGTTGTTTATGAAATTGCCTCAACGGTGCTCCCACAGGGCTTCTCCTCTGTGTGCTAGATACAGGGTTGTGATTGGCCCGACTGGACGTCTGTCTGAACGGGGCGGGGGCCAGACACATAGGCCAGAGCAAACGAAACACGAGCTCGCAGATTCGTCTTCAAGCCTTGACGTTTCGACCCCCCCCAAAAAAGGGTCAATTTTTCACATGTATTTTGTGTGGTTCAGATTGCCCCTCCGGGGACACCGTACTTCTACGTGGAGCTGGACACGGGAGAGAAGCTCTTCTACCGCATCCAGAAACACTTCCCACTGCAGTTTGGGAGGTAAGCCAGCAAACACGTGGTGGAAGTTTTCACTGAATTACAAATCAAAGCGTCTCTTCTCTGAGGTGGGTTAGGCTTACACACTGTGTGTGTGTGTGTGCGCGCGTTTGCGTGTGTGCGTGTGTGCGTGTGCGTGTGTGTGTGTGTGCGCGCGTTGCCGTGTGTGCGTGTACTTGTTCCAGGGAGGTGCTGGCCAGCGAGGCCGTGCTGAACATCCCCACGCGGGCCGACTGGAAGGAGTGCAAGCAGACCCGCGAGGAGGAGGAGCAGTGCAGCGCCAAGCTGAGGGAGGCCTTCCAGCCCCACGACTTCACCCTGGATGACTGACACACACACTTCACGCTGGATGACTGACACACACACACACACACACACACACTTCACCCTGGATGACTGACACACACACACACACACACACACACACACACACACACTTCACGCTGGATGACTGACACACACACACACACTTCGCCTTGGAGGACTGACACACACACACATACTTCGCTGTGGACGACTGACTGACACACACACACACACACACACACACACTTCGCCTTGGAGGACTGACACACACACATACTTCACCTTGGAGGACTGATGCACACAAACACACACACCTACACACCTAGTTTTCTCACACACACCTAGTTTTCTGGAGTGGTATTTTTATATTTCAGGGGGACACATCAAAACTGTGTTGAAGTCGCGGGCCATTTTTGTTGATAAAGAAGCCGACAAAATTCTGTTTCTCTCTACAAAGTTGGTAAAATGTAATTTTATTTGTCGTATCCATCACTCTTCAACAAAAGGTTTTTAAAACGCGTGGACATTTTTTTTATGTCAACCTTTTTGTATGACAGCTACACAGCTCTGTCCTTTTATTACCTGGGTCGGCTTGTTTTACCTTTCAAAAAGAAAAAAAGGTAAAATAGGATATTTTGGGAATTTATTTTCAAGATCTGTGTACAGATGTTACAATAGTTTGTATATTGTTGACGATTAAACTTTTATATTGCGATTTTGGGGCTGTGCTGTGCTGGTCAATTACTTCATTTTTTCAAAACGTTTTTTTTTCCTTTTTGCCAAATTGTGACATCATAACAAGTTGATATTAAATTATTTTCTAGTAGTGTGTCGTACTGTTTCAATGCATTACTGCAGGTGGCAGCCGTTGGCACATGCATTACGTCATTCTGCTTTAGAAAATTATGGGTAGAGCGGGTGGACAGAGCGGGTCGTCCACTAACCATAGGGTCGGTGGTTCGATCCCCTCCTCCAACTGTCCACATGTCGAACCCCACAAATCTGCTGATTGTAAGTCGCTTTGGACAAAAGCGTCTGCTAAATGCCCCCTTTACCCTTTAAAATGAGGCCCGACAAACAAAAATCCAAGATGGTGAATAGAAAAACATTTATTTCCAGTTTGGGTTAATCAATAAATACAGTTTACATTAAAAATGGTAGAATGTAAATAAAAAAACCTGTTTCTGCTGTTAATCAGAATGGAGGTGTTTAGATGTTTTCTGATCTTGTGATAAAGAACAACCGGCATTCCACCTTCAGCACGCCGTGCCACAATAAAATCAAATAAAGTACGTTTCACTCAGCGTTTGACTCAAGCTTTTAAACTGCCCTTTTAAAGGTCAAATAAACAGGTTACTGCTTATAGACAACCTTCAAATGTTATGAATTAAAAGTACCAACTACAGCTACTGTGATAACTTCAGAGTAAGCACTCAAGCCTCAATGCATTTCCTTTAGATCACCAGCAGTATTTCTGAGAACCTATAAACCCCTGTCCTACATTCTACTGTTCTTACTCCTGTTGTTCTACAGTTCTGTTCCTTCAAGTCAATGGATAGTTTAAAAAAAAGAAGCTTTTTTTACATGCAATCTTTGAATTGTATATTCACTGTTATGGAGGTACAATGTCGATTAACTCACATCTAACATTTCTCAAAATTATGTTCAACTTTTCTCATTGAGAGACTAAACCCCTGTTGAGACACTACAAGTCGCACATAAAAAACTATTCCCGAAAAAAATCAAAGTGTCCGTCCTAAATGAAGTTCTACCACAACAACAGCAACATCTTCTCCCAGGTACCAAACGTTGTATGACCACTTCCACTACCCATCCACCTCCTGGTCCTCTCCTCTTCCTCCTCTTCCTCCTCTTCCTCCCCCCCCCCCCCCGGTCCTGCTCAGCTCTGCCACTCGTCCAACACCACCAGGTAGGGCTGGTCGGTGCTGCCCAGGTAGGTGCGGCCCCCCCGGGGGTCCTGGAACACGTCGCTGACGGCCCGCGTCACCGCGCCGTCCGGGTCGTGCAGCGAGCCCTGCGGCCGGCCGTCCAGCGCCAGCACCAGAACCAGGGCGTGGCGCGGCAGCAGAGCGTTGTACCAGCTCAGTGGGACCACCTGGGTGGGGAGGGGGGGGAGACGTGAGGTCTGTGAAGAGGCTGGGGGGGGGAGGGAGGGTGAGGAGGGAAGAACAATTGTCTGTGTGTGTGTGTGTGTGTGTGTGTCTCAAAGCTCTCCTCTTAATAAGAAAATAACTAGACCCCACCATAGTCTTGTCCCAAAACCCCCAAAACTTTGGCTGACCAATCATGTGCCAATGCCAGGCAGGTCAGTCCAACCAATCACAACAATGAGAACTCGTTCAAAATATCAGAGTCACAACACGGAGTGACTCAAGTCTATTCTAAACCCCTGATAGCGATGTTGGCCGTTATCAGTCAAGTGTGTTTCCCTGTGAAAACCACATTAAGGCGCACCAGCATTACACTCATTGCACTTTGTTTCCATGGCAACCCGGACGACAGCGGTGAAATCACTGAACTCTGGTAATCAATCAGGACAGTGCTTCCTTGCGGCCCGGGGGTTCACGCAGAGTTTAATCCTTTCAGAGAGGGTGTGTTTGGGTGCGTGGCGGCGTGGGGTCGACCCTGTCCTATCGAATTTCACACTTTCGAATCTCACTGCATACTCAGAACCAAGCACCATACCATCCCCCCCACTGCTGCAAAATAGCTTGTCTAGCAAAAAAAGTCTATTTAAGTTGAAAAATAGAGATTGGAACTGGAAGGAGTTGTTTAAGAATGATTCAAATATTAGATGGTGTAACAACTTTTGGTTATATTCAATTAGAAAATGTGAATGTCCCTTAACAGTGACATAAGTTTGTCTTTGATGGTGCTCACATTGAAATGAATTAAATTTGTGTAATGTGTGTATTTTTTTTTTAGTTTTTTATGTTTTCACGATACAGCTTGTAAATGATTTCTGAAACAATCATTCATTTCGACTTCATGTTCACTTCAAAATCGGACTTCCTTTCCGACGTAAAAAAACACCCCCAAGCCGCGCGTGCGCCGCGACACTCGTCACCACGGCGACGGGGAGCGGGGGGGCGGCGGGACACCGACCTTAGCCAGGAGCCGCTTCACCGCGGGGTACGGCGCTATGGCGTCCAGGAACGGGGGGAGGAGCTTGCGGAAGCGCGGCGTGGTGATGCCCACCAGGAAGGCGTCACGGCGCGCGCTGAGGCGCACGTTGTCGGGGTAACCGATCATGTTGTCGAGGACCACCTCGCTGGTGCCGGCCTGGGGGCCCGCCAGCCAGAACCTGCGGAACAAGAACCGGGTCTGGGTTCAGTGGGCTTCACGGAAGAGTGGTGGTCACGCACGCGCGCACACACACACACACACGCACACAAATGCACACACACGCACACACGCGCACACACACACGCCTTTTTGCGTATCTCTAGTACATGTGTGTGTCAATGCATGTCACATGTTTGAGTCTGTGTGTGCGTGTGCGCGTGTGCGTGCGCGTGCGTGCGCACCTGAGGATGCGTCCGATGCTGGTCTCGGCCAGCAGCAGGAAGTCCTCCTCGGGGGACAGGGCCACTCCGTTGGGCATGTAGAGGGAGTCCAGCAGCACGGCCACGCGGCCGCTCCGCGGGTCGTAGGACAGCAGGCGGCCCAGGGCGTTCAGCTCGATCACCTGCACAACGCCGCGCCCCGCGTTAGCCCCGCGGCCCTTAAGAGAGACCATGGCCGTGCATGGCTCCCGCAGGGAAACGTTCCCATGCTAGGAAGTGCTTGGAGGCACTTTATAGCACTAGGCAATGGAAAGGCGAAGGGGGAGTGGCCGGGTAGAGCCTGCGTTTGGGACTCGGAGAGGCCGAGTCGATTTGCATGACGCTTTGGGGAAAGTGGACCTCCTGAAGAATGCAAGACAACTAAAAGGAATGCAGACGATAGAAGAAGTCAGACGTGGCCCCGGTATCAGACTCCTTGGCTGCGGCCGACGCCACGAATGCTAACCGTCACAGCTCCTTTCAGCTGGAGAGGAGGAAGACTACGTCTGAATCAACTCCTACCGAGTAAGGAAGGACATGTCATTTGTGATATTATTAGGATACACTTTCCGTGACCATTTCTATCCACATATGGAGAGAGAGACCACCCTTGATCCCACCTGCTGCTTAATGACGTGCATCTAAAAGTACAGAAATAAATGGAGTATTTTTACTTCAGGTGGCTTCAAAGTAAAAGCCTCTTCTGAAAAGACGAATGGTGAATGGTGTACCGGTGGATGAGAAGCAGTATTTATTGGGTTTGAATACTGGTGCTGCTTGCGATGGTAAAGTAACACAAATGACTGATGTACCACCGTATAAATAATATTTAAAACGCATTTGAGACGCGTGCACCTGCCTTGTATCTCATCATGTTTATGATACATATTTAGACCACTATATCATGATGTTTATATGATATATATGCTCATTTTAACTCTCCACGTCCACAAGTATTTTTTGCAAAACTACTCCCACATTTTTTCCAAATCCTCCCTCCCTCTCTCCCCCCCTCCCTCCTCCCTCAAGTGTATGCGCTAACCACAAGTGTACAGTATTTAGTCTGTACTGAATGGCCCCCCCAGTGAAAAGGGCCCTGATGAACTCAAACACACTTGTCTTCTGAGCGTTCTGTGAGGCAGGCTGTTGCCTG
>JAXIVH010000219.1:85188-97688 GCA_036785325.1 Urophycis tenuis | reverse complement strand
AGGTCTACTTAGCTTTTCCCTCGCAAATGCTCCTTCTATCACCTTTTGTCCAAATTGCACAATATTGATTTTTTTTTTTTACCCCATCTCATTTTCTCAGATAAGTTATCTATTCTGTTTGGACGGTCCATCAGTTCACATGAACAACACAAGACTTTGACTTCCCAGGGACAAACATGGACAACAGTTCAATAAGACTGAACAAAACCCCCTCTCTCTCTCTCTCTCTCTCTCTCTCTCTCTCTCTCTCTCTCTCTCTCTCTCTCTCTCTCTCTCTCTCTCTCTCTCTCTCTCTCTCTCTCTCTCTCTCTCTCTCTCTCTCTCTCTCTCTCTCTCTCTCTCTCTCTCTCTCTCTCTCTCTCTCTCTCTCTCTCTCTCTCTCTCTCTCTCTCACCATCCTGATCCGAAGTGAAGGATTCTGGTCCGTGTAGTTTCCCGGCGAAGATTCTGCGGCCCCTCTGAAGGAGAGTGTTGACGGCATAGGGCCCCTCCAGGGCAGGGGGGGGACCCTTCAATCTGAGTGTGAGAGTAGAAAGAAAAGAAAATGAACCCCAGGATGATGAAGAACATGATGTAGTCCTGTTCTATGAGGGGTCTGTGAGGGGGTCACCTACACGTGTGGTTTGGGGTCGATGGGGGAGGGCAGGATGTAGACCGCCACCACCACGGCACAGAGGGCCACCGTGAACGCAGCTTTACCCAACCTGGAGGAGGAGGAGAAGAAGAAGAAGAAGAACTTATTGTTGTTATAATCAGGTCAGGATTCATATTGTCAGGCCTTGACGTCTGTTAAAATCCCAGTATGGACATAACAACACACTGCCTGTATCTCCACTGATCCCTGGTTTGTTCAGATATATTAGATTCATTTTGATGTAGATATCGTCATCACATCATGGCTGAGCAACACACGTTAAATCTCATCTTTTAAACCCACTATGACAATGACAATGTTTTTATATGGAGTTGATTCCAGTTCACCACGATTCATTCGTTTTCCTATGGAGTGACACATGCAGTGTAGTGTTTATTTTTAACTGTATAACCCAGGACACTTGTTTCTATTTTGCAGATTCATTACATGAGACAATAAAATCATGTCTGTGTTGTTATGGGGGCCTGTCAGACACAAGGCATGACCTTGTGAACTTTAGCAGAAGTATGCAACCCTGTCTAGTTCCGCTCTGTGTGTGTGTGTGTGTGTGTGTGTGTGTGTGTGTGTGTGTGTGTGTGTGTGTGTGTGTGTGTGTGTGTGTCTTCTGGAAAGTTGAAGTGTATAAGTTATGCCAGCTGGAAAAAATTAATGCACTCAATGACACAGACTGCAGCATGCACTCACTGACAGACTGTGGAAGTCTGTGGTCAGATTAACACTAAAGGGGGGGCCAAGATGCGTCGTTTTTGCAATAAGCACAATAGACAGTACTCAAATACCCCATCACATGACCCCATAATAGAACCCGGGTCGCCCAGTAGGGACTCGATTTCTGCAAGACGGTTAAGTGGTGTGAGACGTGATGCATGTAAATACGAAAAACCTTTTTTAGATCCAAATGACATTGGTTTTGTGGAACACTGTCAAGACTTCAGCACTACACGTATAGTGATTGATTGATTGGTCCTTTAGTGAACCGCAGTCGCTAAAATATTGTCAGGCAATACACCTTTGCGTCACACTGAGAAATGAAGACCACCTATGCAGCATTTGCCATTGCAATTGAGATTGTTAAACATGTGTCCTTCACGGTGAACTCAATTGAAATGATCGAATTGTATTGTCGCAAAGTTTAAAAAAGCGTCGCTTGCCACGCCGCACTTACATCGCCGAGCGGCTCTCCTGACGGAAACCCCCGACAGAGGAAGTTATGAAAGATCGGTTCCGCCGATATTCCTCTTGTTGCTGGGAGCCGATTTGAATGGTCTTCGTTAACCCCGACTCAACACGTCTAACTAGACGTGTAAGACGTGTCTCGACGTGCACAAAGTGAGGGGCGAGTGTCCTGCAACTCGGGTGTGATTTGGAGGTGTGTGAGTTTGTGCGTGTCTGCAGTCTGCCCGGCCCGGGGTCTTTAGAAGGTGTGTGTGTGTGTGTGCGTGTGCCTTGTGCCGGCTGTGAGCTCACAGTTTGTTGATATGTAATGGGGGTCAAAATGAGTGCGAAGAGGGGGAGGGGATGTGGGTGTGGGGGCCGGTTGAGGGGCACTTAGTTAAAAGTGGACACTGTTGGAGAGATAGGGGTCCTTTCACGTCAGGGAAGAATACATCTGTCGCCTTTTGACGAACAGCAAAATCCCATCGGATTTAAGATAAAAGTGATCTGATCCATGGCTGCGGGGGCCGAGGTGGACTGCAGCGCCCCCTAGCGGTCATTTCGCAGATTATCTAAATGATCAACGTATTTTAATGAATTGATTAATTTAATTGATTCACAAATTGGTCACAGTTGGCGACATCCCCAGCCCAGCCCCTCTATAGCCAGTGTGATGTAAAGGTATTGTGCTGTGGGACTTAAATCACTAATTGGTGGTTTAAAATGGACTGGTTTTGAGCCAATCTATTTGAGTTACCTATTTCTATTTCTCAGTATTTTGTTAAAAAGGGTAAATTCTGGCATTTCAGATTCTTATAAGCAACTTTATTGTTCTTTATTATTTATTTATTTAATATTTATTACTTTATTATTCTGTAATTTCCCAGCCTGGGATCAATACAGTCTATCTATCTATCTATGATGCTTGCAAGAATATGATTCTATTTTCCTCTTAAACGCATAATTATAACCAACAATGTCACATGTAACTCATTGGCAATGTTTTCTGTTCAGCACTGAAAAAACTTAAGACTCGTTGTGATTTGTTTAAATTTCAACTTTAATTGATGGAGACGACCTTTTAAAATAAAAGTCACATTTGGTAATGACTCACAAAAGAAAGATAATTACCTTTTAAAAATAAAATAAATCAGTTACCATATCCTATCAAAAGAAGTCGAAATGAGGAAAAGCATTGCATCTCATTTGTACTTTGGGTAGTACCCGCTTTCAGCTTCCGAGAACCCGTCGCTGTTCGGTCCATTCAGGTAGATTGACAGAAAGGCACTGGTTAGCGGACGAGGAGTTTCAAACTCGGGTGTGCTAAGTGCACCCTAGCCATTTCACTCAAAATTTAAGTATATCCATCCGCATACATCACAGGAGTGACATCGCAAGTCTCCGATTATAATGTTTGTAAAAACCTTCGCTGGGGTGAGCGCAGGAGTGACAGCACACACCTCAGACACATTGTTGTGCAGCACACTAAGAAAACACTTTTAAAAGAAGTACAAGTAGACCTTTGGCATTTGAAATAACTGCTTACATAACCGGGCATGCAAAAATAGAGACATAGGATTGTACAGATCTAAGGCAAACCAGGCTAAGGACCCAAACAATTAACCGGTCCCTTTTGATAGAAAACATAGAAAAACACATTCATCTCTTTAAACGTTAGAACGAGAGCGCTCTGAAAAACAAAGCGGATCTATCAACTTATTTCTCAGTTAACACCACTGGCCCAATATGTTTTAATGTTGTCAATGCACAGCCAAGCGAATGGGGTCTAACAGGAGGCAGATCGGGGGCTTGATCGATCCAATTGTTTGTGTGCTACAAAAAATTCAAGTGTCATGTAGTTTTACGTTGGCTAAAATTTCTGGAGAAAAAAAAAAACCCGCACCTTTATTTTCTAGTTCCCGTGATGACGTCACCTACCTGACGGTGGTTGCGTCAAGAGGCGAGGAGCGACAAAAAAGGAATTCACAGTCTACGGATAACTAACTAGTATGTGTGGAAGCTTATCGAGACACAGGTTAAAAAACAATAATAAACAACATGAACAACTCACGCTTGGAAAAAAAAAACCCAGGTAGAACAAAATAGATGGAGGATAATGAGAAAAGGAAAATCCACTCAAAGTGTACACTTGACACAGCGGTCTTATGAGAATATATGACAGGAAATCAACGCGATTATATCACCAACGAGATACAACAGGATTAAAGCATCCATCAAGGGACGATTGCAGACGTCCGGGCTGTATGATGTGAATAAAAGGCATCTGATAAAACGAGAGGGAAAAGGAAAAATAAAAGAAATTTAAAGAGTAGACAAAAAATAAAATAAAAATCTAAAATCCATATTCCCTGAATTATAAAAGGTTAAAGTGCCCAAGAGATACTTTAGGTCTATACTAGGACTGGTTCATGACAAGGCCCTGGCGTGTGTGTGTGTGTGTGTGTGTGTGTGTGTGTGTTAAAACCAGGGCCTCGAGTCCACCTGGTACAGCGTGATAAACTGTTCAGAAACAGAGAAACCTTGTTGCTTTAAGGACCTTATATGTTTCCCCCACAAAGAGATCCATTTCAAACTTCATAAATTCTATTACCCAGTGTTTAAAAAAAGATTACATTTTAAGTTTAAATTTGGGTTGAAATCCCCTTTAAATAAAATCCTACAACTGAACTCCACTTGAGCCAAAAGGACATGGCATCTCATAAATTTGCTCCAGGCAACGCCAAATAAAATGCACATTTTATAAAAAATATCTTTGGTTACAGTATACAATAAAAAAAAACATAAAATATAAGTATCGGCTTACTCGCATATTCTCACTTGCTTGTTTTTAGACACGGAACTCCATCAAGAGTGTAGTTATGCGCCTCGGCCACTAGATGGGGGTGGTCTACCACCGTCCCGACACACCGCACCGTCTTCTGTGACGCGTCACCCAGGGAAACGGGTCAGCCATTGAAACTGGACTATGTTCGCCACCTCGACCTCTTTTGAGACACACGTCACTTCAGAGGCCAACTTCTCTATACGATTTCTCGGACTGATTGTCAAACTATGTATGAGAAGTCAGCTTCATGCCCATATATATATATATATATCGGATGCCCATCGAGATGCACAGTGAGCAACGAGAAAGCAACATGGCTACAGGAAGTCATGTGACATGTGGTGCCACCGCCAGGTTAATAGATGCACACTGAACACATGCCTCTTCAGTCACGCATGCCGCTGACCCTCACCAATGCAGGTGCGAGGGTCCTCCCCTACATATTGTACATCAGGGGGCTACCATGTCCCAGAGAACCAGAGTGGACAGCACAGACCCATTGTGCACAACACAGGTTCTGCATTGGCTGGACAACGTTCACGTCGACACCTAGTTTGTTCCTCGTTGGACGTCGACGCGTCCCACGCTCACTGTTCTGATTCGCGGTTCTTGTGAGAGGGTGACAGACTGTAGCTCAGAGCCCCGGTGCATTGTGGGAGCGCAGCAGCTGGGACAGGGCCGTTGAAGATAAAAGCCACTTGCAATTAGCGCTCGGATGGATGGATGTCAGGGAGCGAGGGACAATGAGTCCTTTTAGTCCTGTGGTGCACCGTTATCTCCCCCCCTTCACTCTCACTCTCCTCTCTTCCCCCCCCCCCCACCCCCCCCCCCCCCCAACTCCTCCAACGCATTGTGGCGGATTTCAGTGCAGGACACCTGCTGCCACCCTGACCAAGGCCTCCATAGAGGCCCCTACACAGCTGATGCAGTCTGCTGGGTCATGGGGGCGTGGTCTGACTCCACCTGGGCGGGCTCTCCCATGCCTCTACGGCTCCAGGTTTCAATGGCTGCCTTGATGGGGGATCATCACAAACTCTCGCTGAAGACCTCTGAATCGTCTCACACTGTCACATTTTCGCCGCATCCTTTCTGCTCTCTTCACTCGAGTCTCCCGTCTGTCTCGCCTCGTTTCCTTCTTGTACCCATTTCCCAGAGTTCCTCTCCGACTCCCTCCTACTGGAACTCTTTCATGCCTCCCTCCTCTCCTCCACCCTAAAGGGGTGAAGGTCCCGTGGTTACGAGGAGATCCATACCAACATACATCCAACACCTTCTTGTGACTCAATAACAACAACACGCATGTTTTTGACACGGGGGGGGATGCGTATTTCCATCAACCATAAACCTTCGTATACCAAACCATGACATCAATCGACCACCCTTACGTTCTACCACGTTCTAGACAGCTAGAACCTCTACAACACTCTTCAACCATGTCCTTCTGCAGAAACCTCCCCATCTTTAGGCTACGCACCATTTTCCGCAGCCCGCGTACAGAGACTTCAATGTCGTTCCTCATCCCATCAAAGCGCCTAAAGTCCACCACCTGCTGGGTGGAATACTCCCATGTTTCTCATTTGGCTCCAGACTTTTCCTTTTCCTTCTAATTTTCCACCAGCGGTCGGTCTCTGAATCGCACGACCGCCTCCAGCCTCCCTAACCTCCACCTTCAAAGCCCGGCCGGGACCACCGATCTGTCACGGTGCTGCCTCGGTCCCGCGTCCCTTCGGCCCAACATCCGTCCAGTTTAACACGGCGGCGGCGGGCGCCATCGACTCGTGAAGACGACAAAGCGCCTGGCGCGTGGCCGTCTCCAAGCTGCCCAGAGTGGCGCTGAATGACGGCGGTCTGTGCTAGGCGGTCTGCACTCAGCGGTCTGCGCTAGGCGGTCTGCACTCAGCGGTCTGCGCTAGGCGGTCTGCACTCAACCGGTCTGCGTTAGGCGTCTGCACCAGCGGTCTGCGCTAGGCGGTCTGCACTCAGCGGTCTGCGCTAGGCGGTCCTGCACTCGGCGGTCTGCGCTAGGCGGTCTCCACTCACAGGTCTGCACTCACAGGTCTGCACTCAGCCTCAGGCAGGCCCTCCGGTCCGCGGCCGCGCCGCCATTAAGATTTCAAAAATAAAGTAAGACTATTTGAGGACGCGGGGCGCCAGGACAAGATGTCCACCCACATAAATTAACAGAAAACTATGTACAGAAATGCAAAAAACACACTTAAATAAAACAAAAAAAGTCACGTCGAAGCATCCTGCGGCCCAGCTCAGCGCACGGGACCGGGGACGTTTGGGTTTACAGGAGGAAATAAAATAATGATTAAAGACAGAAAACAACAACAAACAACGGAAGATTGCATAAATTAGAGGGGCGACGGCAGAGTTGGAGGAGAGCAGGGTAAAGCCATCACAACAGAGAGAGAGAGAGAGAGAGAGAGAGAGAGAGAGAGAGAGAGAGAGAGAGAGAGAGAGAGAGAGAGAGAGAGAGAGGAGAGAGAGAGAGAGAGAGAGATGAGAGAGAGAGAGAGAGAGAGAGAGAGAGAGAGAGAGAAGATGGTAATATATGGCACAGTGATAATAGTGGTATAGTGATAGTTTGTGATTCTTTGGTATGCTGCGTGTAGACGAAGGCCTCCTTTGACAGAACCAATGTCTGGTACCCTCCTCCTCCTCCACCTCCACCTCCTGTAAGAGTGCAGAGGGCTGGGCCTGACCGCTGCGGACCCCCAGTTCATCCACCCTCCTCTGTGGAGGTGACAGCGGCGATGCCAGAGGTTAAAGCGATAAACCTTGGAGGGGGGGGAAAGTCATCCCTCTTCCAAAACGCTTTAATTCCCCCGCTCCTCCAGTCCACCAGCCCTGCTCCCCCTGCAGCGTGCAGGGGGGGGGCTGGCTCTTTTTGAAGAGCAATCCCTCTCGTCCAATGGAAAGAGCGCCGACCCTCTACGCAAGCGAATCCCTCGTCGCCCCCGACAGAGTCCGCCAGCTCGCTAGGCTTCAGTATAAGTCTTTGGTTGTTGTTGCTGTTGCTGTCATTGTTGTCGTCGTCGTCCTCTCCTCCTCCTGGTTGCTACGGCGCCACCGGGATGGCGTGCAGGGCCTCCTGGAGTTTTTGGCGGTAGTTGTCATAGCGACGCATAATGGCCTCCTTCTGCTCCTTCTCCTCCTTGTTCAGGAAGTGCACAAAGTTCTGCAGCTCTGGGACAGAGAAGGCGTCCCACTGGAGAGACGGGGGGGGACGGACAAAGGGACAAACGAGGAAGGGTTATTATGGGATGTTTGTCCGGTCTGTCTCCGGTGTGCCGTCAACGACATAACCACGCTAACAGATTCACGCTAGCGTAGCCGCGGCGAGCGATAGCGGAATGGCGTCTGCTCATTACGGAGGCGTATGCTAACAGGCTCCTCCGTCTCATGTTGCACTGGCACGACATCGTGGTGTCGTTAAGATACGTTACTGTGAATACGTAGGAGGGAACGCACTTATATATATGGAGGAGGTGAGTCAGTGAAAGGGACACACACACACACACACAGAGCGAGACAGTGAGAGAGAGAGAGAGAGAGGAGAGAGAGAGAGAGAGAGAGAGAGAGAGAGAGAGAGAGAGAGAGAGAGAGAGAGAGAGAGAGAGAGAGAGAGAGAGAGAGAGAGAGAGAGAGAGAGAGAGAGAGAGAGAGAGAGAGAGAGAGAGAGAGAGAGAGAGAGAGAGAGAGAGAGAGAGAGAGAGCGACAGAAAGAGAGAGAGGAGAGATCGAGACCTACCATGACCTCGCCAGGCTGCTGTTCCCGGAGGACGAAGCCAAACGTGTCTGCGTCTGGTCCGGCCACGAGGCGAAGGTACAGCGGCTTCTCCACCTCCGCCAGCTTACACACGTACACTGGAGGAAACACACACACACACACACACACACCGTGAGTGATGTACACACACTTGAACTCAATTCAACTATTTCGGGTGAAAACTGTATAATTACTCTCCCAATAGAAACATTGGCATTGAAGAAAACAAAACCTTCTCACGGTCTCTCACACACAGACACAAAGACACACACACACACAGTAATCGCCTATAAGTCACAACTAGCTGGGTTTATGGGTGGTTTATGAAGCCTCTGTGGGCGTGCGGGGGCCGTGCGGCCGGGCTATGGGTGAATGGCGCCCGGCACACACAGTGTGGAGCTAACTCAGCAGCCACTTAGAAACCAGCCGGGGGGGGGAAGGACAGAGGGGGAGGAGGGGGGGGGGGGGGGGGGGGGGGGAATGTCTTCGGAGATGGGTAAAGACTCATTCTGTGGCCCGGCTCCAGGAAAGAGTTTGATTCACTCCCTCAAGCACTGCCTGGTGTGCTGCCCTGGGGCGTGCAACGGTACATTTCACTTTGCTTTTGCAGGACTCGCGTCATTTTCTGATGCGCTTCGGTAAATGTGATTGTTTGTTTTCCGTGCCAATAAAGCTCTTCCGAATTGAATTGAGAGTGAAAGAAACCCCCACTGAGAGTGAGAGAATGACAGAGGGTAAAGAGAGAGAAAGACAGAAGGGGGTAGAGAACGAAATACAGAGGGGGGAGAAAGAGACACACACACACACACACACACACACACACACACACACACACACACACACACCCACACACACACACACACACACACACACACACACACACACACACACACACACACACACACACACACACACACACACACACACACACACACACACACACACACCCCTGTGGTTACAACTCATGCACAGCATTTCTCCGTAATGAAGCCGTAAACACTCGCGCTCCATCTGAACCACCAGATGAAACTGAAAACAGCCACGTATAAAGTCCTGCGGAAAATAAAAGCGTGTTGCCCAGACTCACAAACAAACCCACGAGATAGACGTAGAGGTGAAACCCCACGTTTAAATCCAGATATATCCCCGAGGCCAAGACTTGTGAATCATTTGATGATGAACGTAATGAAAAAACTCCTCAAAATGCTACAACCACCCAGAAACGGGGGGGGGGGGGGGGGTTCAAAAAACGTTATAAATATAAATGTTTTATTTTGGTTTCGACTATACAGCCAACTTGTGATGTAAGACCACCTTTAGGCGGGGAAAGTGTCCTGTACTCATCGTGGGAGAACGATGTGCTTTTATGCTGAGAACATGCTTCTGTTATGAGCTCAGTAAGTCTTTGTCTGACGCCAGCAACAGCTGACACTTGGTGTGTGTGTTGTTTGTGTGCGCGTGTGTGTTGTTTGTGTGTATTCTCGGCCGCGTGTTGATAGCGGGGAGTGCCCTGTGGTATTTAGCAACACACAGAGGGGTTCGATGTCTAGAAACACGTACGCACCGCGCGCGCGCACACACACACACGCACACGCACACGCACACACACACACACACACACACACGCGCGCAACACACACGCGCAGCCTCACCCTGCTCCTCTCCTGCTGTAGCGCTTGTACAGGGCATACTTCGCAGGGTTGTCAGCCATGGTGAACTTTTTCAACAGGGCCACGATCACCTGCAGGAACATACACACACCAGTTAGAAAACACACACCTCTAGTCCACATTATTTCAGTAAATAGTCCAAACACACTTCTAGTCCACATTATCTCAGTAAACAGTCCAAACACACTTCTAGTCCACATTATCTCAGTAAATAGTCCAAACACACTTCTAGTCCACATTATCTCAGTAAACAGTCCAAACACACTTCTAGTCCACATTATTTCAGTAAATAGTCCAAACACACTTCTAGTCCACATTATCTCAGTAAATAGTCCAAACACACTCCTAGTCCACATTATCTCAGTAAATAGTCCAAACACACTTCTAGTCCACATTATCTCAGTAAATAGTCCAAACACACTTCTAGTCCACATTATCTCAGTAAATAGCCCAAACACACTTCTACTCCACATTATGTCAGTAAATAGTCCAAACACACTTCTAGTCCACATTATCTCAGTAAATAGTCCAAACACACTTCTAGTCCACATTATCTCAGTAAATAGTCCAAACACACTTCTTGTCCACATTATCTCAGTAAATAGTCCAAACACACTTCTAGTCCACATTAGCTCAGTAAATAGTCCAAACACACTTCTAGTCCACATTATCTCAGTAAATAGTCCAAACACACTTCTAGTCCACATTATTCCGTAAATAGTCCAAACACACTTCTAGTCCACATTATTTCCGTAAATAGTCACACTTGTGAGCGGCGGCCCCTGAGCAGAGCGTGACCTCATCCGAGCTGAGCCTCAGGAATGCGCTCGGTGCCGGGCCGAGCCGGGCTCTGGACGAGCTGCTTCCACTCACCGTGTGTCTCTGCTCTGACCCGGCTCTGCCCAGGGGCGCCAGCGCTTATCCTCACGTCTATCCTAACAGCTTCCCGGTCACGGACGCGGCTCGCTTTCTAAACATCGCCATCGAGCGAGAGAACTGCTCGGGAACCCGGGGAACCGTAGACTGTCGCAAGAGAGCCACGTCATGTTTCCGTGCGCGCGATAAACGCCAAGCCGACGTGAGCCAAACGCCTCGTTCAGCAATCACCAGCCACCTGAATACCAATACTCCCCCTCTTCTTATCTGTCAGGGGCTGTTCTGAGCCTTTACGGGCAGGCCGGCGCAGAGAGACGGGTGAAGAGAGGACAGGCGGGCAGGCCGGACAGAAGAAGAAGAATTACTCTTTTGATCCCGCGAGGGAAATTTGGTCTCTGCATTTAACCCAATCGTGAATTAGTGGAAATACACTCGGCACACAGTGATGGTGAGGCACACTAATCCCGAGGCAGTGAGCTGCCTGCAACAGCGGCGCTTGGGGAGCAGTGAGGGTTAGGTGCCTTGCTCAAGGGCACTTCAGCAGTTCGTACTGGTCGGGGTTCGAACCGGCAACCCTCCGGTGACAAGTCCGAAGCCCTAACCAGTAGGCCGCGGGTAGGGAACCCGGGCTGCGGCGGAGACGGGGGCTCGCTGGCGGCTCACCTGCTGGACGGTGCTGTTGGAGCTGATGTGCAGCGTGTTGGTGGAGCCCGGGGGGAGGAAGAAGGCGTCATCGCCGGACACCGGGCCCCGGCCCCCCCGCACCGTGACCGGCCGCCGCAGCTCCAGCCGCACCTTGATGAAGCCCGTGTACTCACCGCTGGAGACCTGCGAGGGGGAGGGGGGGAGGGAGGTGGGAGGTGAGGGAAGGGAGGATAGTTGTGTGAATGATGCTCGCAGAACGACAGGGTTTGAGTGGTGTTCAATCTGCAGGAAGTCAGCAAAGGCTAACGAGTAAACGCATGCATGTATGTACAGTATGTAAATGCAAATGTACTTAATGTGCGTGTAATATGCGTATTAAATCGACTTTTGCTTTTTTTTTGCGCGTTTCGGCAACAGTTAAGGCGATACGGATACAGTTTGTATCAACGGATATGACTGACTGACGGTTTAGGAAATGCGCCCATGACCACGGGGACAGAGACAGAGACGTTACTGTAAGCTCGGCAAGAGTCGGTAAGTGATCTGAACGATTTCCATGTTTGACATCACTGTGGTCGCCAGCTGGTCCATTAGATAAACCCCAACCCCCCCCCACCACATCACATGAGCAGATGGTCCCACACCGGACTGCAGAATCTAATCATCTTGTTCCACGTGTGAACGTGACTGGTAATATAATGTACGTGTGTGTGTGTGTGTGTGTGTGAGTGTGTGTGTGTGTAGTTGTGTGTGTGTGTGGACAAAGTAACAGACGTGGAGACAGGAGACGATGTCCACGCCGTCCAGACTTTAAGTGGGTTCACTGCTGAGCCCACAGCGCGGGAAGCTCCTAACGCAGGCCCGGCCCCACAGAACTTT
>JAXIVH010000219.1:70201-84988 GCA_036785325.1 Urophycis tenuis | reverse complement strand
CCGCAGATCACTGTGGATGTTGTTGAGATCAATGGCTGTCACTTATTGTTGCCATTGAGGTTGCGTAAGATCCTAGATTTCCGATTTTCTAACACTGTAATAATTTCTTCAAAACTATAATTTTTGTTGTGAATGACAGGTGTATTACAGTTAAAATACAATACTGTCACACGGCTGAAAATGTGATTTTATTGAGTGTAAAAACGTTTGGAGGTCTTTACAGGACCCTTGGGTCAGTGACATGTCTACACCTAAGTGCATTCACTGTAATGCTGAACAGTCCTGTCTAAGGCCCTGTCCTGGTGTACTGCAATGCCTATATTTGGTGGCTGAAGGGCTGGCCTCCCCAGAAGGCGATGTAATCCTCATCGCATGACGACGCGGTGCGTGGTGTTTAAAATACACCGAGCGCACCGGTCGTTGTAAATTCTGCTAACCAGAGAAACAGCACCTCTACTTAAGTCAAAGAAGCCCTCTGACGAGAAGTCTACGAGCCAAGCTCATATCTGCAACAGAACCACATTGAGGTTTTCAGCCATTTCAAAAGGGGCCGTTGGCTATTGAACACTTTATAATAAGCATATAATTATCTATATATAATCATAATTGGTAGAGAAGGGCGCTAGTTAGCAGGCAGGGCTAGCTGGTATGCGCGGCGGCAGTTGGGTGAGGGGACCGAGGAAAAGGGTTTGGCCACTGATGGTCTCGGTTACACACTGTACACATTCCAACACACTGGCCCAGGGGCCTTGTGGGTACAAGGGGTCAGAGTGGGGACTGTGTCCTAAAGCACAGGGCGAGGTCAGAGTTCATCACAGGACCATCCAATGAGCTGAGAGGAGATGGTTATTCGTTTATGTGTCATGGGAAACTGGAGGCTGGTATTGAGGGGCAGCCTCACCGAAGCATTCAATTCACTCTGGCCCTTTCACTGCCTGCCGTCAAAACAAACTGAATCAATGAAATGCAATTGAGCAAAACAGGAGTGCCTATTGATTCACCAAAGACTTTGAAGAAATCCCCTGAGCACATCGAGGTTGTTGACTGCACCTCTACTCCTCTATGTTAGTCATGGTCCATCACCGGACCTCCCTACTGCTGAGTGAGTGAGTGAGTGAGTGAGTGAGTGAGTGAGTGAGTGAGTGAGTGAGTGAGTGAGTGAGTGAGTGACAGTGAGTGAGTGAGTGAGTGAGTGAGTGAGTGAGTGAGTGAGTGAGTGAGTGAGTGAGTGAGTGAGTGAGTGAGTGAGTGAGTGAGTGAGTGAGTGAGTGAGTGAGTGAGTGAGTGAGTGAGTGAGTGAGTGAGTGAGTGAGTGAGTGAGTGAGTGAGTGAGTGAGTGAGTGAGTGAGTGAGTGAGTGAGTGAGTGAGTGAGTGAGTGAGTGAGTGAGTGAGTGAGTGAGTGAGTGAGTGAGTGAGTGAGTGAGTGAGTGAGTGAGTGAGTGAGTGAGTGAGTGAGTGAGTGAGTGAGTGAGTGAGTGAGTGAGTGAGTGAGTGAGTGAGTGAGTGTGTGTGTGTGTGTGTGTGTGTGTGTGTGTGGTGTGTGTGTGTGTGTGTGTGTGTGTGTGTGTGTGTGTGTGTGTGTGTAAGTGAGTGTGTGTATGTGTAAGGGGCCTCCCACAGAAGAAGTGGACCACGATACAAGCGTTGTCTCAGGAACAAGCCTCCTAACCCTTAAGTGCTCCTTGGTGGCTCCCAGTGTCTGAACTCTGAAGTCACTTTGGCTGAAAGCAGTCCACTGAACGACCAAAACAGTTAACAGCAAGCACAGAGCAATCACAGAGAGAGAGAGGGGCGGGGAGATTGGTCGAGGTGGGCTCAGGGAGTTTTTGTGGGCGGGGGGGGGGGGGGGGGGGGGGGGATGGGTCAAAGGTCAAACAAGGTGGAACCTGTCAACAGGATGGGTGAGGGAGGTGTATTCCAGGGATGTTTCCAGCCCCACTCCAATAGGTGGGGTGTTCACACCTGGAGGAGGGGGGCGCGGACCCCCCGTCAGGTCGTAAATCTGAAGGCAGGAGACGAAGACGACGAAGACGACGACGAAGATGAATTGCTGGGAGGATTTGCGAGGCCCGTTTGAAGGGGAACATTAAAGGTGGAGAACAAACAGCAGTGTTTGGTGTTTGGTTCTGTGGGAAATGGATAGCTTCAGCCCCCCCATAACCCCCCCCGACCCCCACATTCACACTCCAAATACACACACACATGCACACACAGAACACACATACAGTACACACACACAATCACACATATGTGCACATGTACATATTAGGTTAAATTGAAGATAACTTTAGAGAGAGAGAGAGAGAGAGAGAGAGAGAGAGAGAGAGAGAGAGAGAGAGAGAGAGACTTCCATTGTGGGATTATTAAAGGCCTTTGTACGTCACCTAACCTTCGCTGAGCCTCAGGGTCTGCGGATATGATCCACAAAGAGTGAGTGTGTTCAGGTGTGTGTGCATTTGTGTGTGTGTGTGAGCAAAGAGGGGGAATTGCAAAGAAAATCTTTCTGCAGGTGTGGCTTTGACTTCCATCAAGGTAAATCTTGCTTATGTGAGCATGTAGATAAAACGGTGGAGCCAACTCTAGAAACAGCTTGACGTGACCCGCGGCCCTGATCTGAATGCATTGGCCAGGGTTCAGATTTTACAGCAGTGTTAACATCATGGGGTTACAATGTCAGCATTTACACTGTAGGGCCTCTCTCTCTCTCTCTCTCTCTCTCTCTCTCTCTCTCTCTCTCCCCCCCTCTCTCTCTATTTCTCTCTCTCCCTCCATCGAGCCAGTGAGTGTTCACTGTTTATACATGCAGCACATTTGGTCAGCTGGAAATAAATTCGCCTTTGTGCCTTGCCCTGAATGGTACCGCGTGATTGGTCAATGGTTGTAAGGCGGGCTCTTATCTTATCAGGGCCTGTGATGCCCATGCTGGTGGAGATTGTCTGGGAGGATACGGCCGTGAGGAGTTTTGACAACAGCAGGGAAAGAAACAGCTTTTACAGTCTTAAAACCTCCGAGAAGCAAAGACATTCCGAAAAACATCCACACATTCTCAACATGTATATTATCAAATTTTTCATCAAAGGATTATTATATATTCTTTAATCAAAGTTATACACAATATAGACATTTATATTCTAAATTATTCATAAAAGTTCTACTCATTCTACACATGTGTATTATATGTTTAGAAAGGCGTAGTCATTATATACATCTATGGTATATACAATTTATACAAATATCTTATCTATATATAAAGATGATATCTAAGATTATATCTAAATCTGTAAATGTGTCTGTATACCAGTGTGTGTGTGAAGGGTTATCTGGGTGTGTGTGTGTCTATCTGTAAATGCATCTGTATATGTTTGTGTGTGTAGGTTTATCACAGTGTGTGTGTGTGTGTGTGTGTCTGCCTGTAAACGTGTCTGTATATGTGTTTGTGTGTGTGTGTGTGTGTGTGTGTGTGTGTGGTGTGTGTGTGTGTGTGTGTGTGTGTGTGTGTGTGTGTATGGTGACTCTTAAGCCCCTCTGCCGAGCGTGTCCCGTCCTGTGGGCCCGTCGGCACGTGAGCGAGGAGTTAATCCCACAAGATTACAGTATTACAGGAGACGGCTGCCACTTAACCCTTCGCTTCCCCCCCTGGTGCACGGTACGGCTGTTTTGGGTCTGCCAGTATCCTGCACACCTTGTGTGCTTTGGAAAGTAGGAATAATCCAAAATGACTGACTTTGTTTTGCTTACAGATTAGTAAAGGCGGCGATGTTAAAACACAAGCAATGGTGTGTATGCTTTTTAGAATTTATTTTAAGAACTGTGGTATCCGAAAATAAACTGTTTATATCTCTGGGGACCCTCGCACTATTTGAGTTATTATGAGCACACGCATACAAACACAACACACTTGCGTGCACACACACACACACACACACCCACACACACACAGACACACACACACAGAGGTAAATTCACACATGTCACAGAGATGATAGCTGGGTTAAATAGGTGGATGACATCACATCTTCCCATCGTCTGGTTTTGTTGGGTGTTCCTCAGCTACAATCCACCACGGTTCTCTTCCTGGACCCGTGTGTCTGTCTGGGCAGACACACGGGTCCAGTCCGCTCCCCCCTTTTCCTCCAGACACAATAGTGCTGAAGATCAGAGGACAGGGTGGATGATAGATCTCAGTGGTAGATAAACAGGGAGGAACTGACTACAGTGCACCTGCATGGCAGGGGAAGTCAGAGATAATGTTTGTTTACAGCAGCGCGATGTGTGATGATGTCGAAATCTAGATATATAGATCACGCACGCACACATACACACACAACCGCGCGCACACATACACATGCACACACTAGCGCGCAGGCACTCACCCGGGCAAGGCCGCATGCACACACACACACACATGTATTAACACAGTACTCTTCTTCTGTGAATAACACTGTCATGCTTTCCTGTACGTTAGGGCTTTAGGTTAGCAATGAGAATGTACTGACCTGTTGCCATTGGATTTGCGCTATTAGTTAGACACTAATTTTGTGCATTTTATTTAGTTTCACATGCTTTAAAAAATGAATACATTTGTAAACAGTAAACCTAGGTAACCACAACCTCTATGAATATGAACATACATCATGTGGACGGACAACATGTGAGTCGGGCTGTTCTCACACTGTGTGTGTGTGTCAGGGGGGTGCTGTGGTGAGGTGGCCGGGAACGCCGTGCGTGCGTTTGTTCAACAAATGTCTTGTGAAATACCTCCACCCCTGTTCTCTGTAAATGAATGGCCCTTCGCTGACTGCTCTGTGATGCAACGGCATATGTGGAAATATGTGAGCGTGGTGTTTGTGTCCTTGAAAGAAAAATAGGTGTTTTTTTTGCTTCAGGGTTTTCATCAGGGAGGCTGGTCCCTCTAGAATAACAGTGTGTGTGCTTTCATGGTGGATGATTTACTGTCTGGGGCTGGGGGTTGAGGCCAGCTGACTCATCTCCTTGTGTTTCTCTACCACTATGTCTATACGTTGGCTGGGCTCGGCACCTTTAACATTGTGCGTAAATGCAAATGTTAATCAGCCTGTTTAAGTGTGTGTGTGTGTGTGTGTGTGTGCGTGTATGTGTGTGTGTGTGTGTGTGTGTGTGTGTGTGTGTGTGTGTGTGTGTGTGTGTGTGTGTAAGTGTGTATAAGTGTGTGTGTGTGTGTGTGTGTGTGTGTGCGTGCGTGTGTGTGTGTGTGTGTGTGTGTGTGTGTGTGTGTGTGTGTGTGTGTGTGTAAGTGTGTATAAGTGTGTGTGTGTGTGTGTGTGTGTCTGTGTCTGTGTAAGTGTTTTTAAGTGTGTATAAGTGTGTGTGTGTGTGCGTCTAGGATTTCTTTTTTCCATACCCATATTACAACAGGACATATAAACATGAAACACAGACAAGTATGTTGTGTGCCGCTCACTAGACCGATTAATCACGACAAATCGGACTGGTTCCCGTCTTAACGTTATTGTTTCTACGATAAAACGATGCGTGTCTCTTTCAGTTGGAAGATTGGAAGATTCTTGACAAAGCCTCCAATATATGTTGGCGTTCACTAACATGTGGTACTGAAATGTACTGAATAACTGAACTGAACAATACAGGTCGAGGTCAACTGTGGTGCGTCAATGCGATGTTTGTAATGTACACATGAATGTACCGTGGCTGTCTGTCCTATGAGGGATGACAACCGGCTAGAGGCCAAGATAGATCCAATAAGTGAAGGAGTCTCAGGTCCTTTAACTTCATGCTGTGTCCAGTTTGTTTCCACTGAATGACAACATTTACTGGTAAGTTGACCAAAAGAGTTGCAATAAAAACTTTAACAGCCCAACACTTGAATCACGGCCCCCTTTGTTCCAATGTTTTGAGACAATTAAAGTTTTTAACTCGTTAAATATGGTAAGCTCCCTCAGATGTTCTCTCTCGCTCTCTCCGAAATGCATTTTGTGTTTTCTCTGTATTTTTACGAGCCTATTTAACTTCACAGTCACTGCAAGTCAAATGAAGACTCTTTTTTTCTGCTCTATTATTTGGTCTAGAACATCTCATATAAAAGTTGTATTTTCAATTATCTTTGTTCTTCCACAATCTAGGCCACACACTCATCTCAGATTTGTACTGCGATCAAATGTCATGTTTGCGTTGTTTTTGAAAACGTGTCGATTACACCACAATTATTCGCTCGCCGCGCACATTCACAGGAAATCACGACGAGATTTGCGTTTGGCAACAGGGATTACAAAGACTGTTATAATAGCTGATTTTGTTAGTCTGCGAACGTACAAACGAGTGACGACATAAAAGGAAGCAGTTTGCCGGAGTACAGATTACAGTCACCGTGGCTTCAAAGTCACACAGGATTGGATTTCATACATTTCTCTATTTTCACGCCTGAGCAGAGACGGGAGGAAGTCCCCTCAAAGCGGCTTAGAAATTGGCTGCAGGTGGTGCTGACGCCGGCGTCCATTGACAGAAATATATAATGGAGAGACCGAGAGAGAAAGGTCATCTCAGAAATGAGAAAGGGCTGATGAGATAAACTGAGACCGAAGGAAAACAGAAAGTTTGTAAAAAATACATATACATTCTACAAATACAAATATTGAAGAAAAGTGAAGAACTGAAAAAAACGCAAGATTAAAAAATAGATTATATAGATAGATTATATAGATTATTAATAAATTAATAATAGGTGTGTGTGTGTATGTGTGTGTGTGTGTGTGTGTGTGTGTGTGTGTGTGTGTGTGTGTGTGTGTGTGTGTGTGTGTGTGTGTGTATGTGTGTGTGTATGTGTGTGTGTCTGTGTGTGTGTGTGTTTGTGCATTTCTCCTCTCATCAAGTGACATTCTTTCGTGTCTGTTTGCGGGCTCGTTTGCAGTGCGTAATTATTCCCTCCTTTGCAGACCCTACCAATAGCCGTTAATGGGTAAACAACCCAGGGAACATTCCTGCGCTCTCAGACGTTGACTTTTCTCATCGTTTAACAAACGCTGCAACACATTAGAGGAGACACCACTGGTTTAAGTAGGCTCACGGAGACGGCATCAGTTTCTGTTATTGTTTTTTAATAATATTTACCGTTATTTGTTAATAAGGTTGGACTGAAAAGGTCAACATTGTTGTTTTAATTTCCTTAATGTTGTTGTTTTATAGTTCTACTTATGTGTTACTTTATTTAATGATTTTATTGCATTGTTTAGTCTTTCCTGGATCAGAATGTCCTCACAGCCTTCATTAAAGAATGTATAAGATAGATACATTTAAGATAAATGTCAAGAGGCGTGAATAAGTAAATACACTTAGTTTTTCCTAATTGTTGAGTCTCGTCTCTTGTAGGTGATCCTTAAAAACATGGCGTTGTCTGATAACTGTTTATCTATTTCAGGAACGGCTATTCTAAGAAATGTTTTCATCAGCTAGCCAGAGATGAATGACCACCTGCATGCTAGCTGGGCCGTGGTTAATGATTAGACACAGAGAACACACATTAACATTCCGCTCCTTCCATTTTGTATTTGCCTTCACTGGTCGCATTTGACCGCCGACAGGAAATGGACCCTGTGACCAACAACAGAGTTTCTCTCCCTCTCTCCCTCGTGCTGTCAGTCAATTTCTTCTGTCGTTTTTGTTTCTCTTGCCAAACTATCCGAGGGTCGAATATACATTATCGTCACTGCTTTCAGAATCAAAGAACTGCGGTTCAAAAATAAACGTCACGTTCATGACATCGCTGATCAACATCACAAGACAAACTGGAGTTCTTCCACAGAGGCCTTCAAACGCATGTCACCTGACTGAGGGTCTTAATACACCACAGATCAAAAGCACTGTAGCTCCCAGGATGATCATGTTAGCAGTCCCCAGAGAGAGAGAGGGAGAGAGAGAGAGAGAGAGGGAGGGAGAGAGAGAGAGAGAGAGAGAGAGAGAGAGAGAGAGAGAGAGAGAGAGAGAGAGAGAGAGAGAGAGAGAGAGAGAGAGAGAGAGAGAGAGAGAGAGAGAGAGAGAGAGAGAGAGAGTGTCTGGCTGTCTCTGCCGCTGCTCTGCTGACACTGACAGTTTGTCTCGGTCGGTTTTTGATTTGGATTTAATTAAATCAGCTTTATTAGCGTGGCATGTATCCAGCAGATGTCTCAAAAGCCCCCTAATTCAATCAGAATGTTTCTCAATCCCTCAAGAATCAGTCCTCACCTACACATGGTATGAGCACGCTCCTACACACTCACACAGGCACACAGACACACACAAGCACGCTTGTATGCGTGCACACATAGACACAGACACACACACACACACACACACACACACACACACACACACACACACACACACACAAGCAGGCTCGTACATACTCACACAGACACACACACTCGTATGCGTGCACATAGAGACACAGACACACACACACACACACACACACACACATACACAAGCATACTCGTACACGTGCATGCACTCACACACACACACACACTGGTCATGCTGGATCACTGTTACTCGTTTCCCGAGCGATGTCACAGTTCTACCTTTCAAAGGTCAATGCACATTCTCTGTTTGACGACTCAATCAACAAACCTTACCTGGAATCAGGGCATGGCGTTGACAGCAAACACAACATAATAAAACTCTTGTAATGTGTTACAGCTGGCGCCACTGCTATCTTACAGCATAATGCATCTCAATAGGGACACGTAAAGTTAATTTCATGTATACATAATATACCATGTGGAAATGAACCACAATTATGGCTATTACATATGTATCAATGCATATCACATAAAGTTGGACACGTAGTTTATGCATCAGGCCTACAAGTAGTATAATGATGATATTAAGGGTACTGTATAAAATTATTTCTCTCTCTCTGTTTCACTCACTCTCTTTGATGAAGACTGAGAAGACAGTTGAAACACATATACACTACACACATAAGTTACAGTGTAACTTATGTTTGTAGTGTACATCTGTGTATAGTGTATATGTGTAACTGTTACACATATACACTATACACAGATACCGTCTCTTTACCCAAAGGGAAGTGATGGCCAATTGCTTCTCAGCGATGAACAAGGAAAGAGGAAGGAGCACAGGCAGGAATAGTCAAACTCAGAGCACAAGTATGTATGTCTGTGTGTGCGGTTGCGTGTGTGTCTGTTTGTGTGTTTATGCGTGTGTGTGTCTGTGTGTCAGTCTTTCCTTTCCCTACACAAACGCACACACACGCCATTGTGTTGATTCTATAAAGTAACTGGTTGGATCAACTGGTTAGTGAGTGGCATTTCTGCACAATGGCGTACAAACAATACAGAGTGCGTGTGTGGTGTGTAAGCGTGTGTGTGTGTGTGTGTGTGTGGTGTGTAAGTGTGTGTGTGTGTGTGTGGTGTGTGGTGTGTGTGTGTGTATAGGTCTGCCTTGACGTAAAAGTGGTGAGTGTGTGTGTGTGTTTAAAGTGTTTAAGGTTTTACGGTGTATTAAAGGATTAATTGCAAGCTCACACACATTCGTTCTTTCTCGTACTTATTGCCATGGTCACTCCCACCCCTCCCTCCCACACACACAACACACACACACACACACACACACACACACACACACACACACACCCCAAACACACATGTACGCAAACACACACACACACATCAACCCCAATACAGACACACGCTAACACACAGTTTCGGTAGGCTGTGCCAGAAAAAAAACACAGCAAAAACCAAGTTATGTAAGCCAGGAAAGGTGTGGATTGACCTCACCCCCCCTCCCACACACACACACACACACACACACCCCCAAGACACACACAGATCACTTCATACATGAATGTCCCCCACACCCACAACACACAGGCAGGGTGTGTGCGTGTGAAGTAATGCACAGCTGAATGATGGCGCTGACTGTTGTTTCCCACAGTGCCCTGAAGACACACACACACACACACACACCGCGAATGGCCTCGCAACAACTCACGTCTATTAGTCACACACACACACACACGTAACCCCTTCACCACAGCCCACACACATGCTGACACATAGTCGTTATCCTGATCAATGACAGTTTATCTCTCTGTCTATCGGTATGTCAGTCTTTCTGCCTGTCTCCCAAATATGCAGTGTAGAGTCCAGATCTGTCAATATTATCGTCAGATTAATATTGACAGATCGGTTGTCATTTCTTGAGTCGATGCTTCTCAGCCATGTTGGTGACCAAACCAAAACATTCCTCCCTTGTTCTTAGAAAGCGAACCGGCAAAACCCCTGTGACATTGATTAACCAAGTCAACCAATAGTGTCTCTATCCCTCTCTCGCTCCACTTGCCGCCACTTGTTGTTTCTCCTGTTTGAAGACAGCGACCCATAGTGGTCATCTTGTAGTACTAAACACTTTTTTTGACGGGTTAAGTCAAATTTTGCCACACGGGGAACACATGGCAAATGTACACAGCATCTTAACTGCCTTCACGATGACTGAATGTGCTGTGGGTGAGATTTAAGAGCTGCAGTGTGTTTGACATTCCACAGCCATCTGTCAGCTATCAGTTAGTGAATTGCTCCGTGGGAGTATGTGTTCTGATTGAGCCATAGACATCCAGGACTGCTCCCGGTTATTTCTGACTAATCACTTCCTTGATTGGTTCTGTGGATCCATATTGCCTGTCAATCACTGAGAAAAACACAGCGTTTCTCTGGTTCACTTCAAGGACATGAAACACACACACACACACACACACACACACACACACACACACACAGGTTGAGCAGTGTACTCACAGTGAGCTGTGTGTTGTTATTGAGCTGGTCCTGGCTGAGGGAGGTGTACTGGGTCTCTGGGGTGGAGCCCGGCCCGGGCTGGCAGTCTAGCGCCACCCGGTGTTGACACTCGGCATGACACGTGTATTTACAACCTGGGGAAAAAAACCCAAAGAAGAAAAAAACTTTATTGGAACAGTACCTTTACGCACACGTACGAGTTTACACCGTCATTGACTGTGCACGCTGAGAGCAAACACCTGCAGACAACAAACAGACTGGAACAACAGGAGTTAACAAGAGAATGGAGGTGGAGGTGGACAAGAGGGCCAAACATGAGCTGTGTCGAAGCTCACGTCAATGCTATGTTGACAAATCCCATGCAAAGTATATACACTGTATTCACTGCACCATCTAGGGAGAGGAGAGGAGGGGAGGAGAGGAGATAAGGAGAGGAGATAAGGAGAAGGAACGAGAGGGGAGGTGAAGAGATGAACAGCAGAAAAAAAAAAAGGAAAGAACAGGACAGGCGAAGGGCAGTTAGAGAATCGACAATAACAGAAAGAGACAGAAACAAACGGAGGCGAGGGCGAGGACGAGAACAGGAGATGACAGGACAGAGGAGTCGAGGACAGAGGAGTCGAGGACAGAGGAGTCGAGGACAGGTAAGGTGAGGAGCCGCTGAAACACACAGTAAGCCTCCCAGGGTGCCGGCCCGTGTGTCTCCTGCCACGACGAGCAGGCAAATGAGGCCCGGTAGGTGACCCGCGTTGTCCCCGGGCTCGGCCCAGCCGCACGCTACCGTGCCGTGGCGAACAGAAGGCCCCTTCTAATGCAAATACTAAAAACGTAGGCAAATAGGACACAGGGCGGGCAAAGTCACGTGACCTCCGCCGCGAGAGAGCCGGCGTGGCTTCTTCATGGCGTTCTCATGTACGCTTTTACTCACTGGAGTCAAAATGGCACGCAGACTCATAATGACTCATCAATCAAATCAATCACACAGGGGCCGAAGTAAACTCAGAACCAGCCCGTACAGCACGCCCCCACCCCGGGGAGCACTTCCTCCATACAATCTCTACATTCTACTGTCTCTCTCTCTCTCTCAGTGTATGTCCGGCTGTCTTTCTCTCGCTCTCTCTGTCTGTATCTCGCTGGCCAGGATCCAGCTATACACTTAGCCCCCGGATGAAAGCTATACATTGGAGAGAGAGAGAGAGAGAGAAAGAGAGCGAGAGAGAGAGAGAGAGAGAGAGAGAGAGAGAGAGAGAGAGGAGAGAGAGAGAGAGAGAGGGAAGTAGAGAGGGAAAGAGACGTATAGAGTGATGTGCAGAGAATAAGGTGTTGCGATATGTAGAGATACTTGTAGAAAAAGAGAGATGTAGAGAGATGTACAGAAAGAGCCGCATATCGAGAGATGTACAGAGATGGTGATGCACAGAGAACTAGATGGAGATAGATATGTCGAGAGAGATGTAGAAGGTTAGTTAGTTAGTCAGATGTAGATGAGGGAGGAAGAGAGGAGGAAGTCTGTGGCCTCGTCACCCGCCTGTGAAGGAGGAACAGAACAGAACCATTATTATGTGGGCACGCAAAGACCGCTTTGTGTTGCTCTACCTGGATGTGTGGGTCCACGCGCGTCCCATTGTTGGTGAGGAGGATGCGTGTGGATGGTGTGTGTGTGTGTGTGTGTGTGTCGGTGCCTGTGTGTGTCAGTGTGAGTGCGTTTTGTGTGTGTGTGTGTGTGTCTGTACGGACGGTGTGTTTATGTGTGTGTGTGCGTGCGTGTTTGTGCGTGGTTGTGCATGGTGTGTGTGTGTGTGTGTGTACATGGATGGTGTGATGTTGTGTGTGTGTGTGTGTGTGTGTGAGTGTGTGTGTGTGTGTGTATGTGGATGGTGTGTGTGTGTTTGTGTGTGTGTGTGTGTGTGTACGTGGATGGTGTGTGTGTGTATATGTGTGTGTGTACATGGACGGTGTGTGTGTGTGTGTGTGTGTGTGTGTGTGTGTGTGTGTGTGTGTGTGTGCGTGTATGTGTACATGGATGGTGTGATGGTGTGTGTGTGTGTGTGTGTGTGTGTGTGTGTATGTGTGTGTGTGTGGGTGTGTGTGTGTGTGTGTGTGTGTGTGTGTGTGTGCGTGCGTGTATGTGTACATGGATGGTGTGATGGTGTGTGTGTGTGCGTGTATGTGTGCGTGTATGTGTACATGGATGGTGTGATGGTGTGTGTGTGTGTGTGTATGTGTGCGTGTATGTGTACATGGATGGTGTGATGGTGTGTGTGTGTGTGTGTGTGTGTGTGTGTGTGTGTGTGCGTGTATGTGTATATGGATGGTGTGATGGTGTGTGTGTGTCTGTGCTGGTGGACGGCATCTGTAGTCCTACCTGGCGTGTTCTTTTTCACATGCTGTCCGAACTTAACCGACAGTTTACACATGGCTGCTCCCATGTCCCATCTTCTTCACGCTCATCTGTCTCTCTGCCTGTCTGTCTCACCACCTGTCTGTCTGTCTGTCTGTCTAGCTCTCTGTCTGCCAGCTCGCGCGATGCAAAGACTTAAGTTTTTGTTTTGGTTTTGTTATGTCTCTCTCTCTCTCTCTCTCTCTCTCTCTCTCTCTCTCTCTGACTTGTGGTGTGTTCCTGTATCTCCCTGCAGCTCCACTGACTCCCCGGCTGGCCCAGGGTTTGTTCTCTTGTCATCGCACCACCCCCATCCCCTCCTCCCCCGCCTCCCCCCCCTCTCTCCCCTAGTGCTGGTCGGCCGTGCTGAGTGGCTGATTTGCCAGTCAAATGGAGGCCACTGTGATGCAGATGATGGACAGAAGGACAGGAAGAGAGAGAGATAGAGAGCGAGAGAGGCATGAGAGAGAGTGAGAGAGAAAGAAAGAGAGACAGACAGAAAGGAGAGAGAGAGAAAGAGAGGAGGGAAAGAGAAAGAGAAAGAGGGGAGAGGAGAGAGAAAGAGAGAGAGAGAAAGAGAGAAAGAGAGAGAGAGAGAGAGGCAAGCCTGCTGACTCAAATATTCACATTCATTCTTTTTCCTTTCTCCATCTATCTGTCTCTCACAATGATGGCATGTGGTGTGCGTGTGCGTGTGTGTGTGTGTGTGTGTCCGTGTGGGCGTGTGCATGTGCGTGCGTGTGACGCATGTGACGCAGGTTGGATGACTCAGTGACATTGTTTTGACATTAAATGAACACATTGTCATTGCTTGTCTATACATATACGGCACATCATTCATACTGTGTCACGGAAGGCAATACCTTTGTGTGTTTGCAAAAACCTGTGTGCCCCCGACGACAGGTTTACAGGATGAACCAAATCCACCGGTCTGTCCCCTTTCCTGTCCTCCAACTGTGTCTCTCTCTCTGTCTATCTCTCCATCTCTCTCTGTGTATCTATCTCTCCATCTCTCTCTGTGTATCTATCTCTCCATCAGCCCCTGACATCCCTCCTCCTAACACCCAGGACAAACAACACCAGCCAGCCTGGTTCCATCCCACCAAAGAGGAAACATGACTCTTCAGAATATGGCCATCCACATTCATCCGCTCATCCATTCATCCAGCCGACATTCCCCTATCGATCCACCGCTCCACCCATCCGTCTATCCTCCATTCATCCATCTATCATCCATCGTTCATCCACCCATCCACCTCGCATTCACCCATTCATCATCCAGTCAGCCATCAATCCGTTTTTATTTGAAAGGAGATTTTAATCCTTATCCCTTATTGAAAGCCTCTATCAGCTGTCTCACACGTTGCAACCACGACCCAAGCATCCATAAAAAGCCCCACAAAGATTGCTGATGGATGCATTATTGCACACGAGAGGTTAAAATGATTCCACCTCAATAAAGAGACGATCGATGCAAGCAAGACGGAGAACCAGTGTGGAGCTGGGAAAGGAAACGAGACAGACACAGTGGTGAGTGACGAACGGACACAGGAGAGCTAAAAGGCAAAGTGAGTGGTTTCTCTCCTTTCACTCTCCCTCTCTCTCTCTCTCTCTCTCTC
>JAXIVH010000219.1:62701-65201 GCA_036785325.1 Urophycis tenuis | reverse complement strand
CACCAGAATTCCTCCACAGCAGGTGAATTTCCAGCGGGCCGGAGCGTCGGACCAGCTTGGGAACGCGGAGGGAAGAATCCAGAGAACCACCTCAGAGTTCTCCCGAAGCCTCTGGCCAGCCCCATGCCTCACCCACACACGCATCACACGCCAGCACACACACACACACTGACTGTAGCTGGTATGCTATGCTGCTGAAGTCGTGGGTTCGAGGGCATCGGTCAAAATCCCAGAAGGCCATGCTGATGTAGATTGGACTCCACTTCTACCTCGTTCTTCTGCTGGTCTCCTATTATTCTCTCCTCTCTCTCTCTCTCTCTCTCTCTCTCTCTCTCTCTCTCTCTCCTCTCTCTCTCTCTCTCTCTCCTCTCTTCCTCTCTCTCTCCTCTCTCTCTCTCTTACATGCCACTATGGCTGCTATCCCTCTCTCACTCTACTATCTACCACTATGTCCCCCTCTCTCTCTCTCTCTCTCGCTCGCTCTCTCTGTCTCTCTGTCTCTCTGTTGACACTGGTTCCTCCTCCCCTGTCTAGCCCCCCAAAAAGACCACCCAACCACACCACACCTCACTGTCTGTGTCTGTGTGGTGTGTTGTGGTTGGGTGTGTGTCAGGCTGTCATCTATTTGTTAAGAGCCAGTGACAGTTTGACTCCACATGAAACACAAACACACACATACACACAAATGCATCTTTCTGTCCCTGTCACTCTTGTCACCCATTGTCTTTGCCTCTCTCTCTCCCTCTCTGTCCCTCTCTGTATCTCTCTGTCTCTCTCTGTCTCTCTCTCTGTCCTCTCGCTCTCTAACTCAGAGTATTTTTGCCTGCTGGTGCTAATGTGGGTTAGATGGACTACTTGTCTATTAGAGGAGATTATTCACTTTAGTGCTGCCAAAATGTGAGCACACATTCACACATGGACGCAAACAAACACTCACATACACAGACAACAACACGCACACACACACACACACACACACGCACAGATCAGCATGGACAGAGACATGCACACACCCACACACACAGACTGCAAAGGAGTTCTGAATGGGCGAGTTTTCAAAAGACAAAACGCTACAGTATTTCACACAGAAGTTAAAACGGCCTCTGTCAACGTAGCGTTGGTCTGTCAAGCCCTTTCCTATCTCTCTCTTTGTCTAGCCTCTTTCTCTCTCTCCTCTCTGTCGCTCTTTGTCTATTTCTCTGTCCCTCTTTTTTATCTGGGTCTATTGTTTCTCTGATCCTCTATCTGTCTTTGTCTCCTTTGTCCAGTCGTCCTGTCTCTCTAATCCCTGCTCCTTATCTGGTGTCCTTTCTCTCTAACTGTTCGTACAGCGGGCTCGCATTGGCACAGCACAAGAGCGAACGCTACGAGTTTTACTGTGCAGACACGGCATGACGCCATCGCCCTGACACACACAGTGTTCTCAAAGCATTGCTCTACTCCCAACAACAACGTGGTCCGACTGCAAAATCTCTGCAAAATTTTCTCTTTGGTCCCGTCGGCAACACACACACTCCGCTCATCCACATACTGCAAATAGTGCCCGAGTTTGGTCTGTTTTCTTCCAATGCAAAACCTCAGAATAAACAAGCCAGCGTCATGTGCTTCAGAACTCCCGCACAACAAACACAGGAGAATGCCAGGGTCTTGTCCCCGAATAATAAATATTAATCGATACCCTTTTGCTGTGTGTTTGGAATGACCACAGTGTTACCTGCGATGGTTCACGAAAGCCAACGGAGACGGACCCATTCGAGTCTTGCACGGGTCCGTCCTTGCGCAATGCCTTCACACATACACACACCACACGCAGGCACACACACACACGCACACACGGACGCACACACACACCACACACACACACATATACACACACACACACACACGCACCACACACACACACACCCGCACAAAACATACACACACACGCCGCTCGCACATGCACGCACGCACACACACGCACACATGCACACACACGCACATACACACACACACACACACACACACACACACACACACATACACACACGCATGCACGCACACACACACACACACATGCACACACACAGACACACACACACACACACACACACACACACACACCACACACACACGCCGGGCGGAGGTGAGCGCACGTCAACAGAGAGGACCACGAGCCACCGGGTATAAAACATGCATGTCTGCTGTGCAGCCACACTGTCCCCTGCAGAACGGAGGAGAAGGGGTGGTGGTGGCGGCGGTGTATGTGTGTGTGTGTGTGTGTGTGTTGTGTGTGTGTGTGTGTGGTGTGTGTTTGTGTTGTGTGTGTGTGTGTGTGTGTGTGTGTGCGTGCATGCGTGCGTGGGTCTGTATACTAGCAATGGTTAACGTAGCAATTGAAATGCTTGAAACCTGTTCTGGTGACTTCCTTACTGTATAGCAGTGATGAATGTTTCACCCTCTTATGACAAATGTACTCTTTGTAATTCGCTTTGGATAAAAGAGTCTGCTAAATGCCCTA
>JAXIVH010000219.1:37500-62501 GCA_036785325.1 Urophycis tenuis | reverse complement strand
TCATTTTTCAACTGATTATAGAGACCACATGAAAAAGGTTCGCCTAAAGAACACACAAACTCAGTGGGGGAGGTGGGATTGTGGTGGGGGGGTGGAAGATCAGGCTGGCCAAGTCTGTCCCGTTTCATTACCCTGCCGAAGACTCCTTTACAAAAACGAGTTAACCGTGTGCTGCCTGAGTCCTACGGCATACTTACATTCTACTTCTTACAGGCTTGTTGCATTGTGAACCTGCTCGTGTCAAGTCATGTCATGTTATCATTGTTATCATCACTATACATGGGGATGGATGGGGGTGGCGCCCACCTTTCAGCAGCCCCACGGCCGCCTCCGTCGACAGGGCGAAGGAGTCCAGGGCGCGGGCGATGTCCAGCAGGCCCTGGAAGTGCTGGGCCATGTGGTCGCGGCACACCGAGCAGATGTTGTGGATGGCCTTGGCGGCCACGGACGCCAGGGGCTTCTCCCGGAGCCCCTTCATCAGGTAGTTCAGCACAGGGTCTGGGAGGAGGAGGAAGAGGAAGGAGGCACGGGGTCAGAGCCGATGTAGGTAGGAGTTATGGAAACATAATGACATACAATGTAAATATGTAAATAAGTGGGACGGAGACATCCAGAAGCCCCGCAGCAACCCACCCAGGAAGCGCGGGTGGCGGTCCACCACCTCGCTCATCTCGCCCACCAGCTCGATGCTGGTGTAGCGCACCGGCGATGTGCACCGTCTCGGGCAGCAGCACCACCTGCTCCAGCACCTCCGTCAGGGTGGGGCTGTTCTCGCTGGTGGTGGGGGAGGGGCGGGGTTAATAAAACAGGCGTGACCACATGGTGTACTTGGAAAAAATAAAAATAAACTAAAATTAATTAATCAGACACGACAATGGAGCCAGCGTTGTGACGTGTTGTGGGCTTCAACAATGAAAGAAAAATAATTGGTAAGATAAATATTAAAAAACTAATGGAATGACCTTTGTAAAATTCAGCATTGTAATATAAAAAATAATATCGCAAATAGGCTTAAACAGTAAAAGATATGCAATGGCTTAAATATAAATGCACCCAAAGATTATAAATAATGTGCAACAAAAAAAATGAATAATTTACCAATTTAAAAATAAAATGTACTCACGGGTCCACGCTCTTCGCGATGGCGGCCATGATGAAGAGCACGGCCTCCGTCACTTCCCAGGGAGGGTTCCCGTCTTTCAGAGTTGAGTACAGCTGTGGGAGAAAAGGGGGGGGGGGAGGTAAACGACAGGTGAGGAATGCACACATCCCTGACTGACGCTGGAGGAACAAGCCCCACCACCAACCCACCCCCCATCCCCTCTGCTGCCATCTCTGGCTTCCAGGGTTAAACGACGGCGGCGGCGCTGCCCGGGGGGGGGGGGGGGGGGGAACGCCTGGCGCCACCGACGGTCGACGGCCTACCTGGGAGAAGCACTCCATGGAGCCCACCAGGAAGATGACGTCCTTCACCAGGTCAGACACCCTCATGCGGAACTCCCCGAAGTCGTCCGTGTCCTCCGGGATGCCTTCCTGCACGGGGGGGGGGGCAGAGAAACGAGGATGAGAACCCAGCCGGGGGCTCACTGTTCCGGGGCAGGGTTCAGACAGGGGGATGTGTGTGTGTGTGTGTGTGTGTGTGGGGGGGGGGGGGGGGTCTCCTCACGTGGTCGGGGTCCAGCTGGCAGTGGCGGGCGAGGCTGTGCAGCAGTCTCTGGATGTAGGGCCGGAAGATGGCGTGCAGCGCCGGCTCGTTGGTCTTGTACAGGTGCTCGCCCAGCCGGTACCAGAAGTTGAACGAGATCTCCACCACCTGGGATGGCGGACAGATTTAGGGGGGGCCGGGGTTACACACGTCAGAACAATTGCGCGGCCCGTGGATTGTCCACTTTGGTGGGGAGAAAAGACCTGTAGTTCTGGAAGTGGATTTTGGACCCCCACGGACAGGGAGGGTTTACAGAGCAGGACAATATGACTGGGAACTAAATCCCCCCCCCCAGGTCAATAGAGTACACTGCAATTTAACAAAAGCAGCTATTTTATTATTCAGATTTGAAGTCACTCAGCTGACCCGCTCATCCAAAGCGACTTGGTGTGTTCCAGTACGGGCCATTTTGGAGCATGTAGGGGCGGATGGGGACCCTGTTTGCCCTACCCCTCCCTCCATGTAAGACTATACATGGAGGGGGGGGGGGGGCAAACATTGGGGGTCGAACCTGGTACCTTTCGGTGGGGAGCCAGACACCCTAACCACTGTGTGTGTGTGTGTGTGTGTGTGTGTGTGTGTGTGTGTGTGTGTGTGTGTGTGTGTGTGTGTGTGTGTGTGTGTGTGTGTGTGTGTGTGTGTGTGTGTGCGTGCGCGCGCGATACCCACCTCGTACTGAGGGTGTCCGGCGCAGATGAGCAGTAGTTCCAGGGTGCGAAGGTCCCCCATGCCCTGACCCGGACTCCTCACCGTGGTCTCCAGGAAGGTCTCGCACAGCTCCGTGAAGATGCGACAGTAATTCAGCACTCTGGAGACGGGAGTGCACACAGAATGCACGTTCAACACTTGTGCCGTGTTCTGTGTGATGGTGAGTAGCTCCTCCTCCTCCTCCCCCCTACGGTTCATTAATCATTACTGCGATGTCGCCGTGGCCTGAAGCACTGCTGGAGGGTGAGCAGTGAATCCTAAGGAGCTGCTCCACCGCCAGCATGCCACAATGTATATCAAATAGAGGCCAACCTAGCAATATAATAATAATATGCATCGCTTTCGGAATTTTTTTACCTATATTTTTTAATATCGGAAACCACATAGGCCCCTAAAATGGCATATTGGTTAGGCTCCAATTCCTATGATGTTCATAGCACAGACGTTTATTAACCAACTTGGCTCACTTTGTTACATGTACGGTTACTCGTAAGCACAGGAAAAAAAAAAATACTAAAAAAAAATTTAAATCTAAATTTCGGGGAGGCATGAGCCGAAAAGGTGCCGCCCCTCGCCGCTTACTTGTCGAGGTCCTCGCGGGCCACGGCCATGTGGTAGGCGGTCTCCAGCGTCAGCACGCCCTGGAACAGCTGCATGGCCAGCGCCACGTTGGTGTCCACGCTCTCGATGGCGTACAGCGCCGAGCACACGCAGTCGGACGCCGCCTCGTGCAGGTTGGTGGACGTCTCGTCCCTCTGCTGCGGGGGGCACAGGCGAGCACAACAATTGCATTGAACGACGCATTGATGGATCGGGTGGCACCTTTGTTGGGTTTTTTTTCCACACTGAATAGCCAACCCAGTCTCAAGGCAGTTTGTGAAATAGTCACGAAAAATAGTCCTAATCTATTGATTCCTGTACATGGACACGAATTTCCCTTTTTTTTCGTGACACTCAGCACGACTTTCATTATGGCCCTAACCCAAACCCTAACTTAACCCCTAAACCCTAACCCTTACCCTAATCCCTAACAATGATATCGTAGGGTTAGGATATCATCAAAAGAGAACTGGCGGCGGGTCCTTGGGCAGCTGGCGTCTTCACTAAGAGGCTCATGGGTACTGTAGTATTTAACTGTAAAAACGTAGTGCAGAAATACACAAGTTTGAAAGCGCTGAGTGTCAGGAAAAAAAAAGGAAATTCGTGTCCATGTACACAAATCAATAGATTACATTTCGTTACTATTTCAGGAACTGCCGTGAGACTGTGTTGGAATAGCATGTTTCTGCACTGAATAATTGAATTACAGCTTTACATTGAGTGGCACATTTCTAAACACTGAATAACTAAAATAGTTAAACATAGGAAAACAGTTTTCCCATCTCCAAGAAAATGGTGGCTATTTTTATGTTGCATATTTTTTCTCCAACTACAAGCAGCAAATGTTTCTGTTCGATAAAATTACCCCAGCAATGAGTTGATTATCAAAAGCGTACCTAATTTCTGTTATCAACTGACTGCGTTGCGTTCTAGGACGTGCCGACAAGATTAGCCGGTCAGAGAGACGCCGAACCACCCGGCCCGACATATTAACGTGTTGTTCCTCAGCTGCGCCACTAGGGGCAGTGCAGGGCCGAATGGAGGGTGGCGGTGCCGTAGAGAGACTCACCAGCACTTGAAAGAGGACGATGAGGACCTGGTTGCTGGCCATGAAGTTGCTGTCCAGGACGCCCAGGTTGAACCAGCTGCCCAGGCAGCGGAACACCTTCATCAGCATCTTCTCGTCGTTGCCCGTCTTCTCTACGCACGTCGTCTGGGAAGAGCGAAAAAAAAGTGGGGCGGGTCAGCAGACCGGGTCGGCACCACCGGGGAGTGCCGGGCATTCAAGATCAGGCGCGGGGGTTTGTTATGTTATTCTGTCCAAGTGAACATGAGCAATGGGGGGGGGGGGGGCTTCCTCAGGACAACTTTGGTTTCACCCTGGGGTGAAAGGAGCCGAGGCCTGCTGGGTGGGGGGGAGGAACTAAGCTGACGGCGGTGACGGGGGTCAGGGGGAGTGCCATCACCGCTGCGCAGATTTACTATCACAACAACACGGATTACGGCCCCGTCGTCCCGGGGAGCGCAAAAAAACACAGGAGGCAGGCACACGAGGGGAAACCGGGACAGACCACACACCAGGGACCCAACGACAGGGGTGCTATGAGTCATCAGAGACCGGGCGAGTGAGCATTAGATTGTGCTGTTCTCTGACTGAGAGAGAGAAAGAGAGAAGAGAGACAGCAATGAAAGAGAAAGAGAGAGAGAAGAGCGAGAGCAATAAAGATATAGTGAAATAATCAGGGTCCAAGAGTAAATAGCACGAGGGAGAATCCAAATAAAAAGGGAGAAAGGAGCGAGAGACTGAACGAGAGAGATACTAAAATAATCAAGGACGACTAGTAAACAGCACAAGGGGGGACTCTAAATCAGGACGACAGCGGAGAAAGAGCGAAAGTGATACAGACAAGACTGAGCGAGACAGACGGCGACAATCAGGAACAGAGTGAATGGCGTAAGGCGGGGGGGGGGGGGGGGCATCTATATAAGAGTGAGGGAAAGCGAGAACGGCAGACAGACTTTGAACAAGAGAGGCGGAGTGGAACACTCAGGGACATGTGGTAAATGGTGTAAAGGGGGGGAGGGGCAGGGCTTCTAAATAACAGCGAGAGAGGGGGCGGCGGCGGCGGCGGCGGCCACACCCACCAGCAGGGTGACCACGGTGCTGGAGTAGTAGGCCAGGTCCTCGATGATCTCCGTCCGCCGGTTGGCCCCGATGCGGAGCGAGCGACTGTGGACCTCCTCGGGCAGAACCGTGAGGATCTCGATCAGGAACGTCATGGAACTGACATCGTCGTTGTACCTGGGGGGAGGGGGGGGGGGGGGGGCGTCGGCACAGCGTCAGCGCATCGAATAGCAAAAGAAACCCTAAAAAACACGCCGGCTGGCACAGACGAGCGTGAGAGTCATCGCCCCGTGTGGTTACACCCGTTATCTGACACAGGGTATTGGTATCAAAGGGATTTGCCTATTTGCCAAAACTGATACCAAATCCTGTCAAATGTGTAATGTTTGATGGAACTTCTTGATTTTCCACTGACGTTACACACAACAGGAAAACGCTATGGTTTAAGAATGTTTCTATTCCAAATCCGATGAGACCATGCAGTACAGTAATGGATCGGGTTTAAACAAAAAAAAAAAATAAAAAAAAAGGTGCACCATCTTTTTGGTTAGCAGCAGTAAAACAGTACGCATCCTCCACACACACACAGGCACACATTGTTCTCATCAACCAGTCGTCGAGAGTCCTCGACATGTTTTGGCAATGTTGTTCTTTGAGCAGCGGCATTACTTTTCAATGAGTGTGTGGACACATCCCTTCCATGAGGCCATCTGAAGGGCCAGGTCTGCGATGGCCAGCGCCAGCTGTTCCCGCGAGAGACACAAGAGACAAGAGAGATGAATTTAGACAGGGTCTTATTTCTATCTCAAACTTGTCAAACATAACGGAACAAGAATGACAAAATCTAACCTCAATTACCCGTTTTGAGTTGTTGATCAATTACCACTTGCACACACATTTTTTGCAATTACAAGAAAGTGGCACGCAACAAAAGCAGTAGTACGCATAGCTTGGCAAGTGGTTTGAGCATATAGCTAGAAAAAACGTGACGGCACTTTCCCCAAGACACCAGGGCCCCCGTAAACTAATGAGGCATTTAAATGCATGGTGATACATTCCAGGGAAAGATGGGGGAAGACTCTGGACCGGAGCGCACCATTACGGAAATCCCGACAAACAGGTTTATTTTGCACATTGACATTCGTCTCTTGAATGTGTGACACAACCCTTAGGCAACGCTAGCTCCATAGGTTCTGCTATCTAAGCAGAGGCGGGGTGGCATCCAGGTTCAGGTAAATAAGAGGCACAAAACTAAAACGCAGCCAACACACAGACAACGGCCGCACCCAGACAACCCACAACAAGTGGCGGGGGTCAATGGGGGAGAGGGGGGAGATGAGGGAGACGGGGGGGGGGGGTTACCTGAGTGACGATGATGGGCGAGAGATCTTTGAGGCTCTGGATGTGGGACAGCAGGGAGTCACGGAGGGCGTTGTGGGTCTCCGGCGGGAGCTCGTAGAACGACGTCTGGATCTTCATCTTCATGGTCTGGGCCGCGAAGTAGCACGACTCCACGTCCTGCTTGAGCTGCAGGAGCTGGTCCGAGATCTCCCAGGCGTACATCTGGGGGGGGGGGGGGGGCATGCGGGGAGAGTGGGGGGGTCAATGTGAGAGCCGGTGTCAAGCTGACCGCCAGTCAGACAACAGACTGACAATGGGCGTTAATTTCTCCCAATAAATGGAAATTCTAATGCCGTAAAAAACAAATGTCCCCGTACGTGTCATGAGGACTTGCCGGAGGACTTGTTTGCCATGCAAATATTGGAGAGTAGAGTAGGCCGAAGCTCCACACCACAACTGTATCACCATCAGTGCAGTCACTCCCAGTGAGAACGTCATTGTTGGAACTCGGTGTCGTGGCCGTGCAACAGCTATCATCACCAACTTTTTGTGGACAAATTTCACCCTTTGGCATATTGCTTTACTACATCCTTGTAGAACCACATTGTACATAGCTTGAAGCATTCCTAACCACACGTTGTCAAGCTCTGCAAATTGTAGTTGCATGTAATGAGGGTATACTCCAAATATTTGCCACAAGAAAAATATCCACCACACTCCAAATATTAGCCACAAGAAAAATAAAATAAAATACCGTCCCCTATAAGGTTTGAGGAAAAACAAACCCAAGACGAACAGCAGCATTGCCGTTTAACAGCACTTATACATGCAACCAGTCAGTGATTTTGCTACCTAAACTTAGCTCACAAGATTGCCTTTAAATAGACGCAAAAAGACACCGCTCCTCCATGTTTTCTAAGAGCTGACCTGTGCTATAAGTTGCGTGGCACAACGATTTTCCTCCCCTGATTATTCCCAACACGTACAATTATACCGGACATTTCACTTATTAGAACTCAAATCGACCGTGGACTGCCACTCCATATATGGGACTGTGTGGATAGTTTGGCTGGCAGTATAATGCAGAGTAGCTGCAGTGCAGCTCGTCCACCCGGGGGTTACAATGTGCTGAGCGCGGGTCCGAGCCATTTGATTGTAGTGACATGCCGCGTAAAACAACAAAGTTGCGAGGTGTTACATGCCAATGCGGAAATTAACCCCCTAGCGCATAAAACACACCGGGTCCCTCCATCAGCAAGAGTGAAAGATAAGTTGGTGGCTCTCGAAAGCCAAGGGGTGTAGCCAATGGTTCGCTTTGCTAACGCACCACCAAGTTACATCCGTGAGCAGACACTCAAAGCGGCCGAACAGTAAATTCTACAATCCATGTCATCCATCCAAAAACATGAAAGTCAAAAAAAGCCCCGGAGCGTGCAACTACGACGAGCTAATTCGGTTAGCCGGGCCTGTGGCTCAACTCCCCAGAGCATATGTGCAATGCTAATTCTCCGTGCTAGGCACATGACTAGAGTAAATGCTACAATACTGGGCGTTGCTACAGAGAAAACACGTTATACACCGCTAAAATCTGCCGTATAGGAGACAGCTTGCCAAACTTATGAGGCGGATCTCAACCAGCGGTGGGAGCGAAATTAGCGCTAAGCGTGCTGTAAGCCTGGCCTCTGTTTTGATTCATTCATTCAGTGTATATGGCGTTATTAACACAATATGTGCTGTCGTAGGACCGTGGTTTACATGTGTATCATTTCCTGGCGTGAAAACCATCGTTTGCCAGAGTACCGCTTGATCCAGCGACGCAGTGTGAGCATCTGACGATGGTTTACAGCAGTAAAGGCCCCACTCGGATCCTCCCACCTCTCCCATTTTCTTACCGATCTTTGCAGCTCGCCGAGCCACACCGAGGCTCGCTCTTTACCGGCGGGGTCCGGGTCGTGGTAAAGAGCCTGCACCGCTTGGTAAACAAGCGCGATGGTGGGCTTGCCCCCTTCCATTTCGCGATGCTATCTCTCCGAATGTAATAGATAAAACAATAAAGCGAAGCGAGCAAACGACCGTATCGTTTAGTTTGTTTTGTAGGAGAGTTGTCTATTCAGCCCTTGTGCCGACCGCCATCTCGCACTGGTTTCCCGCGTGCAACCTGTAATCTCTTCCGTGTAGAAATTTGCCCAGGGCCCTGAAACACACTCGAGAAATAAACCCACTGTAAATAGCGATCCTTATAGTTAGGAATAAACAAAAATATTTAAAATCGTAAGAGCCATTTAACTGTTTAATTTTCATTTAAATAATAAATATATTATCACTGGAAAAGTGATGTTGGTGAATGTTTCCGAGAATTCGAATATCGGCGCTGTGTTAATTTTACCGCTAGATGGAGATGAAGGTATAGCAGGGAAATAGTGCGCTGTATTGACGCTGTGACCGTGTTCTGCCAGTTTGTTGACCCCCTGAGTCCACCACCACCCCCAACACCGGTGTGTGTGTGTGTGTGTGTGTGTGTGTGTGTGTGTGTGTGTGTGTGTGTGTGTGTGTGTGTGCGTGCGCGCGTGCGTGCGTGCGTGCGTGCGTGTGTGTGTGTGAGAGAGACGAAACGGATAATTATTATCACTATTATCACTTAGGAAGTCAAAGGAGGACCAGAGCCTCCTGTCGATTAAATCAGTTCAGCATACTCTCGATTAGTTGGTTGAATGGTTATTTGGTGGTTAGTTTGTTGTTATTATTGTGTTGTGGTTTGTTGTTATTTATAACAAACTTAGTGTGTGCTGTTAATTATATTGTTGGAGCCACTGTTTACATTTATACGTACGTAAAAAGTTATGTTTTTATGTTTATTGATGTTCACTGTTTCACAAGGCAAACAAGCAGATTTCTTAATATTTAAGCACTATGTGCAACGACAAAAGAGTCAATTAACGACAAACGTGCTCTTGTTATACAACGTTATAAACAGCAATTTCACCATCTGTTAGTATGCACTAACATAAATACGGTAGGCTATGCGATAGACTAATTAGTCCTTAAGGAGCTGCTTTCAACCAAAGAGAAAAAGTGAATACAGATACAGATCGTTGAGCTCAAGGATGCATGAAGGCAGGCTGTGGACATCAGGGATTACCCCCACGAAATATGAATATTATTACGTCCATGCGACTCCCCTCTCCCCCTCTCCCCCTCTCCTCCTGCTGCAGGTTTCCAGCAGGCTTCTCGACTGCGGGTTTCAGAAACCCAAACCCCAGGTAGTGGGGCAGGCAGCCGTGCTCCCTGAACCCACAGCACGGTGGCGATCAAACCCGGGTCCGGTCGTCGCTTCCCCATCATGTTCCTTTGTGTTGTGCGTTGCTGTGGTCGTCCACGGTCCAACGTGCCATCTCAACTGAAAAGAGCACAGGAATGTGTAAAATGGCTGATTATGGAACTAATTGGCAATTAATCAAGAACGAAATCCACTTAGTGAAAACTAGAAGACTTAAAAATAGACGCCTAACTCTACTGTTTCTTTCCATCTTGGACGACTTCTGACTGCTTTACCGAGCCATGTTACCCCCCTGCTCTGCATAACAACATAAGGACATTAAGATGATGAACTCATGGAAGAGGAAGACAATGAGGAGGGGATAAGGAACATGGAAGTAGAGAGAAGTTTTTATTTAAAATAAAATAAAAAAGAGCACAGTGGGTAGGGATGGAGGTGGAATAAATGACATGTGTGTGTTTATGTGTGAGCGAGTTAGTATTGGTTTAGGCTGAATCGTAATGTGCTTTTCCACCTTTTGGTAGTGGGATTCCTGTGAGGATCCAAATGGTTTTCCTCAGGTAAATCGGAGACTACCCGCTCGCATATCTTGTCCACTTTGGGAAGGCATCGGGGGAGGTTCTCTCTGATTGGTCGAATAATAATGGTTCCGTGTTCCCTGTGACCAGCTGGAGGTCAAAGGTGAAGGCTGCCGGTGCTTTTTTTACACACCTTAGGAATGCGGCCAGTTTTGACAGAGTTCACCAATATTTATTGGATTATTTACCTTTTATTCCTTGTCCTTTATTGGTTGAATCTCTGTTTGTATGAGTATGGTCAGAAATACCAGCCGATATAATTTACTTGGCAGAGGATTGTGTTTGCCACTGTAATCATATTTAAATGCAAATCAAATAAAGTCTCTTCAAAGTGTATCTGGGTTTGCTTTGCCAAAGCTCAGAAAGGGATAGAGGCCATTGTGGTCCTTTATACTGGCTATGTATTCCCATAAACACACATGCACACACATGCACAAACACACACACACACACACACACACACACACACCCTATCTATCTATCATTCAGCGCAATTGTCTATCAATTTTTCCAATCTCTGCCTATGTGTTTAAACTAGGCTGAAAATGAACTAATTCTACAGAATATCAGATACCAGGACAGTTGCTTGGTCAATGTTGTATTTGTTTTTATTTAGAAACAGTTTGCGATGTCAAAATACAGCATTTACTTTAGAACAGATAATCACCATTCAATCGGTCACTGTGTATAGATCTAAGGTGTTTTAGCTTTGTGTCAATATAAATCTCTAATAAAGAAATGTACAATTGTTCTTTCATAAAGCTGTGACCACTTCCATCATTCATCATTTTTCTCCCCGATGGGAAATAAAAAAAAATGGTGAGAATGTGTATGTTCTTCCGAGTTCAGTAACTGAAACGAGCGGGTCGATTGACTGACGAATGTCTGGACGACGACGTTAAACGTCCAGAGTGTACCGAACGTCATCACAAAGCGCAGTGGAACAGGGCTGGGCGTTCAGCGCTGTGGTGGCAGCAGTGGTTCACCGCAGGTCAACGGTTGTGAGGTGTGGGAGTGACAGTGACAAGTGCACATGTTAATGAACACAACAAGGAAGGGAGGAGGAAGTGTTATGTTATGTGTGTTGTGAGGAAGCAAAAAAAAAAAAAAGGAATTTACATAAAAATGGCAGGTAGGATAACATTTTTTTAAAGGCACACTAATAAAAACAAATTACGAATGTAAGGGGCCCTGCGATGTTTCAACAGACAAAGCTCTATGCAGCACCATGGTTCAAATCCTTTGTAATTTCCGAAGAAATTAGAAGACAGCTTCGCTATACATATAAAATCTGACCGCATCAAGACAGGGAAATACAATTTCAAGCAGGACTAAACGTGGCCCATCGGGACTAATTATTTTTCACTTGGTAGCAACCCATGGTGGAGAGTGTTTTGGACAGAAGAATGTAAAGCCACCAGCATATTGCCATTTTATCCAACCCGCCTAACACGACCGACCGCATTTTCTTCTGAGCAGTCGGCCGGCCGTATTGTATACCAAATAAATTACATCATTTAAAACGAAACACGTGTAAAAGTGATTATTCTTTCTTTCCCAGGAGACGACTCTAGAACTCGTCGTGCCGTACGAGCGCCTCCCCAAAGTCTGTGGCCTGGCTTCCGACGAACAGGTCGTATTTGTTCAGCACCTCTTCCTTCGACAGTTTCCCATCCTGGAGGAACAAGGATGTGCAAAGAACAACACGACGGTCAGCTGTGATCACAATCGGAATGAAGCGTGAAGGGGTAAATACGGCGCGCGCCGAACGCCTGCAGCAAACAAACAATGCAAACATTTCCACTGGGGGGTTCACTCAATATGAATGTGTGGAGTTGAGAAGTGACAATAGCCACTTCATGCTAACAAAATGGTCCCTGTTGTTTAATAATGAAGAAATGGTCTAGATTTTTACCAGAAGGTACAGTGAAACGAAATAGTTCGGCAAAAATATGCACACCTGTCGCACCTCATCGAAATGGGAAAGAGAAGAAACAACAGCAGGATCTTCTGATCAACTGTTCTGTTTAGGATTGGGGGTCTCTCACCGACAGTTACAAGGAGCCATTCAGAGGACCACACTCAGAAGATCACTAAAAGATCACCAAAAAAACCTTGACCAGAAGATCACTAATCTCGTTGGCGGAGTGAATCTCCTCCAAAAGGACCAAAATGGAAATAAGTAGGGACCACAATTGAAATATGCCTTAGGGCTTTATTGTGTCATCCCTGACTATTTTTTATCTATATAATGTATGGCACAAGTTGTTGTTTCATATTTTTATATCAATAATGGTCAAATAAAATAAATCAATCAATCAAAAGAGCAACAGAGACAAACTCACTTTATCGGTGGATCCATCATCACCTACTGTACACCCTCAAGGGAACCAACAGTACAGACGGGTGAGCTCACCTTATCCGTGTCCGACTCGTACACCAGGTGCTTGGCCTCAGCCTCCGCGTGGTCGTAGTCGGAGGGCAGGATCCAGTCCATGGTCTCCTCGCGGTCCATCTTGCCGTCCTTGTTCTTGTCGCGGAACTCGGCGAACTGCTCTCGCTCCGACGCCACCCAGTCGGGCTCCTCCATCTCCTCGTCGCGGGTGTACATGTCGCCTGCGGGTGGAGGTGGTGGTGGTGGTGGAGGAGAGTCGGCCTTCAGTACACTCACAGGCAGCCGTGGTTTGTGTTAGCGGTTGGAACGTGTTTGTTTTAGGTGTTGTTTTAGAGTCGCCGCCAGGATACACTTGCGCTGATGTTGACTTGTATCGTCTTTGTTTGGCGTGTGTAATGTTGTCTTTGTTTTCTCGTCTCGAATGTCTTTCGCTTTTTATTCCAAAATGTATCCTTAATTCATTTTTTTTTATCATTTTGCTTTTCGTGGAGTGTCCCAATTTATTTAACCCTGATTGTGTGGAACAGGATGTGTTTGGCATTGGACCCCACTATTTTTAACTCCTGTGAGTGAACTGGGAAGTCTTATCAAAACAAAAGTCATTTACCGGCAGAGCGTTCAACTCTAGTAGCCTTTGTATTTAGCGTAGGCGGTATTAAGTATTTAGTGTATTTACTCAGCCTTAATAGGACAGGTCGTGAAAATGTTGAATCCTTTCATTTGAACTAATATTATTTTAAAAGCTTCTACGGAGGTGAAGTGTGTATCACTGTTACCAATGTACTCTTTCAGGTCAATGAAGCCATCGCCATCCTTATCAATATCTTCCAATGTTTCCTGTGTGGGGAAAGCAAATTTCTCTAGTTAATATCACATATTATTATTACAATGCTTCTTATTGTTTCACAGTCAATCAGATGATTAGTACTATCATGTGTTCAAACTAATGGAGTAAACAGGCAGCAATAATTGATTGGCACTAGTGCCATTTTAGGAATCCACTTGGCATCCATGACACCACGTACCTGCACCACGATCTCCTTCATGTGGTCATAGTCCTCCGGGTGGAGGAAGGCGGTGAACTCCTCCTTGTCCGCGATGAGGTCACCGTTCTTGTCCGCTATTTTGAAGCGTCGTTCGTCTCTTGCCATCATCTGCTGGTAGTTGTAGCCCTCATCAGGCTCCGGGTCGTCTAGACATGAATCGAGCATTTTGGTTGGATGAACTGCCTCCATTTTGGAAGCATAGCATGTTCGTTGTCGTGTTGGTAGTCACTGTCATTTTTTTGTCAATAATCAAGAAATGATTGTGGCACTGCCACAGCGTTCATCATGTGATACGTGGAAAAGCTACGTTTTTATTAGTCTATGTTACAGTATATTTACATTGATTTAGGGTCTTTACAGTATTACCACTCTCTTGAGTGCTTTCAAAATGGGGGGAAAAAAACTCCCATGATGCACTTTGAGAGACAAGCCCCATTAACCAGTAGTGCCACGTAGGTGTTGCTGCAGAGTTTCAACCAAGGTCAGGTTCTGTGTTTTTTGCATAGGGAAATCTATAACAATTATAACAATGAAAATGAGAGTCCGGTCGACCAATTGCCGCCCTGCGTCCGGCCGCCTTACCCAAATAGGTGCCGTAGGTGACATTCTTGTACTCCTCCCAGGTGATTTTGCCGTCGGCGTTGATGTCAAAGTCCTTCCACTGGCGGTCCACGTTGTCGTAGATGTACCTCTTCTGGGCCTTCTTGATCCACGCCCTCAGCTCCTCCTCGGTGACAAAGCCGTCCTTGTCCTCGTCGATCTTGTCCACGATCACACTGACAACAAACAGGTCGCCACGTTTTAAAGTGAGCTTCGCCGAATAAAAGGCATGATTTAGAGTGGTTGTAGAACCGGTTCTGCCATCGCCGCCGCAATGGGATCCAGTAACCAAGGGCAACATTTCAAGTTTGTCTGCTTGGACCAGCATGTGGCAGATTGACGGAAAATATATTACAATGCATACCTCTATGATATTTCCTGTATCAAACAACAAGAAACACTCTTGAAAGACTCTTGTCTTAGATTAGGTCAAAAAGCTAAAGTTACACACTTCAAAAAGACAGTTCTGTTCATACCACAGTATGGCAGTATTTCTGCATTCTTTTCAGTATTTCTGCTTTCCTATCTAAATACATGCGTAATGAAAATTATTTGCATTGATTCAAGTCAATGTGTTCAGTGTTCCGATGCAGTGCAATGAACCATTAGCAAGTGAAAACTATTTTTTGTTAACAAAATGCAACTAAAACAGTATTTATTTTTTCCTGCACTATGCATCTCAAATTTTGATGGATAGCATGCTGGTGTTGGACGCAACAGTTTTCTTTTATAAACGTCTACTTCTTTCTCACTAACACAAGACACCATGGCCCATCACCTCAACAGTGCCTTACAGTCTCACTGTTTTGCTGTCTCGTACTTGGGTTGATAGAAGACTTACAGAACCAGTTTTCCGGTATAGCAGCAATCAAAAGTAAATATTATCACAACGTACCAAAACAAGTGTGCAGTTAAAATATTGGCCTGCGAGCTGAGCTATCTTAAAACAACAGATTGGTATTTTAATCAGTATCGGTACTGGCATCGACCCAGAGTTTCACCATCGGTGTGTCCCTGGATCATAACCAAATGCTTGAAACTTGTTCTTGTGACTCTCTTGCTGTATTAGCAGCAATGAAATGTTTCACCTTCTTATGACAAATGTGCTCTTTGTAAGTCGCTTTGGATAAAAGTGTCTGCTAAATGCCCCTAAATGTAAATGTAAATGTAAATGTAACATTCTCCAGGCGGCCCCCCGGTAGCTTGCCCCTCATTAAGGCTCAGTCCTTGACAGCGACCCGGGTTCGGGGATCCAAGCCTGCGGTCGGCTGCTGCATGCCCTCTTCCTCTCTCTCTACCTCACTTTCACTGTCTGATCTCCCCGGTGTAATCTCTACTGTGGCGTGAAACATGCACACGTGGGGGTTTGGTGGTCAACCCACCCCAGCCTCCGCTTGCTCTCCTGTGGCGTGAGGTCGTCGAAGGTCTTGGCCTCCTCGCGGCCCAGGAAGGCTTCGTGGTCGTACTCGAAGCCCTCCGCGTCGTTGTGCTCGCGGCTGCTCAGCGGCTCCTCGTGGTGGACCCGCTCCTTCTTCTCCGTGGGCTTGCTGGTGGCGTAGACCACGCACAGCGCGAAGCACATCAACAGAGGCCGGATCATGCTGGAGGAAGACGAGGGGGTGGAGAGAGGTAGACACAGACAAGGGAGCGAGAGAGAGAGAGAGAGAGAGAGAGAGAGAGAGAGAGAGAGAGAGAGAGAGAGAATTGTTAGTGCTTACTTGTTTACATATACATGTTTTTATTGTTCTTTGATTGAATTTATGTATTTGCATGTGTTATGTATTTGCATGTGTTATGTATTCGCACAGACTGTTGGTAATTACACGTCTCTGTACGGTTTTTGACAGTAATTACAACTTAACTACAGCTGGATGGAGAGACATGTGATTGAATGTTGCTAAACATGATTAAGCCAGGGTAAGTTGAAGAAGTCGAAACTGAACAAAATACCGTTTTTAGAACATGCATGTTAACCAGTCCGTGATTCAAATGCATCATCACACATTTCATCGATTAAACGGCGAAGCAAACACTAAATTAGACACATATAATATGTATCAGGCGATTGAGCAGTGACCCAAATATCTATCCAGCGGCAGGACAAAGTCTGATGACAGAGATGCACAGGAATGCGACGTATAAACCTTTACATTTCACTAAACATTAGCGTATTGCGTGCAGTTTTAATACCTACGTCCACAGATACAAGAGACGGGGGACCTACCTGTTGGATGGTTGCAGTGGGACGTTCAAGAAAAAAATGCTGATAATAAACGCAAACAAGCAGCTCTTATCCCAGCAGTCTGAAAATCACACCCCAGCATCACCGTCCAGTTTCCTTTCGGGAACAGCCAATGAGCTCACACAACGACCGCTTCTCCCAGTTTGATTGGTCCACTTCAGCAAGAAACTACGCGTAGGTGATGACGTGATTCATCGGATGCAGGACTCGCTCATCGCACTCGCTTGTCATTGGCTGTCATAAATTAAATGTGGAATTTTAACCTATCACGGAATGAAATGCACAGATTGTTGGTGAGAAACGTCTCGCATGTGTTTGCCACGTCCACAGAGTTCATTGAGAAGCTGCAACCGTGGCGGGATGACTCCTTAAACTATTTCCTTAGGATGAGACGAAGTTGCATCAGATCGCCAAGTGGGCATGTAACTTACGGCGATCCATAACGTTATAGCTGGCTACAAACTTGAAACCAGAACATTTTCCGAGAAAAAATAAGTAAAAGAAGTGTTAAAATTTTTACTTTCCCCTGTCTGCGGGCTATTCCACCAGAAACGATCGAATAACCTGATTATATAGGATCAGTGATCTGATTATATTATGCATTTGAACATTTGTATCCTACAGCTAGAATTCCAGCAGATTCAATCCCGCAATGCATATCCATATTTCAGAGTCCAATAACAGTACAATTGATAGTGTCAAGTGTAACTACAAAATGTAATTCCACGCGAAGAATTACTTGTGCCCGTAGTAATTGAGATACATTTAGTTGAGGTGGGGATCGAACCGTCCGGTCGTGGAACCCACGCTCTACCCTCTGACATGTGCCGTCCAGTTACTACCAAATAAGCTGCTAACAGTATTTCACTAGTTATTATTGTAGATAGATATCGCTTTTATTAATCTTCTTCACACCAACTGTCTGCAATTCATGGAGGCTAAACGACCGAACCTCGAGATTTAATTCAAACTGCATTACATTTTCTAGTTGTTATTATTTTTGATTACCATCATGATTGCTATTATGACCATTGCAGCTCTTCTGCGTCGTAAGTCAAAGAGAGACAACTCGCGGCGCGCTATTACGCGCCAACGTCTCCGTGGCGTGCACCTTCGCAGTCGAAGCATACAGGGTTGACAAAGCCCCCTCTGGCCCTCCAGGGTGAGAAATTACTTGTGCATAGAATGCCCATAATTATTGAGATGGCCTGCTGAGGGCGTGGCGTCTGGACGTCGAATGCGACGGTGCTCGCCGCGGAGACGTTAGCGCGTAATAGCGCGCCGCGAGCTCTCGTTGACTTACGACGCAGAATAGGAGCTGCAATAAAAAAGCGCAAAAAGCGTAAAAGCGCGTCGCGCGTAATAGCTGATAGAAGTAGATGATGGACACAATATTTGATATTTTAAGATATTAATATTTTTCCATACATTTTTTTTCTTGCATGTTGCTTAGTGTAGTTAGTACTAAACACACACACACACACACAAACACACACACACACACACACACACACACACACACACACACACACACACACACACACACACACACACACACACACACACACAAATAGTTCAGATTGAATCTATTTCCGTTGACATTATATCTTACAATAACTTAATCTTGACTATGTAACGGACAACTCAGCTCAACATGTGAAATCTCGGATAGGCCAGCCTACCCAGTCTACATAGAATATGTTGTCCAATAGACTTTTGATTGTGTTTGTGTAATATGAGACCGACTTTTTAAATTAATAATAGTAATAATATGCACTGATTTATTGTAGGCTACTGGGATTAACAGGGGGCTAACAATTGTTGGTAATTCGTCGTATTATGTAGCCTTATTTAAGTTTCTACGAACCTACGAACCTGGATGTATTATACAGGTATAACACACCCACGCGGCGTTATTTGTAGTTCGTCCCCATAATAGGAATGAACTACAAAAGACGTTTCAAACACAAGCTGCCATTAATATTGCCTGTCAGATAGAATTTTATTAAATACAATATTAATGTATATTTTTTAATATGATTTGACTTTATGTAAAAGTAATTTCACACATGAAAGGTTAATGATAATACATTTTCTGAAAACTAGAGATTTATGAAAAACCTTTAGTCAGGCGCGATTTGTTAAACCAAAACAACGGGGTCCTCGTGTTGTTACACGGAAACCAACGTTCGAGTCCGATGTTTACTTTGCTTCAAGTATAAGGTAAAAGGAATATTCATTATATATATCCGTAACATATTCGCATACAACGTGCAGAGCACGCAATGAGTTGCTGATTTGCTGTGCACGCCAACGTTTGAACAAGAATACAGAAGCGACCGTTGGTAAGACATTTGTTTACATCTGTGTGAATTCTTCAAGTGGCCCAACGCTAACTTGGCATGGCTAACATCTAGCTAAGCTAACGTAATTTTGTTGCCGAATATTATTTATCATGGAAAGAACGTTCCACTGATAGACTGCGAAAGTAGAAACGTCATGCAGGTCTCAATGTATGGATTTTTTAGATCAAGTATGGCGATGCATTTGCACCTGTTCCCCAACGTTAGCACAGAGTTAGCTAAGATTAGCTTCAGTTAGCTGGCATGCTAAGCACACTAACGAGGCCGTGATGGATGATAAACAACGACATATTAACATATAAGTTAAGAATATACTCATCAATTCTTGAAAAGTTAATCAAACTATTTTGATTGCAATTTGGAAAAAAACATTAATCAATCATTGTGTTCGATCCAAAACAAAGTAAGAAATAATGAAAGAGTTTATTCACCTGTTCATTACATTTTCACAATACTCAAATGTGTTGTCTTGGATGATTCTAATTGCAGCGAGTTTTGCCGGAGCTCTCTGTGTGTTAGAGCAATGTATGGATTACATTAGTACATTCATACATACAAACCTGTACTCAAATGTGTATGTACTTATTGTCTCTGGCACAATCGATGTCTTATATTTGTGTGTCATTTTAGTCATATTACTTTGCTTCTTCGTTGTGTGTTGTTGTGGTTTGTGTTGTGTCATTCTACCTCTGAAAGTTTGAACATCAATTAAAAATGTGTTCTATTATCAATGTTGTGATGTCAGGCCACTGTAGGATATTTGTTTGGATATTCTCTTGATTTTCTTAAGACTGTACACTAAATTGTAAACATATTAGACTCACTGAATGCTTCCATGAAATAGTGATAATCATGTTATCCCTATATCAGACCTGCCAACCTTGAAGAGATTTTGAGTACACATGCCTCCAACTTCCCCCGGGCCCCCCGCGCACACCTGACAGATACCCAACAGTTAGGTGTCTCACTGTTGGGTGGGCAGAGGTGGAGGGTACCTGGGTGGTGGGCTGGCGGGTGGGCGCAGGGGGCCCGGGGGATGTCATGTGTGTACTCATGACATTTCTTCAAGGTTGGCAGGCCTGATATATTGTCATATTTACATTTACATTTAGGGCATTTGGCAGATGCTTTCATCCAAAGCGACTTACAAAAAGTATATTTGTCATAAGAAGGTGGAACATTTGATTGCTGCTAATACAGTAAGAAAGTCACCAAAACAAATTTCAAGCATTTCAATTGCTAGATTAACCATTGCTAGTATACAACATCTCTGACTAAGTGCCAAGTTACAAAGAGCGATTAAAGTGCCATGTGTTATATAATAGTATTTAGTTCACTTTAACCTTCAAATTGTTTAGGATACATATACTGAGGGTACAGTTTTACTGTACAAGTATTGCTGTGGTTTCACAATTCTCTGATGAATGTCCCCCGTCAACATTTCTTCTACACAAAATAGATTTGAGATTTTTTAGATTTTTCTTTTTATTTTAGCATCTTCTTATTTAAAATAATGCATCTCTTTTTAATCCTCCTCGCTTGTCTTTACTTCTGCCGTGACCCCCTGAATGTCCCGTCTGAGCTTCAGTGAAACCCGTTCACGTCCGTCTCTCTGTGGGCTTTTCTCTCCAGCATGCCTGCGGAACGCAAGCGCTCGATCAACATGGACGAGAAGGAGGTGAGCTCCTTCAGCAGCAAGGAGCGGGAGAAGGAGCGGGAGCGGGACGGCGAGCGCAGGCCCCCCAGGGACAAGGCCAAGGACGACACCGCCGGCAAGGTGACCGGCGGCAAGAAGGACGCCGGGGGCAAGGCGGCGGCGGCGGAGGAGAAGAGGAAGCGCCTGGAGGAGGAGAAGCGCAAGAGGGAGGAGAAGGATCGCAAGAAGAAGGAGGAGGAGAAGCAAAAGGCCGAGGAGGAGCAGCGCAAGAAGGAGGAGGAGGAGAGGAGGCAGCAGGAGGAGCAGGAGAAGAAGCTGCAGGAGGAGGAGGAGAAGCGGCAGCGGGAGGAGGAGGCGGCGCAGCTGAAGTGAGTGGTGGTGGTCATGTGACCTCTGGAGTGGGCGGAGACGTGGACGCGCTCCCTCGCGTGTTGATTCGGCACCACCTCCTGGTGCAGTGAATGGTATCCGGTACTCTATGGACCTCGCTACGCGAGAGTGGATGCTGTTTCATTGTTGAGCAATCAATTACATTTTATAAATTGACAAATTATTATTTTATACCATTTCAATTATTAATGTCCAACACAAATCACTGAAGCTCATAGTGTAATCGGATATAAGTATGACTTAAATTTTTGATGATCTGAAACCAAGTAAAGCAAACAACTTAAGAAAAGCATCCTGAAGTATCCATTTCAGAACCCTCTTGACAACTGACGTATTTTGTTCTCCATCACCCCCCCCCCCCCCCACCACGTGAAGGGAGAAGGAGGAGGGCCACCAGCTGCACCAGGAGGCCTGGGAGCGCCACCACAGCCGGAAGGAGCTCCGCGGCAAGAACCAGAACGCCCAGGAGGCCCGCCCCGAGGAGGCCTTCTTCAGCCGCCTGGACTCCAGCCTGAAGAAGAACACGGCGTTCGTCAAGAAGCTGCGCACGCTCACCGAGCAGCAGCGCGACTCGCTCTCCGCCGACTTTGGCGCGCTGAACCTCAGCAAGGTGAGGACCCCCCCCCCCACACACACACACACACACACACACACACACACACACACAGACACACACACACACACACACACACACACACACACACAGACACACACACACACACACAGACACACACACACACACACACACACACACACACATACACACACACACACACACACACACACACACACACACACACACACACACACACACACACACACACACCCGGGGGGCCTGGTACTGTCTGCTGGAGGACCTGAGTGCGAGATTGTATTTATGATTTGCTGTTGGGTTGGGAATAGCCTACAGTAATAGCAATGCGATAATTATGCTGTCAGTGTTTTTATTTTAATTCTTTTAAATCTTCTCCGGCTCTCTTATTCATTCGTAATTTTCCCCGCTTAAACCTAGCGCCCTGAGACCTAACCTCATTTGAATCCGTCTCTGTGACTCTCATTTGTATTGATTTACTCTTCCTGTTGTGTTGTTACCCTTGGTACGCACTGTGCATTATTACCACCACCTCCCCGTCCATTAACTGTTGAGGTTGCTTCTTGCAGTACATCGGCGAGGCGGTGGCGTCCGTGGTGGAGGCCAAGCTGAAGATCTCGGACGTGGGCTGCTCCGTGCACCTCTGCTCCCTCTTCCACCAGCGCTACGCCGAGTTCGCGCCGCTGCTGCTGCAGGCGTGGAGGCGGCACTTTGAGGCGCGCAAGGAGGAGAAGGCGCCCAACGTCAGCAAGCTGCGCACGGACCTGCGCTTCATCGCCGAGCTCACCGCCGTGGGCCTGTTCACCGACCGCGAGGGCCTGTCGCTCATCTACGAGCAGCTCAAGAGCATCATCGGCGCCGACCGCGAGACCCACACGCACGTCTCGGTGGTCATCAGCTTCTGCAGGCACTGCGGCGACGACATCGCCGGCCTGGTGCCGCGCAAGGTGAAGCTGGCCGCCGAGCGCTTCTCGCTGGCCTTCCCGCCCAGTGAGATCATCAGCGTGGAGAAGCAGCAGCCCTTCCAGAACCTGCTGCGGGAGTACTTCACCTCGCTCACCAAGCACCTGAAGAAGGACCACCGCGAGCTGCAGAACATCGAGAGGCAGAACAGGTGGGCCTGGTCCCCTACACCCCCCCCCCCCCCCCCCCCCCCGCCCGTCCCGACACTCGTTCTCACTTTATCCGAGTGTATACAGATCCGTTATGAGAAGCTTCAACGGATGATGTTGACGTTGTGATTTACTACTGTGTGCAGTACTGCAGCCAGACAAATGTTTTTAGAACTTATGTTAACTTATGTTTTCTGAATTCCGTGAATCTCTCTCTCTCTCTCTCTCGCTCTCTCGTTCTCTCGTTCTCTCACTCTCTCTCTCTCTCTCTCTTTCTCTCTTTTCGTTCTCTCTCTCTCTTTCTCGTTCTCTCGTTCTCTCTCTCTCGCTCTCTCGTTCTCCGTTTTTCTCGTTCTCTTGTTCTCTCTCTCTCTCTCTCTCTCTCTCTCTCTCTCTCTCTCTCTCTCTCTCTCTCTCTCTCTCTCTCTCTCTCTCTCGCCAGGCGTATACTCCACTCCAAGGGCGAGCTGAGCGAGGACCGTCACAAGCAGCACGAGGAGTTTGCCACCTCCTACCAGAAGCTGCTGGCCAACACCCAGTCCCTGGCCGACCTGCTGGACGAGAACATGCCCGAGCTGCCCCAGGACAAGACCGTCCAGGAGGGTGGGTGCTCCTCGCAGCTCCCTGCTCAGCCAAAACCTCCACTAAGTGGGGGGGGTCAGTCACTGGGACTGATGTTGGCTTGGACTGGACCCGGGGTTGAGACCGGTCTTCAGTTCCAAGTCCCCAATATTTCACTGTAGTGCAGTCCCTTATTCCTTAGTTAGAGATTACATTCACTTTTCATTTGACACTTTGGACATGATGAGTCATTTGACACATGTCAAATGAAAGTGTCAAAGGGGCTTGATGAGTGAGGCTGACAACAAAGCAACCATCCACAATGTTGTAGTTCCTGCAAAATAAAAAGTACTGCCCAGTTTCTAAAAAGACAGCTGGGTGCAGCGATAAATCAAATCTAAAAAAAAACAAAACAAGCGATGCTGTGACATTGTCATCCATTCAGGATATTGCTGTTCTGATGTGTGTGTTGTTGTGTGTTTGTGTGTGTGTCTGTATATATGTGTGTAACTGTATCTGCTCTTGTTACACAGAGCACGGCCCCGGCATCGACATCTTCACGCCCGGCAAGCCCGGGGAGTACGACCTGGAGGGCGGCATCTGGGAGGACGAGGACGCCCGCAACTTCTACGAGAACATGGTGGACCTCAAGGCCTTCGTGCCTGCCATCCTCTTCAAGGACAACGAGAAGAGCGGCCAGGCCAAGGAGAAGGAGGAGGCCAAAGGTAAGTCACAGTGGTGTTGTGTTCAGGGGGAGATGTTAGTGATAGTGATGTGTTGACGAGTACAGGTCAGATGTTATGGATAACAAGACAATACTGTGAGATGAGCTAGTGTTGGATTAACAGTTGACTGTAGGGCTGAGGATGGAATCACAACGCAGGTCAACACATCAGGGCGTGTTTAATAACCTGTAGCCCTTTGATTACAATTCTAATTATTTAATTCTAATTCAAGTGTAATTTAAATCAAGCGCTTTACTGTTATTGCAATACTTTTGCTTTGAAAAGAAAGAAAGAAAAGGGGCATTTAGGAGACACTTTTGTCCAAAGCAACTTACAATCAGTACATGTGTGGGGGTTCGACATGTGGACAGTTGGAGGAGGAGGGGGGATCAAGGGGCTCGAACCGCCGACCCTACGGTTAGTGGACGACCCGCTCTGTCCAACCCGCTCTACCCACTGAGCTATCGCCGCCCCGCTTTGCCGCTTTGACCATAGTGGTGTTTTATTCACGGAATCTGTCCTTCACTGAAGCATGAGATGTTGGCTCTTCATCCAACCAACACACACTCACACACACACACACTCCACTCTCAGAGGCCAAAGAGGCCAAGGAGGCGGCGGTGGCGGCGGCGGCGACCACGGAGGAGCTGGAGCTGGAGCTGGAGGCCCTGGACATCGCAGAGGACCCCATGGAGCTGGAGGGCCCCGAGGAGGCCGAGAGCGAGGAGCTGGCCAAGAAGCTGCTGGACGAGCAAGGTAGCCCGTCCCAGCGCTCACCTGGGGTCCAGCTGTGCTGCTGTTTAGAGCCCAACGTCTGGGGGGGGGGGGGGGGGGGGGGGGGGGGGGGGATGCTGACAGACGATTGGTCAAAAGAGAAAAATGCCTTGTTCACTCAGATTCGGGTTCATCTGCAATAAGAGTTATTTATATTTATAAATCAGTAATCAGTAATTTGAATTGTTGAATTATTGAAACTGACCACCA
>JAXIVH010000219.1:17500-27500 GCA_036785325.1 Urophycis tenuis | reverse complement strand
ATATGCAATATACAGACCATTTTCCGAAAAATTTGAATATCATGGAAAAGTTGTTTAATTTCCATAATTCCATTCAAAAAGTTAAACTTTCATAGATTATCGATTCAGGGCCCACAACGATTTCAAGTATTTATTTGTTCATTTTTACATAATTTGGGTTTCCAGATCATAAAACCCACGAAAACAGGAATTCAAAAAATTAGAATACTGTGAAGAAATCACCATTTACTTAGTTTACTTAGTTTTTGCAGAAAAAAAAAGAAAAAAATTAGGATCACATCAAATCAATCAAAATATGGTACTTTCAAAACGATATGTCAAACTTCAATACTTGGTTGGGATTCCCTTTAACTTAATCACTGCCTCGATGCGACGTGGCATTGAGGCAATCAGCCTGTGGCATTCAATGGAAGCCCAAATTTCCTTGATGCTTGCCTTCAGCTCTTCTTTGTTGTTGGATCTGGTGCCCCTCATTTTCCTCTTGAGAATACCCCATAGATTCTCAATGAGGTTTAGGTCCGGCGAGTTGGCTGGCCAGTCAAGCACTGTGATGGCATGGGCATCAAACCAGGTTTTGGTGTTTCTGGTGGTATGGGCAGTGGCCAGATCCTGCTGCAAGATGAAATCTGCATCTCCATACAGATCCTTAGCAGAAGGAATCGTGAAGTCCTCTAAAACATTCTGGTAGACTGTTGCGGTGACCTTGGATTTAAGAAAGCAGAGTTTACCAACACCTGCACCGGACATTGCACCCCAAATCAGGACTGACTGTGCGGACAGGGCGGCAGTAGCTCAGTGGGTAGAGCGGGTGGTTAGTGGTGGTCCACTAACCGTAGGGTTGGGGGTTCGATCCCTGTGATCCCCACTTCCAAAAACTGTCTGCATGTCGAAGTGTCCTTGAGCAAGATACTGAACCCTGAACCCCAACTTGCTCCCCGGGCGCTGATCATAGCATCCCACTGCTCCTATGTACAATAGGATGGGTCAAATGCAGAGAACGAATTTCGTTCCCATGTATGGGAATGACAAATAATATATATTTCACACTGGACCTCAAGCAGCTTGGGTTCTGTTCCTCACCCGTCTTCCTCCAAACCCTTGGACCTTGAATCCCGAATGAAAGGCACACTTTACTTTCATCGGAAAAGAGGACCTTGGACCACTGGCCAACAGTCCAGTCCTTCTTCTCCTTGGCCCAATTGAGAAGCTTCCTACATTGCCTCAGGTTCAGAAGTGGCTTGACCCGAGGAACCCGACAGTTGTAGCCCATCTTCCGGATGCATCTGAATGTGGTGGTTATTGAAGCTGTGACTCCCGCCTCATTCCACTCTTTCTGGATCTCTGCCAGATTCTTGAATCTTCTCTGTATGATAATCCGCTGAAGCCCACGGTCATCTCTTTTGCTGGTTCATCTTCTCCTGCCACATTTTGCCCTACCACTAGACTTTCCATAGATATACTTGGACACAGCACTCTGTGAACAGCCTCCTTACGTCGCATCAAGGCATTAAGGCAAAGGGATTCCCAACCAAGTTTTGAAGTTTGACATATCGTTTTGAAAGTACCATATTTTGATTGATTTGATGTGATCCATTTTTTTTTTTTTTTTCTGCAAAAACTAAGAAGTAAATGGTGATTTCTTCACAGTATTCTTTCCTGTTTTTGTGGGTTTTATGAGCTGGAAACCCAAATTATTTAAAAATAAACAAATAAATACTTGAAATCGTTTCAATTGTGGGCCCTGAATCTATAATCTATGAAAGTTTAACTTTTTGAATGGAATTATGGAAATTAAACAACTTTTCCATGATAGGGTTAGGGTTAGGTGTATTCTAAATGTCTAGAATCTATTCCAATTTGGACTGTGTCCCATTTCCTTTTTATTTATTTTCGGGGCATGTTTCATCGACAGAGTGGAAGGGATTAGACAGCAAGGTGCGGTAGAGAGAGAGAGAGAGAGAGAGAGAGAGGGGAAGGCATGCAGCAAACGCCCGCGGGCTGGAGTCACACCCGGGTGGCTGTCAAGGACCGAACCTCAATGGCACGCGCTCTACCCGGTTAGCCGACGGCACGCCCCGCCCCTCTGATTGGTATCCGCCCCTCGCCTTAGTCACCGGAGGCATCCGCTGAAGGGCCCCCCGCCTGTCAATCAAAGTGACAGATATGTATTTAAAGGTTCCGTCCTCCTCGCCGTTGTGTCACCCGGACTCCACTCCCTCAGCGTGCGGAGCGACGCGCCACGTTCACATTCCACGAGTCCTTCTGGCGGACTGACAGGTTACACCGGGAGCAGCCCAGGCATTAGCACTTAGCACTTAGCACTTAGCATCGCTTTCCATTGTGAAGGCTTGAGCTTGTTGGTAAGACAACGACCTCTGGACGGCGGGGGGGGGGGGCGTGCAGGGCTGCCATCGCAATCGACAAGCTTTGTAAATTCTCCTCGCGCCTCGAAGTAACTCCCTTCCTCCCTCCCATCGAGGGGTCACGTTAGTTCGCGTCTGCGATCGCCGCCCCGGCCCAGATTTTTATAATATAATAATTATAATTATAATACATTTTATTTATATGGCGCCTTTCAGGACACTCAAGGTCACCTAACAAGCATAGAACAATCAAAAAGACACAGATTAAAACAGATTTAAAAAGGCACAGAGCATTATGACGAATGAACGAGGCCCTCGGTCCGGAACCAGGAGAACCCCTTTTGGTTTATCACCGCTTGGCGTCCCGGTAGCACACCGACACACAGTGTAGACCACAGGAACGCCTCTTCAGTTTCGTGTTTCCTCTGATGTCTTGGGGCCTCTGCAACGCGCGCCACTAAGGAACTCAGTAGGTGGATAGAGGGTAGACCACGTGTAGGTAGACCCCCCCCCCAGAGTGACCGTGGAGACCCTGACCCTGGTCCGGCCCCTGTGTGCTCCCCCCCCCCCCCCCCCACCAAACAGCAGCGCAGCGGGGAGGTGGTGAAGGTGCACCAGCTGGACGTGGCCATCCCCCTGCAGCTCAAGAGCCAGCTGAAGAAGGGGGGCCCGGGGGCTCCCGGTGGCCCCCTGGGCCCCGGAGAGGTGGAGGCGGACATCTCGGACAGCATGCAGTTCGTCATGCTCACGCGCAAGGGCAACAAGCAGCAGGTACGCACGCATGCACACACACACACGGACACATGCACATACGCGTGCGCACACACAGGCACACACACACACACACACACACACACATACACATACAGGCTTTTTGACTGAAGGAAATTGTCAGAACAAGCTTGCCACTGTCCCACTGAGCTAAGGAATAATATTGACCCGTGTGCTAAAAGTGTGTGTGTGTATGTCTGTCTGTCTGTCTGTCTGTCCATGTGTGCCTGTGTTCATGAGTGTGTGTGTATTTTGGCGGCAGAGAGAGCGACTGCCGCGTGGTAAACGGCCTGTGTGTCTCCTTGCCAGACGACCGAGCTCTAGTAGTCAGTCAGTCCCTCTGTCTCTCTCTCTCTGTCTCTCTCTCTCTCTCTCTTTCTCGCTCTCGCTCTCGCTCTCTGTCTCTCTCTCGCTCTCTTTCTCTCTCTCTCTCTCTCGCTGAAATTATTATGAGGTACGTGTCCCTTTAAAAGGGCGGGGCCACAGCATAGCAACGGTGCTAAGCCATACGAAGGTGAATGGTAAACACTGCGCCGGCTCTCATGAAAGAGAGCTCGGCCCCGGGAGGGGCAGCTGCCCTCCGACAGGACATTTAGAGATGTGCTTCGATCCCGGCCCCTCTGCGTCCAACACACACACACACACAAATGCACTGACGCACGCACACACACACACACACACACAGGAATATTGAATCACAGTCAGCAGTATTCCAGGGTCTCTTCCCTGCAGTTAAAGCTCAGCTGTGTGCGCCAGGGGACGCATCCTGTCCAACGTAAGCAGACCCAGGCATTCAATAGGGCCCCATGTGTTCAACAAGTGGGCAGAGCTGCATGGTGTGAAATAAATGACACGCGCACCACAACAACAAAGCTCTCGACTGTCTGTATGTCTGTATGTGTGTGTGTGTGTGTGTTAACCCCGCGCTAACCGCGTGTGCCTCCCTGGGCCGCAGTACAAGATCCTGAACGTGCCGCTGTCGTCCCACCTGGCCGCCAACCACTTCAACCAGCAGCAGGCCGAGCAGGAGGAGCGCATGCGCATGAAGAAGCTCACGCTGGACATCAACGAGAGGCAGGAGCAGGAGGACTACCAGGGTACGCTACGCTCAACTCTCCTCCTCCTCCTCCTCCCTCGCTCCCCCCTCTGTATTCTTCTTCTTCCTCTTCCTCCTCCCCCCCCTCCCGCGCTCTCCCCTCTCTATATTCTTCCTCTTCCTCCTCCTCCTCCTCCTTCGCTCCCCGCTCTGTATTCTTCTTCTTCTTCTTCTTCCTCTTCCTCCTCCCCCCCCCCTCCCGCGCTCTCCCCTCTCTATATTCTTCCTCTTCCTCCTTCTCTCCTCTCCGTCTTGTTCATCCTCGTCCTACTCCTCCCTCCCCCTCGCTCTCCCCCTCTCTGTATTCTTCTTCTTCCTCTTCCTCGTTCTCCTCCTCCTCCTTCTACCCCCCCCCCCCCCCCCCTCCCTCGGTCTCCCCTCTCTGTATTCTTCTTCTTCCTCTTCCTCTTTCTCCTCCTCCTCCTTCAACCCCCCCCCCCCCCCTCCCTCGCTCTCCCCTCTCTGTATTCTTCTTCTTCCTCTTCCTCTTGCTCCTCCTCCTCCTTCTCCCTGCCTCCTCGCTCTCCCCTCTCTGTATTCTTCTTCTTCCTCTTTCTCCTCCTCCTCCTCCTTCTCTCCCCCGCCCCCCTCCCCTCTCTGTATTCTTCTTCATCTTCTTCCTCTTTCTCCTCCTCCTCCTTCTCCCCCCCCCTCACTATCCCCTCTCTGTATTCTTCTTCATCCTCTTCCTCTTTCTCCTCCTCCTCCTCCTCCTCTTGTAGCTCCATGACTCCAGCAGTGTTGAGTCTTTCCTCTCCACGGTGTCCCGGCTCCCCTTTCCCCCCCCGGGGCCGCTCTGTTGTTGTTGTTGTTACTGCAGTCGTCACATCCTCTCCGTAGTGCGCAGGGCGTTTCAATGATACCAATGAACCAGTGTCACCCGACACTCGCCAGGGATGCCGTGAGGGGACGACACCGGCTCTTGTGGAACTCGTTTTGTATTTACTGATACTTTGTGTTTGACAAGTGATGTCACCCCGGCCTCAATGACAGCCACAGTCACAGCTGTCCATTGTGTGTGCTGACGGGGAGGAGGTGATGCCCACCAAATGCCTTACTGCTGTCAACACGTACATAACATACATAACGTAACATTTGTTTCCCTCTCCCTGTTCTGTTTGTGTCTGTCTGTCTGTGTGTGTGTGTGTGTGTGTGTGTGTGTGTGTGTGTGTGTGTCGTGTGCGTGTGCGTGTGCCTGTGCGTGTGTGTGTTGTGTGTGTGTGTGTTGTGTGTGTGTGTCCGCGTGCAGAGATGCTGCAGTCTCTGGCGCAGCGGCCCGCTCCGGCCAACACCAACCGGGAACGGCGTCCGCGTTACCAGCACCCGAAGGGAGCGCCCAACGCTGACCTCATCTTCAAGACTGGAGGAAGGTGAGGTGCTCTCCCTCACCTTCACCCCGCCCACCATCCTCCCGCGCGTCCATGCCTCACTCACTCACTCACTCACTCACTGACTCACTCACTCACGCACAGTCCTACAGGATGTATGTTCAGGATGGAGGGAGTGACAAAGCACTTACTTCCAGACGTGTGTGTTGTTGACTCCTAACCCCCCCCCATATACACACACAAAACACACACACGTACACACACACACGTACACACACACACGTACACACACACACACACACACACACAGCAGAAGGCCCGAGAAGCAGGCAAGGGAGGCAGGCGAGCGACTGGAGAGGAGAGACAGGCAGGCCAGGCAGGAGAGGCAGAGCAAGCAGGAGAGGAACCAGACATGTGAGGTGGTGGAGGCTATGGCCCAGCCAGGCTGTAGGACCTGAAGTCTTCAGAGAGAGAGAGAAAGAGAGATAGAGAGAGAGGGAGAGAGGGAGAGATCTTGAGAGAGAGAGGCGTGGGTATAAAGAAAGGAGAGTGCTTAGTGTTTCAGCTTTGGGCCGTGTGTCTATGTGCTTGTGTTTATGTGAGCGTGTGATGTTTGCAGGCAGGCTACAGTATATGTTCCCAAGTGCTGATGGCTTTCACAAAGCGTTTTTGTAATTTCTTTTGATAAAGGCTCATGGATTTTAAATGTATAGTTTGTTTACGTGAAATGTGTTCTCCTCTTGCAAGTGGTAAATACGCAAATGAGCCCATTTATTTTTGTCTATTTTAAAGCTGTGCAAAAAAAACCTTTATAAATAAAGATTGTATTAAAACGTATATTTCCTTTTACAAAAAATAGCGATTTGTGTGTTTTTCCGTGTTCCTGTGAGGATTCCACCATATATCACCCATACGTCCAGAATACATTGCCCATCTTGACACTACAGCACAAAGCAATGCTTTTTATATCCACATATAAACAGGTTTGAGACAGACTTGGATATCGTTCATCATACAGTTGTAATTCAACGTGAAAATGGGTACTCACTACTACTTGATAAAACCCTCACCACACACTATTATGCATATCCTGTATGACCCATACCTTGTAAATCTTGTCCATACCCTCCAAATATGAGATGATGTATGATATGAATGCCCTGTTTAGCATACCCATCATCCATAAAGCAAATCCATAGCCAGCAAGAGATATCCATAAACTGTAAAGTATACCCTGTTGAACATGCACCTGTAGGATGTAATATACCCATACCTTGTGGTACATCCCCTGTGTAATATACCCTGTAGCATACACCCTGTACAATATACCCTGTAGAATATACCCTGTGTAATAGAAGTGGAATATACTCATACCCTGTAGGCTTTACCCCACAGGACGTACACTTTACCCTGTAGATCAAACCCTATAGACCCTACCCTGTAGACCCTACCCTGTAGACCTTACCCTGTAGACCCTACCCTGTAGACCCTACCCTGTAGACCTTACCCTGTAGACCCTACCCTGTAGAACCTACTCTGTGGGCTGTCCCCTGTAGACACTACCCTGTAGACCTTACCCTGTAGACCTTACCCTGTAGACCTTACCCTGTAGACCTTACCCTGTAGACCCTACCCTGTAGACTGTACCCTGTGGACTGTACCCTGTAGACCCTACCCTGTAGAACCTACTCTGTGGGCTGTCCCCTGTAGACACTACCCTGTAGACCTTACCCTGTATACCCTACCCTGTAGACCCTACCCTGTAGACCCTACCCTGTAGACCGTACCCTGTGGACCCTACCCTGTAGACCTTACCCTGTAGACCATACCCTGTAGACCCTACCCTGTAGACCCTACCCTGTAGAACTTACCCTGTAGACCCTACCCTGTAGACCTTACCCTGTAGACCCTACCCTGTAGACCTTACCCTGTAGACCCTACCCTGTAGACTGTACCCTGTGGACCCTACCCTGTAGACCATACCCTGTAGACCCTACCCTGTAGACTGTACCCTGTGGACCCTACCCTGTAGACCTTACCCTGTAGACCATACCCTGTAGACCCTACCCTGTAGACCCTACCCTGTAGAACTTACCCTGTAGACCCTACCCTGTAGACCCTACCCTGTAGAACTTACCCTGTAGACCTTACCCTGTAGACCCTACCCTGTAGACTGTACCCTGTGGACCCTACCCTGTAGACCTTACCCTGTAGACCCTACCCTGTAGACCCTACCCTGTAGACTGTACCCTGTGGACCCTACCCTGTAGACCTTACCCTGTAGACCATACCCTGTAGACCTTACCCTGTAGACCTTACCCTGTGGGCCGTCCCCTGCCCCTCTGGGAGGCAGTCTCTACAGTAACCGCTTCTCTGTCCCCCAGGAGACGCTGATCTGAGCCTGGCCCTGGGCGCACACGTGATGAGAAAACGAGAGCGCGAAAGAGAGAGAGAGCGAGCGAGAGAGAGAGAGAGTGACCGAGCGAACCAAAACGGAGCCAGCCAGCCAGCCATCCAAACCACGCCGCGCTGGGAGACGGGGACTGGCCTGACAACACGGGAGCGAGGGCGAGGTCCCCCCCCAGTGGTCTGCCCCGAGCCAGCGCAGATGCCCCCTCCCCCCTCCCTCCCCCACTGCCGCCGCCGCCGCCGCCACCACCACCAGCCCCTCAACAACCCCCTACCCCCCCCCCAACCTCACCCTGACCCTCTCGTGATCCCTCACCCACACACACACACACACACACACACACACACACACACACACACACACACACACACACACACGCACACACGCACACACGCACGCATGCACACACACACACACACACACACACACACACACACACCCCGAACCCCAAACCCTTATTCCCATGCACCGAAGCAAAATGGGAAACGGAGAGCGAGAGAATCAACCGGGGGTGCAGCAGCGTGGTCGAGTGACGGGTGGGGGGGAGAGAGAGAGGAGCTCCCAGTCAGTTTGCCCGCGAGTGTGATGGGACGGCTCCTTTTTTTTTTATTTCCAAGAGTCTGTCCCCCCCCCCCCCCCCCCACACACACACACGCGCGGTCGGTCGCGGCATCACAGGGGGGGGGCAAACGGCGAGCGAGGGAGCGACCCGCCCACCCCGCGGTCAGCAGAGCTAAAGCGATCGGCGGACCCGACGGACGGACAGACAGACAGACGGTCGGACGGACGGACGGGCGGGCGGAACGGGAAACCCGGCAGCAGAGGTGGAACCCAGCGAAAGGGGAGTGGGGGGGAGAGACGGGAGGAGGGGGGGGGGGGGGCGTTCAGAGCGCAGAGGGAGAGTTTCGGTGGCGGTGGGACAGCTTGGCGGGACGACCAAGACGGGGAGGGGAGGGGAGGGGGGGGTTGAAGTGAAATGAAATAAATGTATTGATCTGCTTAGAGGAGTAGAGCTGTAGTGCAGTCATCTTGTTGTGCAACAAAGCTTCACACCCGGTGTGATGGCACCTCAGAGAGAGAGAGAGAGAGAGGGGAGTGAGTGCAAGAGAGAGTGAGTGAGAGGGCGAGAGTGAGAGTAAGTGAGTGAGTGAGCGGTGCGAGAGAGTGAGTGAGTGAAAGAGAGCGAGCAAGAGAGTGAGAGAGAGTGAGTGAGAGTGAGTGAATGAGAGAGAGTGAGTGAGTGAAAGAGAGCGAGAGTGAGTGAGTGAGAGTGAGTGAGTGGGCGAGAGAGTGAGTGAGTGGGCGAGAGAGTGAGTGAGTGAGTGAAAGAGAGCGAGCAAGAGAGTGAGAGAGAGGGAGAGAGAGGAGGGGTGAACGGACTCTCAGGAGGCGGGGTTGCCATGAAGGAAGACCCTTGGCGTGACCGGGGGAGGTGGGGGGAGGTAGGGGGGGAGGCTGAACGCCGGGCAACAGCTGCATCATTCGCTTCTTTGCTTAGTGATCACAAGTGTATTATCCATACCAATATTATTACGTGTTCTCTGTTGGTATCGGTAGCTTTTGGTTTTCTTTGATTTCAGACATACATCTGGTCCTCTAGAAGTTCGACGGTGCATGTTTTTTTTGTTTTGTTTTCGGACAAAGCTACTGTTCTGCGGTCGATGATTATCTCTTCTTTGGAATTTTTTTTTTTTTCGGGTGGGACTTTTATTTTGCAAAGCTTATTGTGAGCCGCTCGACACGTGAAGCTGACGGTGGTGAAAACGTCACGCTACAGCGGGGGGAGAAGGGGACCCCGCGGCCGCGTGGATGACAGAGTGCCGCGCCGCGCGGAGCAGAGAGAGAGAGAGAGAGAGAGACCGCGGTGTCTTGTTTTGTGTCCTCTGGGCTCATGGAGCCGCTGTTCCTTGTTCTGCATGAGCGCTCAAAGCACCAGCACTGTACAGCTGACCGCTGCCTCTGTCCTAGTAAAGTGAAGTAAACGCAACAGGCCGTCTGTCATCCTTACCGCCGAGACACACACACACTCACC
>JAXIVH010000219.1:0-12500 GCA_036785325.1 Urophycis tenuis | reverse complement strand
CAGGCTCTTCCGGTGGTGAAGGGTGGAGGGGCCAATGTTGGCGGTGGTGCCGCCCTGGTTCTCCGCTATCTTCTGGGCTATCAGGGCGGGGGTGGGGACGCAGCCCGGGGGGCAGTAGCTGGGGCGGCTGCCGGAGGGGAGGGTAGGGTTGTACTCGGAGGGTTCATGCCTGGGCTTGAACTCCTGGTGGCTGTTGGGGATGCCCACCAAACCCTGGAAATCTGGGGCAGAGATGTTATGCTAGATTAGGCTACGCCAATGTCTCAGTATTAGAAATCAGTGTGTGGCAACGTGTCTTACAGTGAAACCTAACACTTCAAACAATTTCTACTCTCTCACACTTCCCTGTGTGAACTTCCTTCTTGTCATTTTTTTGCTACTTGTCACCAGGCGCATCATTGTCTTAAGTATTAACTCATCCATTTTAATCTAGTAGATCAATCTAGCACATGCTACCACAACAAAAATAGGTTCCACTTCCTTAATGGCTGAGAGTCTTATTTAAGGTTGCGGTGAAGGTTTACGGTATGCTGCCCAAGTCCTACCTGGCATGGAGGGATCGAAGAACACCTCTTTGGTTGGAAGGAGGTCTGGCTCAGGCCGAACCAGGTCTATGATGTCATAGTCTCGCGGGTTGGCCGTTCTGGTCTTGAAAGAGGAGGCGCGGGCCGGGCTGGAGCTCAGCACCGGCATGACAGGCGCCTGCTGGATCTGCTCGTCCTCATTGATGCTCTCCTCCAGGGAGTCGATGGTGGACTCGAAGAACTGGAGGCACTCCTGCTCCAGCTGATGCATTGTCACGTTCTCCTGCTTGGGGGTTGGAGAGGAGAGGAGGAGGAGATGAGGAAACAGCAACGGCTTACGAACCTCTTTACACTCCTACCCCTCCCGGCATTGTATACCTCATCTCCTTGACAAGGCTACCCTCGTTTTATGGCCTTCTTGTTATTCCCCATCCTCCTCATCACTGATACTTATGACTGTATCATCTACCCATTTACAAGTTAAACTAGAGCCTTCAGGTTGTGGGTATTAACATACGCCAGATTCCCTTACAATCCAGCTTTGATCCACTGAGAACACTTCAACAAGAGAACACTGGCTGGCAAATCTTCCATCCTCGCTCTGATCATCTTTGCCTTGCGAATGGTAAACCCTATCTAAAGACGAACTGCAACACAAATGAATCAATACGTAATTTGTTGGATGTGAACGACCAAAGCAATACCTTGAGTTCCACCATTGTTAGCAGCAAGACTAGTGTAGTGAATCAAACCCCTCACCCTGGCAACATCGCTACACTGCTAGGCAACAGCCTGTGGTTGAACAGGACTCGTGACAATGGCGGGCACCATAGGTCGGTATGACAATGTGCTGTTTTGACTCCATGCTGTGCCACCACTACCATTACAGTGTCAGCGTGAACAGCCTCAATGCTCATTTGCCCTATTTTAAGGTTAAATGCTCGGGGGTTCACTTAAAGCCACACACATGCTGCACTTGACATCCCTTTTGCTGACGTGTTCAGAAAGTGTTTGCTCACGCGCACACACGCAACACAATGACAACACAAACTTGTTTCGCCCCACACAACTGTGGTAAACACACCTTCGGCAACACCTCCCTGAAACCGCCACACGAGATGAAACCGATAGTTTGGTTTCAACAACAATGGAAGATTCCTTTTGTAGTATTCAGCGAGATCCACAAAGACTGCCGCCCAACCGGTCGGACCCGCTCAGGTCTGTTAATGAATGTCGTCCCTGAGGCATGCTCGGAGAGATTATGTTGTCAGGCAAGTGCTGTTGAGCTCCGTCACCCTTGGGAACCGAATGCAGTGCAGATGGGACCGAGGTGAACCGGCTCTTGGGCTCCGTCTGTGATTTTAACGGTACCGACCAGCCCCCCCCCCCCCCCCCCCCCCACCCTCCAGCTGTCTGACCGTTCACAAGGAGAGTAGTAGTCTAGTAATGAACACTGAATGAGGAAGACTTTAGTATAACTCGAGTCAGGAACAAACAGGAAGACTCACCGGAGCTTCCCATGAATGGCATTTATTTTCGTTTCATGAATTAGGCTTAAAACATGGTTTTAAAACAACCGATTAAATATTGACCCATAGTTCAAGGAATGATTGATTAACCAGCAACCCCCCCCCCCCCCCCTCCATCTTATTTTTCTCATACTTACTTGAGGTATGGAGTAAGTTACTTACTTGAGGTATGGAGGTCTTGCTGACACCGTAGCTGAGCGGAGGGTTCCCCCGCAGGTGCACGTCCATGGCGGCTTGCTCAGGCCACGGCCGGCATCACACTCTTCCTTCTGTTCCTTGAACGGACCCCCACCCCCACCCCCACCCCTGGCGTGCTGTAACTGTCTGGCCTCACACTCAAAGATCATGTAATCCTCTTTTCTCACATGGAGCCTGGTTTATCCAGACAGAGGGAGGGAGGGAGGGAAGGAGAGAGGGAGGGGGAGAAGAAAAGAGGGAGGGGAGGAGGTGATTGGAGAGAAAGACAACAACAAACATTGGTCAATTAGAAGTACAAACACCGACCAAGGTTCTCACTGGGATGTTGGAACTGAGTCACATCTCATATCGGAAGGGGTTTACAGACCACTCTTTGCTTTGGGAGCCCTTATTATAGGCTCAGCACACGTGGGACCGGTTTAGCTTATCGCTGTATGTTAACCAAATACATAAACGGTCATTTTCAACTGACGCTCGTCAACGGCTCATTGTCTTGTGCCCTCAAGGTCGCTGGGTTCGAGGACGTCTACGTCTACGTAAGGATGAACACAATCGCCTGCATGTCAGCAACCGATGCGCTGAGACCTTCGTTTGCTGTGATCGCAGCGCAAACTTTAGATGATGATGGGTCGACCGGGTCGCCAATGGTCATCGTTCTGTGCGCAAAAGTTTTCGTTGAGTCGATGGGAACGCAATCGATGCGATGAGATGAGGAAAAAAAGTCTCACCGCAATTTGACATATCGACGACAAATTTATGACGACAGAAATGGGGTTGTTAATTGGTCAGAACGGCGAACATGACCTGGGCTACATTTTCTTAGATAGCCCATCAGACTAGTTCATAATCACTTAGTAAAACAATATAGAATGGTAGGTTGTCGAACTCAATTAATTAAACAGTTAATTAACAATTAATTCACTACAATTAACCCAACGTGTATGAATATTGTTTCTATAACACTGTGACTACACTCACCCATCGGATCTTCAGAAACCACATCACTTCAGCAAACACATCTCGTTAAAAGGAAATAGTACGGATGATAACTTAGTCGATTCTATTCAAAATATCTCCTGGCTGGGTTCGGTCTTGTGTCTTCGGACCGGGTGTTCCTTCTGCCTCCTTGTGCGTAATGTGGTGAGAGAGAGAGAGTGTTGGCGAATAAGCCATCCGAGCTGCAAGTAGGGTACTCCACCCATTCAGTCGTAGGGGCGAGAAGGTGGGTCCTTTCAGGTGTAGCCTACTCCTGTCGTCCACAGTTGGTTGTAAGAGAAAAAAAAAAAGGTCAAGCAAAAGATGACCCACGTACAACACGCGTCTCGTGTGGGTTAAGTGAGGGACGGCCCACTGTGATGAGTTGATCCCATGTCTTGATCTCGTATGTGCATTGTGCACAGCACACCGCTGGGGGTGACCTACTCTACATGCTCATCACACTTACTAAACTGTAGTAGTCCGAAACTGATCGTTTGTCTACATCTAGTGGACAAAATGTAAAGTAAAATGTCAACATTATATAAAAGATGACAAGAAGTGCCTCTTTGTACTGCTGAGCTCTAGACTACGGTGGTTTATAAACTCAAATATTATCAAATTCAATTTTTATTTCAGTTTTATATTTCTAGGTGAAACACTTTTTTCAGCTCGAATTCAATCCCTATGAGATTGTAAAAACGCGAGAAAAAGTTTTAATCACAGAGAGTTGTGATCAACTCACAAGCTTGATCAAACTCACTAGACTTGAGAAAATCATTTGGATTTGATTTCATAGAATTTTTAATTTCGTTCTTATTTCAGTTTTTTAAAAAAACACATGTTACTATGTTGAACATTATATACGACATATGACCAAGGTTTAAGCAAAACAATAAAACAATTTTGGGTTCCCTTCAACGTTAATAGCGCTGCAGTCTGTCCCGTAATGTTGTGCCTCCTTCGACATCTGATTGGCCAACACGGGAGGCCAGAACCCGGAAGTGTTACATCACAATCAGTCACGGCAACCATGGCACGGAATATAGTATGCAGAGCTGTGGGGATCTTTCAACAAACTAAGCTCAACAAACTCACTTACCTCACCGGTGCCCAATTGTGCACACAGGCCCAAACACAACCGCTGACCCTGAGGGAACAAAACAACGGAATAAGGTTTTGTTAGCTTTTTGTTAGCATTTTTAGAGGACAGTTACAGTATAAGAAGTTGTGAAATGTCTCTTCTCGGGCACTAATATTGCTCTTCTGACGCCAATATTTGTGTTTCAGGAGAATCATACTGAACAACCCTCGGAAGAGGAATGCACTTTCCCTGGCCATGTTAGAATCCCTAAGGAATGACATTGTCATCGATTCCAACAGTGACGACCTTAGAGTTATCATCATATCCGGTAGGTTTTGGTGGTAGTGGTGGTGATGGTGTACGTGTACATTTTATGTCGACTGGACAATTGGATTGATTCTGCTGCGTGTTTGTGTGTTAGCGAATGGTCCCGTGTTTTCTTCTGGACATGACCTGAAGGAGCTGACCTCGGTGCAGGGCAGAGAGTACCACACGCAGGTGTTTCGAGCCTGTTCAGAGGCGAGTCTGTCTGTCTGTCTGCTCCCCTCCATCTCCCCTTTTAGGTGTCATGCTATGAGACTGTGGGGGTGACTTTGGGGGGAACAGGACTTAATGACATAAAATGCAAAGGGCTTTACATGCATGGGAAACGTACATTTGTGTTTCCATAGTTTCAAACCCAGCAGCATGACTCGACACAGCAGGACAGGACTATTCATGCTGACGTAAGTAGAAATAATCTTATATTCTAACGTCGTCTCCAGGTCATGACTCTGGTCCAGGACATACCGGTACCTGTGATCGCCATGGTGAACGGTGTTGCCACAGCAGCCGGCTGCCAGCTCGTTGCTAGCTGTGATATTGCCATGGTGACGGAGAGATCCACCTTCGCCACCCCTGGGGTCAACGTGGGGCTCTTCTGCTCAACTCCAGCTGTGGCAATTGGCCGAGCAGTGCCCAAGAAGGTAGCCAATAGGAATGGATCATCATTCATAACCTAAATACTGATCATCCATTTGTGGCAACATTATTGTGTGTGTGTGTGTGTGTGTGTGTGTGTGTATGTATGTATGTACATATGTACAGTTGTGTTCAAAATAATAGCAGTGTGTTTAAAAAAGTGAGTAAAGTTCAAAATCCTTATAATAGCCTTTATTTCCATACACAGAAATGCATTGGGAACGCTGCACATTGTATTCCAAATCAAAACATGAAGAAAAAATTATCAAATTTGGACGCACTTCACAAGTGAAGAAAAGGGAATCAGGAAAGCTGTAAAAAAATAGCAGTGTCTGCATTTTACTTTACAAACTCAAACATTTACTGTATAAACTGAAAAAATGCTTGAAGATATGGCTTCCTGTGAATGGCTGAACTAATATTTAGTTGTATAACCACTGCTTCTGAGAACTGCTTCACATCTGTGGTGCATTGAGTCGACCAACTTCTGGCACCTGTAAAGGTGCCAGGTATTCTCGCCCTGGACGATTGCACATCGCCCTGGACATTCCACAATTTCTTGGTTTTGCCTCAGAAACAGCATTCTTGCCATTTTGGCTATTCTTCCATCCATTCGAATGGTGGTTCTTTCCGTTTTCTTCCACGTCTTTCTGGTTTTGGTTGCCATTTTAAAGCATTTGAGATTATTGTAGCTGAGCCGCCTATAATTTTCTGCTCTTCTTGATATGTTTTCCCCTCTCCAATCAACTTTTTAATCAAAGCACGTTGTTCTTCTGGACACTGTCTGGAGCGACCTGTTTTACTCAGAGTTTCAGAGAAATGCAGTGTAACCACTATGTAGAACATTTGCTGCCTCTGTCCTTAAATAAGGGCCACCTGTTTGACACCTGGTGTTTCACAGATGAATGACCTCACAAATTGAACTGCTGTTATTTTGAACACGCCACTTTCAACCAGTGTTTCAATTACGGAGAATCAGCAGCATGCATGTCATGACTGTTGGGTCTGTTGGTTTTCTATTACTCTACTACACCTACTACGTAGTAAATTACTGGCCATGTAGAAATATAATTTCTACCAAAAACAGTGATGTATCTGCTTAGTATTGTTGGACTGCTATTATTTTGAACGTGTGTGTGTGTGTGTGTGTGCGTGTATGCGTGTGCGTGCGTGTACTGTCTGTATGCATGACCAACTTTGTCATTTGTTACTATCAGTCTTTCTCTCTTTACTTTTTAACCTTAACATTGCTTTTTCCCTTATTTTCCTAGGTGGCCATGGAGATGCTGTTCACGGGTCACCCAATCTCTGCCCGTGATGCCTTGCTCCACGGCCTGGTCAGCAAGGTGGTCCCAGAGGAGCGTCTTGAGGAGGAGACACTGGCTGTCGCCCAGCGCATCTGCCAGGCGAGCCGGCCTGTGGTGGCCCTCGGCAAGGCCACCTTCCACAGGTACCCCCCCCCCCCCCCCCCATCTAAAGCACAGCAAATCTTAGTCCCACTGTCACTACCCCTTCCTCCTCCAGTGCTCCTTTTTGAAAGATGAATGCAGACTTCTGCCACCTGCTGGTATGGAGGGTTGGTACATGCTAGTTGGCCATCCCCTGGAGTCTCTGCAGTGTGTTTTTCATGCAGCTTTTTGGCCAAGATGCAGGCGCTGCGAGGCGACACGGCAGCTGGCCTTTGTGGCTGCTGGGTCTTTGATTACTAATTTGGCGGTTTGGTGTGTCAGGGCCTTAACTATCTATACATGAGAGTGATACAGGGATCGATTGATAATGCCTGGAGGTCAGCCATTGATTACCAGGGTTTAGGAGAAGAGCTCCTCTAATTTCCTGATGGTTGTGAAAGCGCTCTCTCTCTCTCTCTCGCTCTCTCTCTCGCTCTATCTCTCTGCCCCTTCTCTCTCTCTCTCGCTCTCTCTCTCGCTCTATCTCTCTGCCCCTTCTCTCTCTCTCTCTCTCTCCCAGACAAATGGCCCAGGGTCGAGATGCAGCCTACGCCACAGCTTCCCGGGTCATGGTGGACAACCTGGCGCTGCGGGACGGGCAGGAGGGCATCCGGGCCTTCATAGAGAAACGCCAGCCGGTGTGGAGCCACGCGGCGGAGAAGGCCCACGACTGACGGGCCTGTTTGTACCCGTGCAGCATTGTGCTCCTCCACAGGAGTTTGAGTGTTAATCCAACCAGACAAGTGTTTGTTGTCGCTTTAGCGTTCGGTTCGGGCTGAGCGAGTGAACCTTCAAGAGTGTTTTAATTAATTGAAGTCACAGATTTAATTTAATTCATAATGAATTGCTCTTGCGTAATGTTTTGGGACTGTTGACAGAGGGATGAGTATTGAATGAATCATGAAGGTGAATATGTGATGAGTATTTGTATGAATGAAGAGAAGGTCTTTTCTGCCAAGAATGTGGACGACACGTTAAATGTGCAGGGGAATTGGTGGCTGCCTCACACCACACATTAAGCATACACCTGTGGTTTCCATGAGACTTTGTGGTCTGATGTGAGTGTTACCGAGGCCTTCTGACCTGTTCTGTTTGAGTTTTGAAATCAGGTGTTGGTAGCATGATCACAGTTGTTTATGTACACTGACATATTTAATATAAAATGGAGCTCTATTGCAATGTTTATCCATTGTTTTTTGTTGTCTCCGCCATCTACAAAGTACAAAAAAGCAGATGAAAAATGAAGGGAATAAAAAAATCCCCAAAAAGGAGGTGAAGACAAGTACAAAAAATGTGAAGAATTGAGAGAAAAAAGAATAAGAATGGAGAGAATACAAAGTACACAAAAGGTGAAAAATTGAATAAAAACCTTCTACAGAGGAACCATCGAGAGCCTCCTGACCAGCTGCATCACTGTGTGGTACGGTGCCTGCACTGTGTCCTGCCGCAAGACACTGCAGCGCATAGTGAGAGCAGCTGAGAGGATCATCGGTGTCTCTCTCCCCCCCATATTGGACATTTACAACACCCGCCTCACCGGCAAAGCCATCAGGATTGCTGGTGACCCCACCCACCCATCCCACAGTATCTTCAGTTTTCTGCCGTCGGGGAGGAGACTGCGGAGTCTGCGGGCCAGAACCAGCAGGCTCAAGGACAGCTTCTTTCACCAGGCTGTCCGGAGGCTCAACTCCCTCCCTGTTCTGCCCCTGCCCCCCCCCCCCCCCCCCCCCTCCTCTGCCCCCCTGCCACAGACTCTTAAACCTGCACCCACCTCGGACCATTGCCCTCCCGCCACCACTCACACTCATGAGAGAATGAGAGAATTGTCCTTTGACTGTTTCAAATATATTTTGCACTATTTTTTTGCACTATTCCATTTTCCATTTATCAACGCACTACCTCACTTTTTCGTACTTTTCTGTGTTTCTGTGTTTTTGTCTGTACGGTGTCCGTTTGTCTGTCCATTGTTTATTTGCACCAGGTCTGAGACGACTGCAATTTCATCTGTGCTATATGCCTGCCATGTAGCACATTTGACAATAAAGATACTTGAATCTTGAATCTAAAAAGTACAAAAATTGAGAAAACAGAAAAAAACATTACAAAGAAAAATGATGGGGAGAATAACAAAGAAAAAAAGGTGAAAATAGAGAATAAAAAGTACAAAAAGGAGTGAAAAAATGGTGGAACAAAACTACAAAAAAGAGGAAGAAAAATGGAGAACAAAAAACACAAACGGGAATGAAATGATGGAGGGAATAAAAAATCCCAAATAGGTGAAGAAAAAAGGAGAGAATAAGATTAAGCTTGCGGTTAAAATCAATAACCTGCAGACAAGCTGATATTTCCTGAATGGAGCAATGAACTCTGGAGATAGTTTATCTTGACGTGGTCTGAACACACAATCTTCTGATCCTTAGACCATTGCGCCACATGGTCTGAGGATGTGCAAATGTAGACCTCATCTAGATCTACAGAAATGATGGGAATGCTCGAGAAAATACATCTGAAAAAGGTGAATTATGTAGAGAATACAAAATGAAAGGATTCTGTATTTTCTCGAGCATTCCTCTGAGTTTTTATTATCTCCATAATTTTTCTTCACCTTTTTCGGATTTTTGCATTTTTATTCTGTCCCTTTTTATTCACCTCCGTTTTTTGGATTTCTTTCTTCTTTTTTATTCTCCATCATTTTCACCTCCCTTTTGGATTTAAAAAAAAAGATGAGAATAAACAATCCAAAAAAGGAGGTGAAGAAGAATGGAGAGAATAAAGATTTTTGGATCTTTTTATTCTCTATCATTTCAAGTTAGGGTTCAGGGTTTCAAGTGTAGAGTAGAAACATCATTTTGATTAGAAAGACAATGTGCATCAACAACGGTTCTTGCTCCGGCACCATGTCCCCCCACTTTCTACCACTAGAGGGCGAAATAACCAAACAAGTGGACGACGCCTGCAAGCGGATAAAACGAACCTCTTAAAAGGCAAAAAAACAGGAGAAGATGAATAAAATATTTAACTTCGATGAAAAGAGCCAAGGTGAAAATAAAATGTCAATTTACATCTTAGTCAGCCTTAAGGTACATTAAGCAATCCAGTTCCATGAATTTTCAAGCTATTTCTTTTATGTTCTTTTTTTCCTGCATACTGAATTTCTTTGGACTTACTTACTGGATGACTGAATATTATTCAGAAATAGACTTTAGATTTCAGTCTCTAAACGACAAAGCTTTCCTTTCCGTATTGATTTTGAATACTTTTCGAAATCTTGACATCCTATCATGTCGCAATGAAGCAAATCTTACCGTTAAATGAAATGGGACAAGGTTTTGATTGGGTTTATCGCGCAGTCAATGACAGTAACTTATTGATTTCAATCAAACTTGTTTTTATTAAACAAAGAATTAGAGAATTGTGAAGGTAATTAGTCTGAGGATGATAAAAAAAATGGGAATGTAATAAAAACAGTACTGCAATACTGTTGACAAACTAGGGTAACGCCAAATAATGAGGAGAAATAACGGCATTATGGCCAATTAGCGACAGAAATGTGTGATTCACACATTGAACACTAGGGAGCGCTGTGAGCATAGCCGTGGATATGGAGTGTAGTACACAATGTACACAATGCCACCTCATGTTTACTCATCTTACATGGAGGCCTACGTCATGGAGCCAGAGTGGCGTGAGAGTGACAGGTGTTGAAAATGTTCCGTACTTCTGCTCCGAGTAAAAAAACCTGTTTCATACGCACGCCGAATCAAGAGACGGTTGACGAAACAAAAGTATCTCTCCAAGAAGCCCTGACAAAAAAAGAGCCCTTGACATTTCTCAAGCAAAATCAGAGTCTAAGTTTGACACAAGCACGCATACTTGAAATGTATCCACGTGTACACCGAATGTATCAGTCGATCACGACCAAGCGTTGCTGAAACAGCAACGCTAAGAATAATCTCAGTGACCAACAAAAAAGGACAAATATTCAACTCAATAAAAAAACAAAGCAGACAAAAGAAACACAAGTCAATCATAGGTGCTTGTACTCAAGTTAAAATAGAAGTCACAACTCTCAGTAAACAAATTATTCTATTAGTTAGCTCTTCCATAAATTCTTCTCTTTCAAAAAAATAACATCCACGCGCTTACGGTGGACAAAACTAACGCAGAATATCTGTCGCAAACATATATTAAAAAAATAAGTCGGAAAAAAAAGGAATTAATGCGTTTTTTTTGTCTCTCTGGAGTATAGCCCGCCCCCTACTGATTTAATACTCAGTATTACTACAGTAATGACAACGACAACCAAAAAATAGTTACTGTACATTTAAGACTCTAAAAAGACACATATATATCCATTCATAAAGATATATATATATATACCATGTCACCTCTCGCAATGACTTGACATCCGAAAATAAAATAGCTCTCTCTCTCTCCCTCTCTCGCCGGTTCGGTGTGTTGCGTCATCGTGTCATCGACTCCAGTGATTGGTGGACACGGCAGGAGGCCGGGTTAAGCGCGCGCGGCGGCGGCGCGGAGCAGCTAGCGAGCACAGCACTCTAACGCAGAAAAGCACAGCAGAAGAAGAACTCAAAAACGACACACACGCACACGACAAACCGACGCAAAAAAAAAGGGGACAACCCCAAAAGACGGCCTAAAACAAAGAAGAAGACGACGGTCTAAACAAAACGGAACAAACTCCAACAACAACAACAACAAAAAACACACACACACACACGGACGTTAGCGTAGCACGGCCTGAGCGCTGCCACAGTGTGAGTGACTTCACCTTCGTCCTCCTCATCCCACCTTCCACCACGGTACATCCATCAGGTCCCTCTGTCACTTCCTTTTACCTCTTCATCATTCAGTCTGTATGTCTCTCTCCCTCTCTACCTCCCTCCCTCCCTCCCTCTCTCTCCCCCCTCACAGCAGCATGGACTCCTGCATGGCGAAGGCCTCCTGAGCGTGGCGGTAGTGGGGCGCGCCGAACAGCGCGGGGATCTGCTGCCGGACCACCGGCTGCTGATGCGGCTGCGGGTACGGAGTCCTGAAGTGGCCGTCGGCGGCGCCCTCGGGGAACACAAACTCCTGCACGGGGGACATCTGGGCCAGCTGGGAAGCTGGGCGAGCGCGGCACCCCGCCCGGGGGGTCCTCGGCCCCGCCCCCCTGGTGGCGGGCGTGCGTAGGGGGCGTGGCGGCCCGGCCGTGGCGCAGCTGGCGCTGGTGGAAGGCGGCCTCCGCGGGGGGCGGGGCCAGGACGCGGGGGTCCCGGCTGGCCTGCGGGTGGTAGGTGGCGTACGTGTTGTTCCCCAGAAGCTTCTCGGGGGACAGGCCCTGGTGGTGGTGGTGGTGGTGGTGGTGGTGGGGGCGCTGCGTGGTGGCGTAGGCCCGCTCCCCGGGGTGCCGCGGGGGCCCGTAGAGTCTCTCGTCTCCGGGGCGGTGGTCCGGGTGCAGGCCGCCGTAGGCCGGGTAGAAGTTAGGGGTCATGCCCTGGAGGCCGGGGGGGTACTGCTGCTGGGGAGGGGGAGGAGGGTGAGCGCTGTGGCGGGCGCCGGCCGGGTAGTGTCCCCCGGGTCCGTGGTAGCCCCCCGCCGGGCTGCTGAGGGCCAGCGGCGGGGGGACGTGCTGCCTGGTGAGACGGGGGGGCAGGGGCTGGGACCCCCCCCCGGGGCTCGTCGGCGAGGCCACGCCTCCCGCCGGGCTGCCGGGGAGGGCGGCCCGCCCGGGGCTGGGCTGGCGTGAGGACGGGGTGCCGAAGGGGCTCTCGGCGGGGGG
>JAXIVH010000218.1:72500-227500 GCA_036785325.1 Urophycis tenuis | reverse complement strand
ATTTTTTTTTTATTTTTTTTTTTTATAAAGCCCACCCCCGGGGTGGCTAGAAATTTCCAATCCTGGCTCTGTGATGGGGGGGGGGGGGGGGGGTGTCTGTTATGATTTTTTATTATTTTTTTTTTTTCTCAAGCCCACACCCGGGGTGGCTAGTCATTTCCAATCCTGGCTCAGTAATGGGGGGGGGGGTCTGTTATGAATTTGTTTTTTTTATTATTTTTTTATAAAGCCCACACCAGGGGTGGCTAGAAATTTCCAATCCTGGCTCAGTGATGGGGGTGGGGGGGGGTCTGTTATGATTTTTTTAAATTTTTTTCAAAATAATTTTATTATTTTTTTTATAAAGCCCACACCCGGGGTTGCTTGAAATTTCCAATCCTGCCTCAGTGATGGGGGGGGGGGGGGTCTGTTGTGATTTTTTTTTTTTTTTTTATAAAGCCCACACCCGGGTGGCTAGAAATTTCCAATCCTGGCTCAGTGATGTGGGTGGGGTCTGTTATGATTTTTTATTTTTTATTTTTTTTTTATAAAGCCCACACCGGGGGTGGCTAGAAATTTCCAATCCTGGCTCGGTGATGGGGGGGGGGGGTCTGTTATGATTTTTTTTAATTTTTTTTTTATAAAGCCCACACCCGGGGTGGCTAGAAATTTCCAATCCTGGCTCAGTGATGGGGGGGGGGGGGGGGTCTGTTGTGATTTTTTTTTTATTTTTTATAAAGCCCACACCCGGGTGGCTAGAAATTTCCAATCCTGGCTCAGTGATGTGGGTGGGGTCTGTTATGATTTTTTATTTTTTATTTTTTTTTTATAAAGCCCACACCCGGGGTGGCTAGAAATTTCCAATCCTGGCTCGGTGATGGGGGGGGGGTCTGTTATGATTTTTTTTAATTTTTTTTTTATAAAGCCCACACCCGGGGTGGCTAGAAATTTCCAATCCTGGCTCAGTGATGGGGGGGGGGGGGGGGGGGGGTCTGTTGTGATTTGTTTTTTTTATTATTTTTTTCATAAAGCCCACACCAGGGGTGGCTAGAAATTTCCAATCCTCGCTCAGTGATGGGAGGGAGTCTGTTATGATTTTTTTAATTTTTTTTTTAAATAATTTTATTATTATTTTTTATAAAGCCCACACCCGGGATGGCTAGAAATTTCCAATCCTGGCTCATTGATGGGGGGGGGGGGGTCTGTTAGGATTTTTTTTTTTTTTTTTTTATAAAGCCCACACCCGGGTGGCTAGAAATTTCCAATCCTGGCTCAGTGATGGGGGTGGGGTCTGTTATGATTTTTATTTTTTTTATTTTTTATAAAGCCCACACCCGGGATGGCTAGAAATTTCCAATCCTGGCTCAGTGATGGGGGGGTCTGTTATGATTTTTTTAATTTTTTTTTTTAATAATTTTATTATTTTTTTTATCAAGCCCACACCCGGGGTGGCTAGACATTTCCAATCCTGGCTCAGTAATGGGGGGGGTCTGTTATGAATTTGTTTTTTATATTATTTTTTTATAAAGCCCACCCCCGGGGTGGCTAGAAATTTCCAATCCTGGCTCAGTGATGGGGGGGGGGGGTCTGTTGTGATTTTTTTTAATTTTATTTTTTTTTATAAAGCCAACCCCCGGGGTGGCTAGAAATTTCCAATCCTGACTCTGTGATGGGGGTGGGTTCTGTTATGAATTTTTATTTTTTTATTTTTTTTTATAAAGCCCACCCCCGGGGTGGCTAGAAATTTCCAATCCTGCCTCAGTGATGGGGGGGGGGGGGGGGGGGTCTGTTGTGATTTTTTTTTTTTTTTTTTTTTTTATAAAGCCCACCCCCGGGTTGGCTAGAAATTTCCAATCCTGCCTCAGTGATGGGGGGGGGGGGGGGGGGTCTGTTGTGATTTTTTTTTTTTTTTTTTTTTTTATAAAGCCCACACCCGGGGTGGCTAGACATTTCCAATCCTGGCTCAGTAATGGGGGGGTCTGTTATGAATTTGTTTTTTTTATTATTTTTTATAAAACCCACACCCGGGGTGGCTAGAAATTTCCAATCCTGGCTCTGTGATGGGGGTGGGGTCTGTTATGATTTTTATTTTTTTTATTTTTTTTTTATAAAGCCCACACCCGGGGTGGCTAGAAATTTCCGATCCTGGCTCAGTGATGGGGGTTGGGTCTGTTATGATTTTTTATTTTTTTATATTTGTTTATAAAGCCCACACCCGGGGTGGCTAGAAATTTCCAATCCTGGCTCAGTGATGGGGGGGGGGGGTCTGTTATGTTTTTTTTTTTTTTTTTTATAAAGCCCACACCCTGGTGGCTAGAAATTTCCAATCCTGGCTCAGTGATGGGGGTGGGGTCTGTTATGATTTTTTTTTTTTTTTTCTATAAAGCCCACACCCGGGGTGGCTAGAAATTTCCAATCCTGGCTCAGTGATGGGGGTGGGGGGGGGTCTGTTATGATTTTTATTTTTATTTTTGTTTATAAAGCCCACACCCGGGATGGCTAGACAGTTCCAATCCTGGCTCAGTGATGGGGGGGGTCTGTTGTGATTTTTTTTATATATTTTTTTTTTATAAAGCCCACCCCCGGGGTGGCTAGAAATTTCCAATCCTGGCTCTGTGATGGGGGTGGGGTCTATTTTGATTTTTAATTTTTTTTTTTTTTTTATAAAGCCCACACCCGGGGTGGCTAGAAATTTCCGATCCTGGCTCAGTGATGGGGGTTGGGTCTGTTATGATTTTTTTTTTTTTTTTTTTTTTTATAAAGCCCACACCCTGGGTGGCTAGAAATTTCCAATCCTGGCTCAGTGATGGGGGGGGGGGGGTCTGTTATGATTTTTTTTTTTTTTTTTTTATAAAGCCCACACCCGGGTGGCTAGAAATTTCCAATCCTGGTTCAGTGATGGGAGTGGGGTCTGTTATGATTTTTTGTTTTTTTTTGTTTTATATAGCCCACACCCGGGGTGGCTAGAAATTTCCATTCCTGGCTCAGTGATGGGGGGGGGGTCTGTTATGATTTTTTTAATTTTTTTTTAAAATAATTTTTATTTTATTTTTATAAAGCCCACACCCGGGGTGGCTCGAAATTTCCAATCCTGGCTCAGTGATGGGGGGGGGGGGGGGGGTCTGTTGTGATTTTTATTTTTTTAATTTTTTTTTTATAAAGCCCACCCCCGGGGTGGCTAGAAATTTCCAATCCTGACCCTGTGATGGGGGTGGGGTCTGTTATGATTTTTTATTTTTTTATATTTGTTTATAAAGCCCACACCCGGGGTGGCTAGAAATTTCCAATCCTGGCTCAGTGATGGGGGTGGGGTGTGTTATGATTTTTTATTATTTTTTTTTTTTTTAAAAGCCCACACCCGAGGTGGCTAGAAATTTCCAATCCTGGCTCAGTGATGGGGGGGGGGGGTCTGTTATGATTTTTTTTTTTTTTTTTATAAAGCCCACACCCGGGTGGATAGAAATTTCCAATCCTGGCTCAGTGATGGGGGTGGGGTCTGTTATGATTTTTTGTTTTTTTTTGTTTTATAAAGCCCACCCCCGGGGTGGCTAGAAATTTCCAATCCTGGCTCAGTGATGGGTGGGGGTCTGTTATGATTTTTTTTTATTTTTTTTTTTAATAATTTTATTTATTTTTTTTATAAAGCCCACACCCGGGGTGGCTAGAAATTTCCAATCCTGTCTCAGTGATGGGGGGGGGGGGGGTCTGTTGTGATTTTATTTTTTATTTATTCTTTTATAAAGCCCACACCCGGGGTGGCTAGACATTTCCAGTCCTGGCTCAGTAATGGGGGGGGTCTGTTATGAATTTGTTTTTTTTATAATTTTTTTATAAAGCCACCCCCGGGGTGGCTAGAAATGTCCAATCCTGGCTCAGTGATGGGGGGGGGGAGGGGGGTCTGTTGTGATTTATTTATTTATTTATTTTTTTATAAAGCCCACCCCCGGGGTGGCTAGAAATTTCCGATCCTGGCTCAGTGATAAGGGTTGGGTCTGTTATGATTTTTTATTTTTATTTTTTTTTTATAAAGCCCACACCCGGGTGGCTAGAAATTTCCAATCCTGGCTCAGTGATGGGGGTGGGGTCTGTTTTGATTTTTTTTTTTTTTTTTTTTATAAAGCCCACACCCGGGTTGGCTAGAAATTTCCAATCCTGGCTCAGTGATGGGGGGGGGTCTGTTATGATTTTTTTTTTTTTTTTTTTAAATAATTTTATTATTTTTTTTATAAAGCCCAACCCCGGGGTGGCTAGAAATTTCCAATCCTGGCTCAGTGATGGGGGTGGGGGGGGGTCTGTTATGATTTTTTTTTTTTTTTTTTTTAATAAAGCCCACACCCGGGGTGGCTAGAAATTTCCAATCCTGGCTCTGTGATGGGGGGGGGGGGGGGGTCTGTTATGATTATTTATTTATTTATTTATTTATTTTTTTTATAAAGCCCACACCCGGGGTGGCTAGATATTTCCAATCCTGGCTCAGTAATGGGGGGGGGGGTCTGTTATTATTATTATTATTATTATTATTTTTTTTTTATATAAAGCCCACACCCGGGGTGGCTAGATATTTCCAATACTTGCTCAGTAATGGGGGGGGGGGTCTTTTATGATTTTTTTTTAAATAATTGTATTTTTTTTTTATAAAGCCCACACCCCGGGTGGCTAGAAATTTCCAATCCTGGCTCAGTAATGGGGGGGGGGGGGGTGTCTGTTATGATTTTTTTTATTTTTATTTTTATTTTTTTTTATAAAGCCCACACCAGTGGTGGCTAGAAATTTCCAATCCTGGCTCAGTGATGGAGGGGGGGGGGGGGTCTGTTATGATTATTTATTTATTTATTTATTTATTTTTTTTTATAAAGCCCACACCCGGGGTGGCTAGATATTTCCAATCCTGCCTCAGTGATGGGGGGGGGGGGTTCTGTTATGATTTTTTTTTTATTTTTTTTTTTTATAAAGCCCACACCCGGGGTGGCTAGAAATTTCCAATCCTGGCTCAGTGAAGGGGGGGGGGGGGGGGGGTCTGTTATGATTATTATTATTATTTATTTTTTTTATAAAGCCCACACCCGGGTTGGCTAGAATGTCCAATCCTGCCTCAGTGATGGGGGTGGGGTCTGTTATGATTTTTTTTTTATTTAATTTTATTTTTTTATAAAGCCCACATGCGGGGTGGCTAGAAATTTCCAATCCTGCCTCAGTGATGGGGGGGGGGGGTCTGTTGTGATTTTTTTTTATTTGATTTTTTTTTATAAAGCCCACACCCGGGGTGGCTAAAAATGTCCAATACTTGCTCAGTAATGGGGGGGGGTCTTTTATGATTTTTTTTTTATTTATCAATTTTTTTTTTTATGAAGCCCACACCCGGGGTGGCTAGAAATGTCCAATCCTGGCTCAGTGATGGGGGGGGGTCTGTTAAGAATTTTTATTTTTTTATTTTTAATTTTTTTTTATTTATTTTTTTTTTTTTATAAAGCCCACACCCGGGGTGGCTAGAAATTCCCAATCCTGGCTCAGTAATGGGGGGGGGTCTGTTATATTTTCTTATTTATTTCTTTTTATAAAGCCCACACCCGGGGTGGCTAGAAATTTCCAATCCTGGCACAGTAATGGGGGGGGGGGGGGGCTGTAATGATTTTTTTTTTCTTTTTTTATTATTTTTTGAATTTTATTATTTTTTTTATAAAGGCCACACCCGGGTTGGCTAGAAAATTCCAATCCTGGCTCAGTGATGGGGGTGGGGTCTGTTATGACTTTTTTTTTTTTTTTTTTTTATAAAGCCCACACCCGGGGTGGATAGAAATTTCCAATCCTGGCTCAGTGATGGGGGGGGGGGGGGGGGGGGGTCTGTTATGATTTTTTTAATTTTTTTTTAATATAATTTTATTAATTTTTTTATAAAGCCCACACCCGGGGTGGCTAGAAATTTCCAATCCTGGCTCAGTGATGGGTGGGGGTCTGTTATGAATTTTTATTTTTTTAATTTTAATTTTTTTTTTATTTTATTATTTTTTGTATAAAGCCCACACCCGGGGTGGCTAGAAATTTCCAATCCTGCCTCAGTGATGGGGGGGGGGGGTCTGTTGTGATTTTTTTTTATTTTTATTTTTTTTATAAAGCCCACCACCGGGGTGGCTAGAAATTTCCAATCCTGACTCTGTGATGGGGGTGGGGTCTGTTATGATTTTTTATTATTTTTTTTTTTTTATAAAGCCCACACCCGGGGTGGCTAGAAATTTCCAATCCTGGCTCATTGATTGGGGGGGGGGGGTCTGTTATGATTTTTTTTTTTTTTTTTTTATGAAGCCCACACCCGGGCTGGCTAGAAATTTCCAATCCTGGCTCAGTGATGGGGGGGGGGTCTTTTATGACTTTTTTTTATTTTTTTTTTATAAAGCCCACACCAGAGGTGGCTAGAAATTTCCAATCCTGGCTCAGTGATGGGTGGGGGTCTGTTATGAATTTTTATTTTTTTATTTTTTATTTATTTTTATTTTTTATTTTTTTTGTATAAAGCCCACACCCGAGGTGGCTAGAAATTTCCAATCCTGGCTCAGTGATGGGGGGGGGGGTCTGTTATGATTTTTTATTTTTATTTTTATTTTATAAAGACCACACCCGAGGTGGATAGAAATTTCCAATCCTGGCTCAGTGATGGGGGTGGGGGGGGGGGGTCTGTTATGATTTTTTTTTATTTTTTTTTTTATTAAGCCCACACCCGGGGTGGCTAGAAAGTTCCAATCCTGGCTCAGTGATGGGGGGGGGGTCTGTTGTGATTCTTTTTTTTTTTTTTTTTTTTTATAAAGCCCACCCCTGGGGTGGCTAGAAATTTCCGGTCCTGGCTCAGTGATGGGGTCGGGGTCTGTTATGATTTTTTTTTTTTTTTTTTTTTTTATAAAGCCCACACCCGGGGTGGCTAGAAATTTCCAATCCTGGCTCAGTGATGGGGGGGGGGGGGGGGGGTCTGTTATGATTTTTTTTTTTTTTTTTTTATAAAGCCCACCCCCGGGGTGGCTAGAAATTTCAAATTCTGGCTCAGTGATGGGGGGGGGGGTCTGTTATGCATTTTTATTTTTTTATTTATTTTTTTATTTTATTTTATTATTTTTTGTATAAAGCCCACACCCGGGGTGGCTAGAAATTTCCAATCCTGGCTCAGTGATGGGGGGGGGGTCTGTTATGATTTTTTTTTTTTTTTTTTATAAAGCCCACACCCATGGTGGCTAGAAATTTCCAATCCTGCCTCAGTGATGGGGGGGGGGGGTCTGTTGTGATTTTTTATTATTTTTTTTTTTTTATAAAGCCCACCCCCGGGGTGGCTAGAAATTTCCAATCCTGGCTCTGTGATGGGGGGGGGGTCTGTAATGATTTTTTTTTTTTTTTTTATAAAGCCCACACCCGTGGTGGCTAGAAATTTCCAATCCTGCCTCAGTGATGGGGGGGGGGGGGTCTGTTGTGATTTTATTTTTTTTTATTTTTTATAAAGCCCACCCCCGGGGTGGCTAGAAATTTCCAATCCTGGCTCTGTGATGGGGGGGGGGGGGGGGGGGGTCTGTTATGAGATTTTATTATTATTTTTTTTTTATCAAGCCCACACCAGGGGTGGCTAGTCATTTCCAATCCTGGCTCAGTAATGGGGGGGGTCTGTTATGAATCTGTTTTTTTTATTATTTTTTTATAAAGCCCACACCCGGGGTGGCTAGAAATTTCCAATCCTGGCTCAGTGATGGGGGGGGTCTGTTGTGATTTTATTTTTTTTTATTTTTTATAAAGCCCACCCCCGGGGTGGCTAGAAATTTCCAATCCTGGCTCTGTGATGGGGGGGGGGGGTTGTTATGAGTTTTTATTATTATTTTTTTTTTATCAAGCCCACACCAGGGGTGGCTAGTCATTTCCAATCCTGGCTCAGTAATGGGGGGGGTCTGTTATGAATTTGTTTTTTTTATTATTTTTTTATAAAGCCCACACCCGGGGTGGCTAGAAATTTCCAATCCTGGCTCAGTGATGGGGGTGGGGGGGGGGTCTGTTATGATTTTTTTTTTTTTTTTTTTATATAAAGCCCACACCCGGGGTGGCTAGAAAGTTCCAATCCTGGCTCAGTGATGGGGGGGGGTCTGTTGTGATTTTTTTTTTTTTTTTTTTTTTTATAAAGCCCACCCCCGGGGTGGCTAGAAATTTCCAATCCTGGCTCTGTGATTGGGGTGGGGTCTGTTATGATTTTTAATTTTTTTTTTTTTTTTTTATAAAGCCCACACCCGGGGTGGCTAGAAATTTCCGATCCTGGCTCAGTGATGGGGGTTGGGTCTGTTATGATTTTTTATTTTTTTATTTTTTTTTTTTTTAATAATTATATTTATTTTTTCATAATGCCCACACCTGGGGTGGCTAGAAATTTCCAATCCTGGCTCTGTGATGGGGGGGGTCTGTTATGATTCTTTTAATTTTTTTTTATTATTTTTATTTATGATTATTTTTTTTTAGAAAGCCCGCACCCGGGGTGGCTAGAAATTTCCAATCCTGGCTCAGTGATGGGGGTTGGGTCTGTTATGATTTTTTATTTTTTTATTTTTTTTTTTTTTTATAATTATATTTATTTTTTCATAATGCCCACACCTGGGGTGGCTAGAAATTTCCAATCCTGGCTCTGTGATGGGGGGGGTCTGTTATGATTCTTTTAATTTTTTTTTATTATTTTTATTTATGATTATTTTTTTTTAGAAAGCCCGCACCCGGGGTGGCTAGAAATTTCCAATCCTGGCTCAGTGATGGGGGGGGGGTCTGTTATGATTTTTTAAATTTTTTATAAAAATAATTTTATTATTTTTTTTATAAAGCCCACACCCGGTGTGGCTAGAAATTTCCAATCCTGCCTCAGTGATGGGGGGGCGGGGTCTGTTGTGATTTTTATTTTATTTTTATTTTTTTATAAAGCCCATCCCCGGGGTGGCTAGAAATTTCCAATCCTGGCTCTGTGATGGGGGGGGGGTCTGTTATGATTTTTTATTATTATTTTATTTTAATAAAGCCCACACCCGGGGTTGCTAGACATTTCCAATCCTGGCTCAGTAATGGGGGGGGATTTGTTATGATTATTTTTTTTATATTTTTTTTATAAAGCCCACACCCGGGTTGGCTAGAAATTTCCAATCCTGGCTCAGTAATGGGGGGGGTCTGTTATTATTATTTTTTTTATTTTTTTTTATAAAGCCCACACCCGGGGTGGCTAGAAATTTCCAATCCTGGCTCAGTGATGGGGGGGGGGGGGGTCTGTTATGATTTTTTATTTTTTTATTTTTATAAAGCCCACACCCGGGGTGGCTAGAAATTTCCAATCCTGGCTCAGTGATGGGTGGGGGTCTGTTGTGATTTTTTTTTATTTATTTTTTTTTTATAAAGCCCACCCCCGGGGTCGCTAGAAATTTCCAATCCTGACTCTTTGATGGGGGTGGGGTCTGTTATGATTTTTTGTTTTTTTGTTTTTTTTATAAAGCCCACACCCGGGGTGGCTAGAAATTTCCAATCCTGGCTCAGTGATGGGGGGGGGGTCTGTTATGATTTTTTTTTTTTTTTTTTTATAAAGCCCACACCCGGGTGGCTAGAAAATTCCAATCCTGGCTCAGTGATGGGGGGGGGGTCTGTTATGATTTTTTTTTTTTTTTTTTTTATAAAGCCCACACCCGGGGTGGCTTGAAATTTCCATTCCTGGCTCAGTGATGGGGGGGGTCTGTTATGATTTTTTAAATTTTGTTTTTAAATAATTTTATTATTTTTTTTATAAAGCCCACACCCGGGGTGGCTAGAAATTTCCAATCCTGCCTCAGTGATGGGGGGGGGGGTCTGTTGTGATTTTATTTTTTTTTATTTTTTATAAAGCCCACCCCCGGGGTGGCTAGAAATTTCCAATCCTGGCTCTGTGATGGGGGGGGGGGGGGGGGGGGGGGGGGGGGTTTGTTATGAGTTTTTATTATTATTTTTTTTTTATCAAGCCCACACCAGGGGTGGCTAGTCATTTCCAATCCTGGCTCAGTAATGGGGGGGGTCTGTTATGAATTTGTTTTTTTTATTATTTTTTTATAAAGCCCACACCCGGGGTGGCTAGAAATTTCCAATCCTGGCTCAGTGATTGGGGTGGGGTCTGTTATGATTTTTAATTTTTTAATTTTTTTTTTATAAAGCCCACACCTGGGGTGGCTAGAAATTTCCGATCCTGGCTCTGTGATGGGGGGGGTCTGTTATGATTTTTTATTTTATTTTTTTTTAATTTTTTTATAATTATATTTATTTTTTCATAATGCCCACACCTGGTGTGGCTAGAAATTTCCAATCCAGGCTCAGTGATGGGGGGGGGGGGTCTGTTGTGATTTTTTTTTATTTAATTTTTTTTTATAAAGCCCACCCCCGGGGTGGCTAGAAATTTCCAATCCTGGCTCTGTGATGGGGGGGGTCTGTTATGATTCTTTTAATTTTTTTTTATTATTTTTATTTATGATTATTTTTTTTTAGAAAGCCCGCACCCGGGGTGGCTAGAAATTTCCAATCCTAGCTCAGTGATGGGGGTGGGGTCTGTTATGATTTTTTTTTTTTTATTTATTTTTTTTTTATAAAGCCCACACCCGGGGTGGCTAGAAATTTCCAATCCTGGCCCTGTGATGGGGGGGGTCTGTTATGATTTTTTTTTTTTTTTTTTTTTTTATCAAGCCCACACCCGGGGTGGCTAGACATTTCCAATCCTGGCTCAGTAATGTGGAGGGTCTGTTCTGAATTTTTTTTTTTTCATTTTTTTTTTATAAAGCCCACACCCGGGGTGGCTAGAAATTTCCAATCCTGGCTCAGTGATGGGGGGGGGGTCTGTTATGATTTTTTTTTTTTTTTTTTTTTATAAAGCCCACACCCGGGGTGGCTAGAAATTTCCAATCCTGGCTCAGTGATGGGGGGGGGTCTGTTATGATTTTTTAAATTTTTTATAAAAATAATTTTATTATTTTTTTTATAAAGCCCACACCCGGTGTGGCTAGAAATTTCCAATCCTGCCTCAGTGATGGGGGGGCGGGGTCTGTTGTGATTTTTATTTTATTTTTATTTTTTTATAAAGCCCATCCCCGGGGTGGCTAGAAATTTCCAATCCTGGCTCTGTGATGGGGGGGGGGGTCTGTTATGATTTTTTATTATTATTTTATTTTAATAAAGCCCACACCCGGGGTTGCTAGACATTTCCAATCCTGGCTCAGTAATGGGGGGGGATTTGTTATGATTTTTTTTTAATTTTTTTTTTTATAAAGCCCACACCCGGGTTGGCTAGAAATTTCCAATCCTGGCTCAGTAATGGGGGGGTCTGTTATTATTATTTTTTTTATTTTTTTTTATAAAGCCCACACCCGGGGTGGCTAGAAAGTTCCAATCCTGGCTCAGTGATGGTGGGGGGTCTGTTGTGATTTTTTTTTATTTTATTTTTTTTTATAAAGCCCACACCCGGGGTGGCTAGAAATTTCCAATCCTGGCTCAGTGATGGGGGGGGGGGTCTGTTATGATTTTTTTTTTTTTTTTTTTATAAAGCCCACACCCGGGGTGGCTAGAAATTTCCAATCCTGGCTCAGTGATGGGTGGGGGTCTGTTATGAATTTTTTTTTTTTTTTTTTTTATTTATTTATTTTTTTTATTATTTTTTGTATAAAGCCCACACCCGGGGTGGCTAGAAATTTCCAATCCTGCCTCAGTGATGGGGGGGGGGGGTCTGTTGTGATTTTTATTTATTTATTTATTTTTTATAAAGCCCACCCCCGGGGTGGCTAGAAATTTCCAATCCTGGCTCAGTGATGGGGGGGGGGGTCTGTTATGATTTTTTTTTTATTTTTTTATAAAGCCCAAACCCTGGTGGCTAGAAATTTCCAATCCTGGCTCAGTGATGGGGGGGGTCTGTTATGATTTTTTTAATTTTTTTTAAATATAATTTTATTATTTTTTTTATAAAGCCCACACCCGGGTTGGCTAGAAATTTCCAATTCTGGCTCAGTGATGGGGGGGGGGGGGGTCTGTTATGATTTTTTTATTTTTTTTTTAATATAATTTTATAATTTTTTTTATAAAGCCCACCCCCGGGGTGGCTAGACATTTCCAATCCTGGCTCTGTGATGGGGGGGGGGGTCTGTTATGAATTTTTTTTTTTCATTTTTTTTTTTTATAAAGCCCACACCCGGGGTGGCTAGAAATTTCCAATCCTGGCTCAGTGATGGGGGGGGGGGTCTGTTATGATTTTTTTTTTTTTTTTTTTTAATAATTTTATTATTTTTTTTATAAAGCCCACACCCGGGTAGCTAGAAATTTCCAATCCTGCCTCAGTGATGGGGGGGGGGGGGGGGGGGTCTGTTGTGATTTTATTTATTTATTTATTTTTTTATAAAGCCCAGCCCCGGGGTGGCTAGACATTTCCAATCCTGGCTCAGTGATGGGGGGGGGGGGGGGTCTGTTATGATTTTTTTTTATTTTTTTTATATAAAGCCCACACCCGGGTGGCTAGAAATTTCCAATCCTGGCTCAGTGATGGGGGTGGGGTCTGTTATGATTTTTTTTTTTTTTTTTTTTTCATAAAGCCCACCCCGGGGTGGCTAGAAATTTCCAATCCTGACTCTGTGATGGGGGTGGGGTCTCTTATGATTTTTTATTTTTTTATTTTTTTTATAAAGCCCACACCCGGGGTGGCTAGAAATTTCCAATCCTGGCTCAGTGATGGGGGGGGGGGGTCTGTTATGATTTTTTTATTTTTTTTTTAAATAATTTTATTATTTTTTTTATAAAGCCCACACCCGGGGTGGCTAGAAATTTCCAATCCTGCCTCAGTGATGGGGGGGGGGGGGGGTCTGTTATGATTTTTTTTTTATTTTTTATAAAGCCCACACCCGGGTGGCTAGAAATTTCCAATCCTGGCTCAGTGATGGGGGTGGGGTCTGTTATGATTTTTTTTTTTTTCTTTTTATAAAGCCCACACCCGGGGTGGATAGAAATGTCCAATCCTGCCTCAGTGATGGGGGGGGGGGGGGGGGGGGGGGGTCTGTTGTGATTTTTTTTTTTTTTTTTTTTTTATAAAGCCCACCCCCGGGTTGGCTAGAAATGTCCAATCCTGGCTCTTTGATGGGGGTGGGGTCTGTTATGATTTTTAATTTTTTTTTTTTTTTTTATAAAGCCCACACCCGTGGTGGCAAGAAATTTCCAATCCTGGCTCTGTGATGGGGGGGGGGGGGGTCTGTTATGATTTTTTATTATTTTATTTTTTTTATCAAGCCAACACCCGGGGTGGCTAGACATTTCCAATCCTGGCTCAGTAATGGGGGGGGTCTGTTAAGAATTTATTTTATTTTTATTTTTTTATAAAGCCCACACCCGGGGTGGCTAGAAATTTCCAATCCTGCCTCAGTGATGGGGGGGGGGGGGTCTGTTGTGATTTTATTTTTATTTTTATTTTTTTTCATAAAGCCCACCCCCGGGGTGGCTAGAAATTTCCAATCCTGGCTCAGTGATGGGGGGGGGGTCTGTTATGATTTTTTAATTTTTTTTTAAAATAATTTTATTATTTTTTTTATAAAGCCCACACCCGGGGTGGCTAGAAATTTCCAATCCTGGCTCAGTGATGGGGGGGGGGGGTCTGTTATGATTTTTTTTTTTTTTTTTTTATAAAGCCCACACCCGGGTGGCTAGAAATTTCCAATCCTGGCTCTGTGATGGGGGTGGGGTCTGTTATGATTTTTAATTTTTTTTTTTTTTTTTATAAAGCCCACACCCGGGGTGGCAAGAAATTTCCAATCCTGGCTCTGTGATGGGGGGGGGGGGGGTCTGTTATGATTTTTTATTATTTTATTTTTTTTATCAAGCCAACACCCGGGGTGGCTAGACATTTCCAATCCTGGCTCAGTAATGGGGGGGTCTGTTAAGAATTTATTTTATTTTTATTTTTTTATAAAGCCCACACCCGGGGTGGCTAGAAATTTCCAATCCTGCCTCAGTGATGGGGGGGGGGGGTCTGTTGTGATTTTATTTTTATTTTTATTTTTTTTCATAAAGCCCACCCCCGGGGTGGCTAGAAATTTCCAATCCTGGCTCAGTGATGGGGGGGGGGTCTGTTATGATTTTTTAATTTTTTTTTTAAATAATTTTATTATTTTTTTTATAAAGCCCACACCCGGGGTGGCTAGAAATTTCCAATCCTGGCTCAGTGATGGGGGGGGGGGGTCTGTTATGATTTTTTTTTTTTTTTTTTTATAAAGCCCACACCCGGGTGGCTAGAAATTTCCAATCCTGGCTCTGTGATGGGGGTGGGGTCTGTGATGATTTTTAATTTTTTAATTTTTTTTTTATAAAGCCCACACCCGGGGTGGCTAGAAATTTCCGATCCTGGCTCATTGATGGGGGTGGGGTCTGTTATGATTTTTTTTTTCTTTTTTTTTTTTATAAAGCCCACCCCCGGGGTGGCTAGAAATGTCCAATCCTGGCTCTGTGATGGGGGGGGGGGGGGGGTCTGTTATGATTTATTATTATTATTATTTTTTTTTTATCAAGCCCACAACCGGGGTGGCTAGTCATTTCCAATCCTGGCTCAGTAATGGGGGGGGTCTGTTATGAATTTGTTTTTTTTATTATTTTTTTATAAAGCCCACACCCGGGGTGGCTAGAAATTTCCAATCCTGGCTCAGTGATGGGGGTGGGGGGGGTCTGTTATGATTTTTTTTATTTTTTTTTTTATAAAGCCCACACCCGGGGTGACTAGAAATTTCCAATCCTGGCTCTGTGATGGGGGCGGTGTCTGTTATGATTTTTATTTTTTTATTTTTTTTTTATAAAGCCCACACCCGGGGTGGCTATAAATTTCCTATCCTGGCTCAGTGATGGGGGTTCGGTCTGTTATGATTTTTTATTATTATTTTTTTTTTATAAAGCCCACACTCGGGGTGGCTAGAAATTTCCAATCCTGGCTCAGTGATGGGGGGGGGGTCTGTTATGATTTTTTTTTTTTTTTTTTATAAAGCCCACACCCGGGGTGACTAGAAATTTCCAATCCTGGCTCTGTGATGGGGGCGGTGTCTGTTATGATTTTTATTTATTTTTTTTTTTTTTATAAAGCCCACACCCGGGGTGGCTATAAATTTCCTATCCTGGCTCAGTGATGGGGGTTGGGTCTGTTATGATTTTTTTATTTTTTTTTTTAAATAATTTTATTATTTTTTTTATAAAGCCCACACCCGGGGTGGCTAGAAATTTCCAATCCTGCCTCAGTGATGGGGGGGGGGGGGTCTGTTATGATTTTTTTTTTATTTTTTATAAAGCCCACACCCGGGGTGGATAGAAATTTCCAATCCTGCCTCAGTGATGGGGGGGGGGGGGGGGGGGTCTGTTGTGATTTTTTTTTTTTTTTTTTTTTTTATAAAGCCCAGCCCCGGGTTGGCTAGAAATTTCCAATCCTGGCTCTTTGATGGGGGTGGGGTCTGTTATGATTTTTTTTTTCTTTTTTTTTTTTATAAAGCCCACACCCGGGGTGGCTAGAAATTTCCAATCCTGGCTCAGTGATGGGGGGGGGGGGGGGTCTGTTATGATTTTTTTTTTTTTTTTTTTTATAATTTTATTATTTTTTTTATAAAGCCCACACCCGGGTAGCTAGAAATTTCCAATCCTGCCTCAGTGATGGGGGGGGGGGGGGGGGGTCTGTTGTGATTTTATTTATTTATTTATTTTTTTATAAAGCCCAGCCCCGGGGTGGCTAGACATTTCCAATCCTGGCTCAGTGATGGGGGGGGGGGGGGGTCTGTTATGATTTTTTTTTTTTTTTTTTATATAAAGCCCACACCCGGGTGGCTAGAAATTTCCAATCCTGGCTCAGTGATGGGGGTGGGGTCTGTTATGATTTTTTTTTTTTTTTTTTTTTCATAAAGCCCACCCTGGGGTGGCTAGAAATTTCCAATCCTGACTCTGTGATGGGGGTGGGGTCTCTTATGATTTTTTATTTTTTTATTTTTTTTATAAAGCCCACACCCGGGGTGGCTAGAAATTTCCAATCCTGGCTCAGTGATGGGGGGGGGGGGTCTGTTATGATTTTTTTATTTTTTTTTTAAATAATTTTATTATTTTTTTTATAAAGCCCACACCCGGGGTGGCTAGAAATTTCCAATCCTGCCTCAGTGATGGGGGGGGGGGGGGTCTGTTATGATTTTTTTTTTTTTTTTTATAAAGCCCACACCCGGGTGGCTAGAAATTTCCAATCCTGGCTCAGTGATGGGGGTGGGGTCTGTTATGATTTTTTTTTTTTTCTTTTTATAAAGCCCACACCCGGGGTGGATAGAAATTTCCAATCCTGCCTCAGTGATGGGGGGGGGGGGGGGGGGGGGGGGGGGGTCTGTTGTGATTTTTTTTTTTTTTTTTTTTTTATAAAGCCCACCCCCGGGTTGGCTAGAAATTTCCAATCCTGGCTCTTTGATGGGGGTGGGGTCTGTTATGATTTTTAATTTTTTTTTTTTTTTTTATAAAGCCCACACCCGGGGTGGCTAGAAATTTCCAATCCTGGCTCTGTGATGGGGGGGGGGGGGGGTCTGTTATGATTTTTTATTATTTTATTTTTTTTATCAAGCCAACACCCGGGGTGGCTAGACATTTCCAATCCTGGCTCAGTAATGGGGGGGGTCTGTTAAGAATTTATTTTATTTTTATTTTTTTATAAAGCCCACACCCGGGGTGGCTAGAAATTTCCAATCCTGCCTCAGTGATGGGGAGGGGGGGTCTGTTGTGATTTTATTTTTATTTTTATTTTTTTTCATAAAGCCCACCCCCGGGGTGGCTAGAAATTTCCAATCCTGGCTCAGTGATGGGGGGGGGGGTCTGTTATGATTTTTTAATTTTTTTTTAAAATAATTTTATTATTTTTTTTATAAAGCCCACACCCGGGGTGGCTAGAAATTTCCAATCCTGGCTCAGTGATGGGGGGGGGGGTCTGTTATGATTTTTTTTTTTTTTTTTTTATAAAGCCCACACCCGGGTGGCTAGAAATTTCCAATCCTGGCTCTGTGATGGGGGTGGGGTCTGTGATGATTTTTAATTTTTTAATTTTTTTTTTATAAAGCCCACACCCGGGGTGGCTAGAAATTTCCGATCCTGGCTCATTGATGGGGGTGGGGTCTGTTATGATTTTTTTTTTCTTTTTTTTTTTTATAAAGCCCACCCCCGGGGTGGCTAGAAATGTCCAATCCTGGCTCTGTGATGGGGGGGGGGGGGGGGGGTCTGTTATGATTTATTATTATTATTATTTTTTTTTTATCAAGCCCACAACCGGGGTGGCTAGAAATTTCCAATCCTGGCTCAGTGATGGGGGGGGGGGGGGTCTGTTATGATTTTTTTTTTTTTTTTTTTTAATAATTTTATTATTTTTTTTTAAAGCCCACACCCGGGTAGCTAGAAATTTCCAATCCTGCCTCAGTGATGGGGGGGGGGGGGGGGGTCTGTTGTGATTTTATTTATTTATTTATTTTTTTATAAAGCCCAGCCCCGGGGTGGCTAGACATTTCCAATCCTGGCTCAGTGATGGGGGGGGGGGGGGGGTCTGTTATGATTTTTTTTTATTTTTTTTATATAAAGCCCACACCCGGGTGGCTAGAAATTTCCAATCCTGGCTCAGTGATGGGGGTGGGGTCTGTTATGATTTTTTTTTTTTTTTTTTTTTCATAAAGCCCACCCCGGGGTGGCTAGAAATTTCCAATCCTGACTCTGTGATGGGGGTGGGGTCTCTTATGATTTTTTATTTTTTTATTTTTTTTATAAAGCCCACACCCGGGGTGGCTAGAAATTTCCAATCCTGGCTCAGTGATGGGGGGGGGGGTCTGTTATGATTTTTTTATTTTTTTTTTAAATAATTTTATTATTTTTTTTATAAAGCCCACACCCGGGGTGGCTAGAAATTTCCAATCCTGCCTCAGTGATGGGGGGGGGGGGGGGGTCTGTTATGATTTTTTTTTTTTTTTTTATAAAGCCCACACCCGGGTGGCTAGAAATTTCCAATCCTGGCTCAGTGATGGGGGTGGGGTCTGTTATGATTTTTTTTTTTTTCTTTTTATAAAGCCCACACCCGGGGTGGATAGAAATTTCCAATCCTGCCTCAGTGATGGGGGGGGGGGGGGGGGGGGGGGGGTCTGTTGTGATTTTTTTTTTTTTTTTTTTTTTATAAAGCCCACCCCCGGGTTGGCTAGAAATTTCCAATCCTGGCTCTTTGATGGGGGTGGGGTCTGTTATGATTTTTAATTTTTTTTTTTTTTTTTATAAAGCCCACACCCGGGGTGGCTAGAAATTTCCAATCCTGGCTCTGTGATGGGGGGGGGGGGGGGTCTGTTATGATTTTTTATTATTTTATTTTTTTTATCAAGCCAACACCCGGGGTGGCTAGACATTTCCAATCCTGGCTCAGTAATGGGGGGGGTCTGTTAAGAATTTATTTTATTTTTATTTTTTTATAAAGCCCACACCCGGGGTGGCTAGAAATTTCCAATCCTGCCTCAGTGATGGGGAGGGGGGGTCTGTTGTGATTTTATTTTTATTTTTATTTTTTTTCATAAAGCCCACCCCCGGGGTGGCTAGAAATTTCCAATCCTGGCTCAGTGATGGGGGGGGGGTCTGTTATGATTTTTTAATTTTTTTAAAATAATTTTATTATTTTTTTTATAAAGCCTACACCCGGGGTGGCTAGAAATTTCCAATCCTGGCTCAGTGATGGGGGGGGGGGGGTCTGTTATGATTTTTTTTTTTTTTTTTTTATAAAGCCCACACCCGGGTGGCTAGAAATTTCCAATCCTGGCTCTGTGATGGGGGTGGGGTCTGTGATGATTTTTAATTTTTTAATTTTTTTTTTATAAAGCCCACACCCGGGGTGGCTAGAAATTTCCGATCCTGGCTCATTGATGGGGGTGGGGTCTGTTATGATTTTTTTTTTCTTTTTTTTTTTTATAAAGCCCACCCCCGGGGTGGCTAGAAATGTCCAATCCTGGCTCTGTGATGGGGGGGGGGGGGGGTCTGTTATGATTTATTATTATTATTATTTTTTTTTTATCAAGCCCACAACCGGGGTGGCTAGTCATTTCCAATCCTGGCTCAGTAATGGGGGGGGGTCTGTTATGAATTTGTTTTTTTTATTATTTTTTTATAAAGCCCACACCCGGGGTGGCTAGAAATTTCCAATCCTGGCTCAGTGATGGGGGTGGGGGGGGTCTGTTATGATTTTTTTAATTTTTTTTTTTATAAAGCCCACACCCGGGGTGACTAGAAATTTCCAATCCTGGCTCTGTGATGGGGGCGGTGTCTGTTATGATTTTTATTTTTATTTATTTTTTTTATAAAGCCCACACCCGGGGTGGCTATAAATTTCCTATCCTGGCTCAGTGATGGGGGTTGGGTCTGTTATGATTTTTTATTATTATTTTTTTTTTATAAAGCCCACACTCGGGGTGGCTAGAAATTTCCAATCCTGGCTCAGTGATGGGGGGGGGGTCTGTTATGATTTTTTTTTTTTTTTTTTATAAAGCCCACACCCGGGGTGGCTAGAAACTTCCAATCCTGGCTCAGTGATGGGGGGGGGGTCTGTTATGATTTTTTTATTTTTTTTTTTAAATAATTTTATTATTTTTTTTATAAAGCCCACACCCGGGGTGGCTAGAAATTTCCAATCCTGCCTCAGTGATGGGGGGGGGGGGGGGTCTGTTATGATTTTTTTTTTTTTTTTTATAAAGCCCACATCCGGGGTGGATAGAAATTTCCAATCCTGCCTCAGTGATGGGGGGGGGGGGGGGGGGGGGTCTGTTGTGTTTTTTTTTTTTTTTTTTTTTTTTATAAAGCCCAGCCCCGGGTTGGCTAGAAATTTCCAATCCTGGCTCTTTGATGGGGGTGGGGTCTGTTATGATTTTTAAATTTTTTTTTTTTTTTTATAAAGCCCACACCCGGGGTGGCTAGAAATTTCCAATCCTGCCTCAGTGAATGGGGGGGGGGGTCTGTTGTGATTTTATTTTATTTTTATTTTTTTATAAAGCCCAACCCCGGGATGGCTAGAAATTTCCAATCCTGGCTCTGTGATGGGGGGGGGGGGGGGGGTCTGTTATGATTTTTTATTATTTTATTTTTTTTTATAAAGCCCACACCCGGGTTGGCTAGAAATTTCCAATCCTGGCTCAGTGATGGGGGTGGGGGGGGTCTGTTATGATTTTTTATTATTATTTTATTTTAATAAAGCCCACCCCCGGGGTGGCTAGAAATTTCCAATCCTGGCTCTGTGAGGGGGGGGGGGGGGGGGGGTCTGTTATGATTTTTTATTATTTTATTTTTTTTATCAAGCCCACACCCGGGGTGGCTAGACATTTCCAATCCTGGCTCAGTAATGGGGGGGGTCTGTTAAGAATTTATTTTATTTTTATTTTTTTATAAAGCCCACACCCGGGGTGGCTAGAAATTTCCAATCCTGCCTCAGTGATGGGGGGGGGGGGTCTCTTGTGATTTTATTTTTATTTTTATTTTTTTATAAAGCCCACCCCCGGGTTGGCTAGAAATTTCCAATCCTGGCTGTGTGATGGGGGGGGGGTCTGTTATGATTTTTTATTATTTTATTTTTTTTATCAAGCCCACACCCGGGGTGGCTAGACATTTCCAATCCTGGCTCAGTAATGGGGGGGGTCTGTTAAGAATTTATTTTATTTTTATTTTTTTATAAAGCCCACCCCCGTGGTGGCTAGAAATTTCCAATCCTGGCTCAGTGATGGGGGTGGGGGGGTCTGTTATGATTTTTTTTAATTTTTTTTTTTTATCAAGCCCACACCCGGGGCGGCTAGAAAATTCCAATCCTAGCTCAGTGATGGGTGGGGGGGGGTCTGTTGTGATTTTTTATTTTTTTATTTTTTTTTATAAAGTCCACACCCGGGTTGGCTAGAAATTTCCAATCCTGGCTCAGTGATGGGGGTGGGGGGGGTCTGTTATGATTTTTTATTATTATTTTATTTTAATAAAGCCCACACCCGGGGTTGCTAGACATTTCCAATCCTGGCTCAGTAATGGGGGGGGTCTGTTAAGAATTTATTTTATTTTTATTTTTTTATAAAGCCCACCCCCGTGGTGGCTAGAAATTTCCAATCCTGGCTCAGTGATGGGGGTGGGGGGGTCTGTTGTGATTTTTTTTTATTTTATTTTTTTTATAAAGCCCACCCCCGGGGTGGCTATAAATTTCCAATCCTGGCTCTGTGATGGGGGTGGGGTCTGTTATGATTTTTATTTTTTTTATTTTTTTTTATAAAGCCCACACCCGGGTTGGCTAGAAATTTCCAATCCTGGCTCAGTGATGGGGGTGGGGTCTGTTATGATTTTTTTTTTTTTTTTTTTTTTTTATAAAGCCCACCCCGGGGTGGCTAGAAATTTCCAATCCTGACTCTGTGATGGGGGTGGGGTCTGTTATGATTTTATATTTTTTTATTTTTTTTATAAAGCCCACACCCGGGCTGGCTAGAAATTTCCAATCCTGGCTCAGTGATGGGGGTGGGGTGTGTTATGATTTTTTTTTTTTTTTTTTTTTATAAATCCCACACCCGGGGTGGCTTGAAATTTCCAATCCTGATTCAGTGATGGTGGGGGATTTGTTATGATTTTTTTTTTTTTTTTTTTTTTATAAAGCCCACACCCGGGTTGGCTAGAAATTTCCAATCCTGGCTCACTAATGGGTGGGGGTCTGTTATGAATTTTTATTTTTTTATTTAATTTTTTTTTTATTTTTTATTTTTTTTATAAAGCCCACCCCCGGGGTGGCTAGAAATTTCCAATCCTGGCTCAGTGATGGGGGGGGGGGGTCTGTTATGATTTTTTAATTTTTTTTTTTTTATAAAGCCCACACCCGGGGTGGCTAGAAATTTCCAATCCTGGCTCAGTGATGGGGGGGGGGGGGGTCTGTTATGATTTTTTTTTTTTTTTTTAATATAATTTTATTATTTTTTTTATAAAGCCCACCCCGGGGTGGCTAGAAATTTCCAATCCTGGCTCTGTGATGGGGGGGGGTCTGTTATGATTTTTTTTTTTTCATTTTTTTTTTTATAAAGCCCACACCCGGGGTGGCTAGAAATTTCCAATCCTGGCTCAGTGATGGGGGGGGGGGTCTGTTATGATTTTTTTTTTTTTTTTTTTATAAAGCCCACACCCGGGTGGCTAGAAATTTCCAATCCTGGCTCAGTGATGGGGGTGGGGTCTGTTATGATTTTTATTTTTTTTATTTTTTATAAAGCCCACACCCGGGGTGGCTAGAAATTTCCAATCCTGGCTCAGTGATGGGGGGGGGGTCTGTTATGATTTTTTAAAAATTTTTTTAATATAATTTTATTATTTTTTTTATAAAGCCCACACCCGGGGTGGCTAGAAATTTCCAATCCTGGCTCAGTGAAGGGGGGTGGGGGGGTCTGTTATGATTTTTTTTTTTTTTTTTTTATAAAGCCCACACCCAGGTGGCTAGAAATGTCCAATCCTGGCTCAGTGATGGGGGTGGGGTCTGTTATGATTTTTTTTTTTTTTTTTTTTATAAAGCCCACACCCGGGGTTGCTAGAAATTTCCAATCCTGGCTCAGTGATGGGGGGGGGGGGGGTCTGTTATGATTTTTTATTTTTTTTATTTTTATAAAGCCCACACCAGAGGTGGCTAGAAAATTCCAATCCTGGCTCAGTGATGGGTGGGGGTCTGTTATGAATTTTTATTTTTTTATGTTTTATTTTTTTTTTTTTTATTATTTTTTGTATAAAGCCCACACCCGGGGTGGCTAGAAATTTCCAATCCTGGCTCAGTGATGGGTGGGGGTCTGTTATGAATGTTTATTTTTTTATTTTTTATTTTTTTTTATTTTATTATTTTTTGTATAAAGCCCACACCCGGGGTGGCTAGAAATTTCAAATCCTGCCTCAGTGATTGGGGGGGGCGGTCTGTTGTGATTTATTTATTATTATTTTTTTTTTATAAAGCCCACCCCCGGGGTGGCTAGAAATTTCCAATCCTGGCTCTGTGATGGGGGGAGTCTGCTATGAATTTTTTTTTTTTCTTTTTTTTTTTATAAAGCCCACACCCGGGGTGGCTAGAAATTTCCGATCCTGGCTCAGTGATGGGGGTTGGGTCTGTTATGATTTTTTATTTTTATTTTTTTTTTTATAAAGCCCACACCCGGGTGGCTAGAAATTTCCAATCCTGGCTCAGTTATGGGGGGGGGGTCTGTTATGATTTTTTTTTTTTTTTTATTATAAAGCCCACACCCGGGTGGCTAGAAATTTCCAATCCTGGCTCAGTGATGGGGGTGGGGTCTGTTATGATTTTTTGTTTTTTTTTGTTTTATAAAGCCCACACCCGGGTTGGCTAGAAATTTCCAATCCTGGCTCAATGATGGGGGTGGGGTCTGTTATGATTTTTTTTTTTTTTTTTTATAAAGCCCAGACCCGGGGTGGCTAGAATTTCAATTCCTGGCTCAGTGATGGGGGGGGGTCTGTTATGATTTTTTAAATTTTGTTTTTAAATAATTTTATTATTTTTTTTATAAAGCCCACACCCGGGGTGGCTAGAAATTTCCAATCCTGCCTCAGTGATGGGGGGGGGGGTCTGTTGTGATTTATTTTATTATTTTTTTTATAAAGCCCACCCCCGGGGTGGCTTGAAATTTCCAATCCTGGCTCTGTGATGGGGGGGGGGAGGGGGGGGGGGGGGGGGGTCTGTTATGAGTTTTTATTATTATTATTTTTTTATCAAGCCCACACCAGGGGTGGCTAGTCATTTCCAATCCTGGCTCAGTAATGGGGGGGGTCTGTTATGAATTCTTTTTTTTTAATTCTTTTTTTATAAAGCCCACACCCGGGGTGGCTAGAAAATTCCAATCCTGGCTCAGTGATGGGGGGGGGTCTGTTATGATTTTTTTTAATTTTTTTTTTATAAAGCCCACACCCGGGGTGGCTAGAAAGTTCCAATCCTGGCTCAGTGATGGGGGGGGGGTCTGTTGTGATTTTTTTTTATTATTTTTTTTTTTATAAAGCCCACACCCGGGTTGGCTAGAAATTTCCGATCCTGGCTCAGTGATGGGGGTTGGGTCTGTTATGATTTTGTTTTTTTAATTATTTTTTTATAAAGCCCACACCCGGGGTGGCTAGAAATTTCCAATCCTGGCTCAGTGATGGGGGTGGGGGGGGGGTCTGTTATGATTTTTTTTTATTTTTTTTTTATAAAGCCCACAGCCGGGGTGGCTAGAAAGTTCCAATCCTGGCTCAGTGATGGGGGGGGGGGGTCTGTTATGATTTTTTAATTTTTTTTTTTTTATAAAGCCCACACCCGGGGTGGCTAGAAATTTCCAATCCTGGCTCAGTGATGGGGGGGGGGGGGTCTGTTATGATTTTTTTTTTTTTTTTTAATATAATTTTATTATTTTTTTTATAAAGCCCACCCCGGGGTGGCTAGAAATTTCCAATCCTGGCTCTGTGATGGGGGGGGGGTCTGTTATGATTTTTTTTTTTTCATTTTTTTTTTTATAAAGCCCACACCCGGGGTGGCTAGAAATTTCCAATCCTGGCTCAGTGATGGGGGGGGGGGTCTGTTATGATTTTTTTTTTTTTTTTTTCATAAAGCCCACACCCGGGTGGCTAGAAATTTCCAATCCTGGCTCAGTGATGGGGGTGGGGTCTGTTATGATTTTTATTTTTTTTATTTTTTATAAAGCCCACACCCGGGGTTGCTAGAAATTTCCAATCCTGGCTCAGTGATGGGGGGGGGGGGGGGTCTGTTATGATTTTTTATTTTTTTTATTTTTATAAAGCCCACACCAGAGGTGGCTAGAAAATTCCAATCCTGGCTCTGTGATGGGGGGAGTCTGCTATGAATTTTTTTTTTTTCTTTTTTTTTTTATAAAGCCCACACCCGGGGTGGCTAGAAATTTCCGATCCTGGCTCAGTGATGGGGGTTGGGTCTGTTATGATTTTTTATTTTTATTTTTTTTTTTATAAAGCCCACACCCGGGTGGCTAGAAATTTCCAATCCTGGCTCAGTTATGGGGGGGGGGTCTGTTATGATTTTTTTTTTATTTTTATTATAAAGCCCACACCCGGGTGGCTAGAAATTTCCAATCCTGGCTCAGTGATGGGGGTGGGGTCTGTTATGATTTTTTGTTTTTTTTTGTTTTATAAAGCCCACACCCGGGTTGGCTAGAAATTTCCAATCCTGGCTCAATGATGGGGGTGGGGTCTGTTATGATTTTTTTTTTTTTTTTTTATAAAGCCCAGACCCGGGGTGGCTAGAATTTCAATTCCTGGCTCAGTGATGGGGGGGGGTCTGTTATGATTTTTTAAATTTTGTTTTTAAATAATTTTATTATTTTTTTTATAAAGCCCACACCCGGGGTGGCTAGAAATTTCCAATCCTGCCTCAGTGATGGGGGGGGGGGTCTGTTGTGATTTATTTTATTATTTTTTTTATAAAGCCCACCCCCGGGGTGGCTTGAAATTTCCAATCCTGGCTCTGTGATGGGGGGGGGGAGGGGGGGGGGGGGGGGTCTGTTATGAGTTTTTATTATTATTATTTTTTTATCAAGCCCACACCAGGGGTGGCTAGTCATTTCCAATCCTGGCTCAGTAATGGGGGGGGTCTGTTATGAATTCTTTTTTTTTAATTCTTTTTTTATAAAGCCCACACCCGGGGTGGCTAGAAAATTCCAATCCTGGCTCAGTGATGGGGGGGGGTCTGTTATGATTTTTTTTAATTTTTTTTTTATAAAGCCCACACCCGGGGTGGCTAGAAAGTTCCAATCCTGGCTCAGTGATGGGGGGGGGGTCTGTTGTGATTTTTTTTTATTATTTTTTTTTTTATAAAGCCCACACCCGGGTTGGCTTGAAATTTCCGATCCTGGCTCAGTGATGGGGGTTGGGTCTGTTATGATTTTGTTTTTTTAATTATTTTTTTATAAAGCCCACACCCGGGGTGGCTAGAAATTTCCAATCCTGGCTCAGTGATGGGGGTGGGGGGGGGGTCTGTTATGATTTTTTTTTATTTTTTTTTTATAAAGCCCACAGCCGGGGTGGCTAGAAAGTTCCAATCCTGGCTCAGTGATGGGGGGGGGGGGTCTGTTATGATTTTTTAATTTTTTTTTTTTTATAAAGCCCACACCTGGGGTGGCTAGAAATTTCCAATCCTGGCTCAGTGATGGGGGGGGGGGGGGTCTGTTATGATTTTTTTTTTTTTTTTTAATATAATTTTATTATTTTTTTTATAAAGCCCACCCCGGGGTGGCTAGAAATTTCCAATCCTGGCTCTGTGATGGGGGGGGGGTCTGTTATGATTTTTTTTTTTTCATTTTTTTTTTTATAAAGCCCACACCCGGGGTGGCTAGAAATTTCCAATCCTGGCTCAGTGATGGGGGGGGGGGTCTGTTATGATTTTTTTTTTTTTTTTTTCATAAAGCCCACACCCGGGTGGCTAGAAATTTCCAATCCTGGCTCAGTGATGGGGGTGGGGTCTGTTATGATTTTTATTTTTTTTATTTTTTATAAAGCCCACACCCGGGGTGGCTAGAAATTTCCAATCCTGGCTCAGTGATGGGGGGGGGGTCTGTTATGATTTTTTAAATTTTTTTTTAATATAATTTTATTATTTTTTTTATAAAGCCCACACCCGGGGTGGCTAGAAATTTCCAATCCTGGCTCAGTGAAGGGGGGTGGGGGGGTCTGTTATGATTTTTTTTTTTTTTTTTTTATAAAGCCCACACCCAGGTGGCTAGAAATGTCCAATCCTGGCTCAGTGATGGGGGTGGGGTCTGTTATGATTTTTTTTTTTTTTTTTTTTATAAAGCCCACACCCGGGGTTGCTAGAAATTTCCAATCCTGGCTCAGTGATGGGGGGGGGGGGGGGGTCTGTTATGATTTTTTATTTTTTTTATTTTTATAAAGCCCACACCAGAGGTGGCTAGAAAATTCCAATCCTGGCTCAGTGATGGGTGGGGGTCTGTTATGAATTTTTATTTTTTTATGTTTTATTTTTTTTTATTTTATTATTTTTTGTATAAAGCCCACACCCGGGGTGGCTAGAAATTTCCAATCCTGGCTCAGTGATGGGTGGGGGTCTGTTATGAATGTTTATTTTTTTATTTTTTATTTTTTTTTATTTTATTATTTTTTGTATAAAGCCCACACCCGGGGTGGCTAGAAATTTCCAATCCTGCCTCAGTGATTGGGGGGGGCGGTCTGTTGTGATTTATTTATTATTATTTTTTTTTTATAAAGCCCACCCCCGGGGTGGCTAGAAATTTCCAATCCTGGCTCTGTGATGGGGGGAGTCTGCTATGAATTTTTTTTTTTTCTTTTTTTTTTTATAAAGCCCACACCCGGGGTGGCTAGAAATTTCCGATCCTGGCTCAGTGATGGGGGTTGGGTCTGTTATGATTTTTTATTTTTATTTTTTTTTTATAAAGCCCACACCCGGGTGGCTAGAAATTTCCAATCCTGGCTCAGTTATGGGGGGGGGGTCTGTTATGATTTTTTTTTTTTTTTTATTATAAAGCCCACACCCGGGTGGCTAGAAATTTCCAATCCTGGCTCAGTGATGGGGGTGGGGTCTGTTATGATTTTTTGTTTTTTTTTGTTTTATAAAGCCCACACCCGGGTTGGCTAGAAATTTCCAATCCTGGCTCAATGATGGGGGTGGGGTCTGTTATGATTTTTTTTTTTTTTTTTTATAAAGCCCAGACCCGGGGTGGCTAGAATTTCAATTCCTGGCTCAGTGATGGGGGGGGGTCTGTTATGATTTTTTAAATTTTGTTTTTAAATAATTTTATTATTTTTTTTATAAAGCCCACACCCGGGGTGGCTAGAAATTTCCAATCCTGCCTCAGTGATGGGGGGGGGGGGTCTGTTGTGATTTATTTTATTATTTTTTTTATAAAGCCCACCCCCGGGGTGGCTAGAAATTTCCAATCCTGGCTCTGTGATGGGGGGGGGGGGGGGGGGGGGGGGGGGTCTGTTATGAGTTTTTATTATTATTATTTTTTTATCAAGCCCACACCAGGGGTGGCTAGTCATATCCAATCCTGGCTCAGTAATGGGGGGGGTCTGTTATGAATTCTTTTTTTTTAATTCTTTTTTTATAAAGCCCACACCCGGGGTGGCTAGAAAATTCCAATCCTGGCTCAGTGATGGGGGGGGGTCTGTTATGATTTTTTTTAATTTTTTTTTTATAAAGCCCACACCCGGGGTGGCTAGAAAGTTCCAATCCTGGCTCAGTGATGGGGGGGGGGGTCTGTTGTGATTTTTTTTTATTATTTTTTTTTTTATAAAGCCCACACCCGGGTTGGCTAGAAATTTCCAATCCTGGCTCAGTGATGGGGGGGGGGGGGGGTCTGTTATGATTTTTTATTTTTTTTATTTTTATAAAGCCCACACCAGAGGTGGCTAGAAAATTCCAATCCTGGCTCAGTGATGGGTGGGGGTCTGTTATGAATTTTTATTTTTTTATGTTTTATTTTTTTTTATTTTATTATTTTTTGTATAAAGCCCACACCCGGGGTGGCTAGAAATTTCCAATCCTGGCTCAGTGATGGGTGGGGGTCTGTTATGAATGTTTATTTTTTTATTTTTTATTTTTTTTTATTTTATTATTTTTTGTATAAAGCCCACACCCGGGGTGGCTAGAAATTTCCAATCCTGCCTCAGTGATTGGGGGGGGCGGTCTGTTGTGATTTATTTATTATTATTTTTTTTTTATAAAGCCCACCCCCGGGGTGGCTAGAAATTTCCAATCCTGGCTCTGTGATGGGGGGAGTCTGCTATGAATTTTTTTTTTTCTTTTTTTTTTTATAAAGCCCACACCCGGGGTGGCTAGAAATTTCCGATCCTGGCTCAGTGATGGGGGTTGGGTCTGTTATGATTTTTTATTTTTATTTTTTTTTTATAAAGCCCACACCCGGGTGGCTAGAAATTTCCAATCCTGGCTCAGTTATGGGGGGGGGGTCTGTTATGATTTTTTTTTTTTTTTTATTATAAAGCCCACACCCGGGTGGCTAGAAATTTCCAATCCTGGCTCAGTGATGGGGGTGGGGTCTGTTATGATTTTTTGTTTTTTTTTGTTTTATAAAGCCCACACCCGGGTTGGCTAGAAATTTCCAATCCTGGCTCAATGATGGGGGTGGGGTCTGTTATGATTTTTTTTTTTTTTTTTTATAAAGCCCAGACCCGGGGTGGCTAGAATTTCAATTCCTGGCTCAGTGATGGGGGGGGGTCTGTTATGATTTTTTAAATTTTGTTTTTAAATAATTTTATTATTTTTTTTATAAAGCCCACACCCGGGGTGGCTAGAAATTTCCAATCCTGCCTCAGTGATGGGGGGGGGGGGTCTGTTGTGATTTATTTTATTATTTTTTTTATAAAGCCCACCCCCGGGGTGGCTAGAAATTTCCAATCCTGGCTCTGTGATGGGGGGGGGGGGGGGGGGGGGGGGGGTCTGTTATGAGTTTTTATTATTATTATTTTTTTATCAAGCCCACACCAGGGGTGGCTAGTCATTTCCAATCCTGGCTCAGTAATGGGGGGGGTCTGTTATGAATTCTTTTTTTTTAATTCTTTTTTTATAAAGCCCACACCCGGGGTGGCTAGAAAATTCCAATCCTGGCTCAGTGATGGGGGGGGGTCTGTTATGATTTTTTTTTATTTTTTTTTTATAAAGCCCACACCCGGGGTGGCTAGAAAGTTCCAATCCTGGCTCAGTGATGGGGGGGGGGTCTGTTGTGATTTTTTTTTATTATTTTTTTTTTTATAAAGCCCACACCCGGGTTGGCTAGAAATTTCCGATCCTGGCTCAGTGATGGGGGTTGGGTCTGTTATGATTTTGTTTTTTTAATTATTTTTTTATAAAGCCCACACCCGGGGTGGCTAGAAATTTCCAATCCTGGCTCAGTGATGGGGGTGGGGGGGGGGTCTGTTATGATTTTTTTTTATTTTTTTTTTATAAAGCCCACAGCCGGGGTGGCTAGAAAGTTCCAATCCTGGCTCAGTGATGGGGGGGGGGGGTCTGTTGTGATTTTTTTTTATTTTTTTTTTTTTTATAAAGCCCACACCCGGGGTGGCTAGAAATTTCCGATCCTGGCTCAGTGATGGGGGTTGGGTCTGTTATGATTTTTTATTTTTATTTTTTTTTTATAAAGCCCACACCCGGGGTGGCTAGAAATTTCCAATCCTGGCTCAGTGATGGGGGGGGGGTCTGTTATGATTTTTATTTTTTATTTTTTTAAAGCCCACACCCGGGTGGCTAGAAATTTCCATTCCTGGCTCAGTGATGGGGGGGGGGGTCTGTTATGATTTTTTTTTTTTTTTTTTTAAATCATTTTATTATTTTTTTTATAAAGCCCACACCCGGGTGGCTAGACATTTCCAATCCTGGCTCAGTAATGGGGGGGGTCTGTTATGAATTTGTTTTTTTTATTATTTTTTTATAAAGCCCACCCCCGGGGTGGCTAGAAATTTCCAATCCTGGCTCAGTGATGGGGGGGGGGGTCTGTTGTGATTTTATTTATTTATTTATTTTTTTATAAAGCCCACCCCCGGGGTGGCTAGAAATTTCCAATCCTGACTCTGTGATGGGGGTGGGGTCTGTTATGATTTTTTATATTTTTATATTTGTTTATAAAGCCCACACCCGGGGTGGCGAGAAATTTCCAATCCTGGCTCAGTGATGGGGGGGGGGGGGGGGGGGGGGGGTCTGTTATGATTTTTTTTTTTTTTTTTTTGTTTTATAAAGCCCACACCCGGGTTGGCTAGAAATTTCCAATCCTGGCTCAGTGATGGGGGTGGGGTCTGTTATGATTTTTTTGTTTTTTTTGTTTTATATAGCCCACACCCGGGGTGGCTAGAAATTTCCAACCCTGGCTCAGTGATGGGGGGTGGGTCTGTTATGATTATTATTATTTTTTTTTTTATAAAGCCCACACCCGGGGTGGCTAGAAATTTCCAATCCTGGCTCAGTGATGGGTGGGGGTCTGTTATGATTTTTTTAATTTTTTTTTTTAATATATATATATTTTTTTTTATAAAGCCCACACCCGGGGTGGCTAGAGATTTCCAATCCTGTCTCAGTGATGGGGGGGGGGGGTCTGTTGTGATTGTATTTATTTTTTATTTTTTTATAAAGCCCACCCCCGGGGTGGCTAGAAATTTCCAATCCTGGCTCTGTGATGGGGGGGGGGGTCTGTTATGATTTTTTATTATTTTATTTTTTTTAATCAAGCCCACACCCGGGGTGGCTAGACATTTCCAATCCTGGCTCAGTAATGGGGGGGGTCTGTTATGAATTTGTTTTTTTTATTATTTTTTTATAAAGCCCACACCCGGGGTGGCTAGAAATTTTAAATCCTGGCTCAGTGATGGGGGGGGGTCTGTTATGATTTTTTTTTTTTCTTTTTATAAAGCCCACACCCGGGGTGGCTAGAAATTTCCAATCCTGATTCAGTGATGGTGGGGGATTTGTTATGATTTTTATTTTTTATTTTTTTTATTACTAAGCCCACACCTGGGGTGGCTAGAAATTTCCAATACTTGCTCAGTAATGGGGGGGGGGGGTCTTTTATGAATTTTTATTTATTTATTATTTTTTTTTTTTTATAAAGCCCACCCCCGGGGTGGCTAGAAATTTCCAATCCTGGCTCTGTGATGGGGGGGGGGGGTCTTTTGTGATTTTTTTTTATTTTATTTTTTTTTATAAAGACCACCCCCGGGGTGGCTAGAAATTTCCAATCCTGACTCTGTGATGGGGGTGGGGTCTGTTATGATTTTTTATTTTTTTATTTTTTTTATAAAGCCCACACCCGGGGTGGCTAGGAATTTCCAATCCTGGCTCAGTGATTGGGGGGGGGTCTGTTATGATTTTTTTTTTTTTTTTTATAAACTCCACACCCGGGTGGCTAGAAATGTACAATCCTGGCTCAGTGATGGGGGTGGGGTCTGTTATGATTTTTTTTTTTTTTTTTTTATAAAGCCCACACCCGGGCTGGCTAGAAATTTCCAATCCTGGCTCAGTGATGGGGGTGGGGTCTGTTATGATTTTTTTTTAATTTTTTTTTTATAAAGCCCACACCAGAGGTGGCTAGAAATTTCCAATCCTGGCTCAGTGATGGGTGGGGGTCTGTTATGAATTTTTATTTTTTTATTTTTTATTTTTTTTTATTTTATTATTTTTTGTATAAAGCCCACACCCGAGGTGGCTAGACATTTCCAATCCTGCCTCAGTGATGGGGGGGGGGGGGGGTCTGTTGTGATTTTTTTTTTTTTTTTTTTTTTTATAAAGCCCACCCCCGGGGTGGCTAGAAATTTCCAATCCTGGCTCAGTGATGGGGGGGGGGGGTCTGTTATGATTTTTATTTTTTATTTTTATAAAGCCCACACCCGGGTGGCTAGAAATTTCCAATCCTGGCTCAGTGATGGGGGTGGGGTCTGTTATGATTTTTATTTTTTTTATTTTTTATAAAGCCCACACCCGGGGTGGCTAGAAATTTCCAATCCTGGCTCAGTGATGGGGGTGGGGTCTGTTGTGATTTTTAATTTTTTAATTTTTTTTTTATAAAGCCCAGACCCGGGGTGGCTAGAAATTTCCAATCCTGGCTCTGTAATGGGGGGGGGTCTGTTATGATTTTTTATTTTATTATTTTTTTTATAAAGCCCACACCCGGGGTGGCTAGAAATTTCCAATCCTGGCTCAGTGAAGGGGGGTGGGGGGGTCTGTTATGATTTTTTTTTTTTTTTTTTATAAAGCCCACACCCGGGTGGCTAGAAATTTCCAATCCTGGCTCAGTGATGGGGGTGGGGTCTGTTATGATTTTTTTTTTATTTTTTTTTTATAAAGCCCACACCCGTGGTGGCTAGAAATTTCCAATCCTGGCTCAGTGATGGGGGTGGGGGGGGGGTCTGTTATGATTTTTTATTTTTTTTATTTTTATAAAGCCCACACCAGAGGTGGCTAGAAATTTCCAATCCTGGCTCAGTGATGGGTGGGGGTCTGTTATGAATTTTTATTTTTTTATTTTTTATTTTTTTTTATTTTATTATTTTTTGTATAAAGCCCACACCCGGGGTGGCTAGAAATTTCCAATCCTGGCTCTGTGATGGGGGGGGGGGGGGTCTGTTATGATTTTTTTTTATTTTTTTTTTTTTTTTTAGCCCACACCCGGGGTGGCTAGACATTTCCAATCCTGGCTCAGTGATGGGGGGGGGGTCTGCTATGAATTTTTTTTTTTTCATTTTTTTTTTATAAAGCCCACACCCGGGTGGCTAGAAATTTCCAATCCTGGCTCAGTGATGGGGGTGGGGTCTGTTATGATTTATTATTATTTTTTTTTTATAAAGCCCACACCTGGGGTGGCTAGAAAGTTCCAATCCTGGCTCAGTGATGGGGGGGGTCTGTTGTGATTTTTTTTTTTTTTTTTTTTTTTAAAAAGCCCACCCCCGGGGTGGCTAGAAATTTCCAATCCTGGCTCTGTGATGGGGGGGGGGGGGGGGTCTGTTATGATTTTTTATTATTATTATTTTTTTATAAAGCCCACCCCCGGGGTGGCTAGTCATTTCCAATCCTGGCTCAGTAATGGGGGGGGTCTGTTATGAATTTGTTTTTTTTATTATTTTTTTATAAAGCCCACACCCGGGGTGGCTAGAAATTTCCAATCCTGGCTCAGTGATGGGGGTGGGGGGGGGTCTGTTATGATTTAAAAAAAAAAAAAAAATTATAAAGCCCACACCCGGGGTGGCTAGAAATTTCCTATCCTGGCTCAGTGATGGGGGTTGGGTCTGTTATGATTTTTTTTTTTTTTTTTTTAAATAATTTTATTATTTTTTTATAAAGCCCACACCCGGGGTGGCTAGAAATTTCCAATCCTGGCTCTGTGATGGGGGGGGGGGGGGGGGGGGGGTCTGTTATGAATTTGTTTTTTTAATTATTTTTTTATAAAGCCCACTCCCGGGGTGGCTAGAAATTTCCAATCCTGGCTCAGTGATGGGGGTGGGGGGGGTCTGTTATGATTTTTTTTTTTTTTTTTTATAAAGCCAACAACCGGGGTGGCTAGAAATTTCCAATCCTGGCTCTGTGATGGGGGTGGGGTCTGTAATGATTTTTTATTTTTATTTTTTTTTTATAAAGCCCACACCCGGGTTGGCTAGAAATTTCCAATCCTGGCTCAGTAATGGGTGGGGGTCTGTTATGAATTTTTATTTTTTTATTTAATTTTTTTTTTTTTTTTTTTTTTTTTTATAAAGCCCAGCCCCGGGGTGGCTAGAAATTTCCAATCCTGGCTCTGTGATGGGGGGGGGGGGGGTCTGTTATCATTTTTAATTTTTTTTTTTTTTATTACTAAGCCCACACCCGGGGTGGCTAGAAATTTCCAATACTTGCTCATTAATGGGGGGGGATCTTTTATGAATTTTTATTTATTTATTATTATTTTTTTTTTATAAAGCCCACACCCGGGGTGGCTAGAAAGTTCCAATCCTGGCTCAGTGATAGGGGGGGGGGTCTGTTATGATTTTTTTATTTTTTTTTTTAAATAATTTTATTATTTTTTTTATAAAGCCCACCCCCGGGGTGGCTAGAAATTTTCAATCCTGATTCAGTGATGGTTGGGGATTTGTTATCATTTTTTTTTTTTTTTTTTATAAAGCCCACAACCAGGTTGGCTAGAAATTTCCAATCCTGGCTCAGTAATGGGTGGGGTCTGTTATGAATTTTTATTTTTATTTATTTATTTTTATTTTTATTTTTTTTTTTATAAAGCCCACCCCCGGGGTGGCTAGAAATTTCCAATCCTGGCTCTGTGATGGGGGGGGGGGGGGGGGGGGGGGGTCTGTTATGATTTTTTTTTTTTTTTTTTTTTTTTATTAAGCCCACACCCGGGGTGGCTAGATATTTCCAATCCTGGCTCAGTAATGGGGGGGGTCTGTTATTATTATTATTATTATTATTATTATTATTTTATTTTTTTTATAAAGCCCACACCCGGGGTGGCTAGATATTTCCAATACTTGCTCAGTAATGGGGGGGGGGGGGTCTTTTATGATTTTTTTTTTTTATTATTTTTTTTTTTATAATTGTATTTATTTTTTTATAAAGCCCACACCTGGCTTGTCTAGAAATTTCCAATCCTGGCTCTGTGATGGGGGGGTCTGTTATGATTTTTTATTTTTTTTATTTTTTATAAAGCCCACACCCCGGGTGGCTAGCAATTTCCAATCCTGGCTCAGTAATGGGGGGGGGGGGGGGGTGTCTGTTATGATTTTTTTTTTTTTTTTTTTTTTTTTTTTAATAAAGCCCACACCCTGGGTGGCTAGATATTTCCAATCCTGCCTCAGTGATGGGGGTGGGGTCTTTTATGATTTTTTTTTAATTTATTAATTTATTTATTTTTATAAAGCCCACCCCCGTGGTGGCTAGAAATTTCCAATCCTGTCTCTGTGATGGGGGGGGTTCTGTTATGATTTTTTTTTTTTTTTTTTTTTTTATAAAGCCCACACCCGGGGTGGCTAGAAATTTCCAATCCTGGCTCAGTGATGGGGGGGGGGGGGGGGTCTGTTATGATTTTTTTTTTTTTTTTTTTTTTTATAAAGCCCACACCCGGGGTGGCTAGAAATTTCCAATTCTGACTCAGGGATGGGGGGGGGGGGTCTGTTATGAATTTTTTTTTTTTTTTTAATTTTTTTTTTTAATTTTAGTATTTTGTTCATAAAGCCCACACCCGGGGTGGCTAGAAATGTCCAATCCTGCCTCAGTGATGGGGGGGGGTCTGTTATGAATTTTTTTTCTTTTTTTTTTTTTTTTTTTAGAAAACCCACACCCTGGGTGGCTAGAAATTTCCAATCCTGGCCCAGTAATGGGGGTGGGGTCTGTTATGATTTTTTTTTTATTTAATTTTATTTTTTTATAAAGCCCACATGCGGGGTGGCTAGAAATTCCCAATCCTGGCTCAGTAATGGGTGGGGGTCTGTTAAGAATTTTTATTTTTTTATTTTTAATTTTTTTTTATTTGTAATTTTTTTTTTATAAAGCCCACCCCCGGCGTGGCTAGAAATTTCCAATCCTGGCTCTGTGATGGGGGGGGGGGGGGTCTGTTATGATTTTTTTTTAATTTATTTTTTTTTTTTTATAAAGCCCACACCCGGGTGTGGCTAGAAATTCCCAATCCTGGCTCAGTAATGGGGGGGGTCTGTTATATTTTATTTATTTATTTATTTTTATAAAGCCCACACCCGGGGTGGCTAGAAATTTCCAATCCTGGCTCAATGATGGGGGGGGTGGGGTCTTTTATGATATATATATATATATTTTTTTTTATAAAGCCCAAACCCGGGGTGGCTAGAAATTTCCAATCCTGGCTCAGTAATGGGGGGGGGGTCTTTTATGAATTTTTATTTATTTTTTTATTTTATTTTTTTTATACAGCCCACACCCAGGGTGGCTAGAAATTTCCAATCCTGGCTCAGTAATGGGGGGGGGGGCTGTAATGATTTTTTTTTTCTTTTTTCTTTTTATTTTTTATTTTATTATTTTTTTTATAAAGGCCACACCCGGGTTGGCTAGAAAATTCCAATCCTGGCTCACTGATGGGGGTGGGGTCTGTTATGACTTTTTTTTTTTTTTTTTTTTATAAAGCCCACACCCGGGGTGGATAGAAATGTCAAATCCTGGCTCAGTGATGGGGGGGGGTCTGTTATTATTATTATTATTATTATTTTTTTTTTTTTTATAAAGCCCACACCAGGGGTGGCTAGAAATGTCCAATCCTGGCTCAGTAATGGGGGGGGGGGGGGTCTGTTATGAATTTTTTTTTAATTTTTTTATAATTGTATTTATTTTTTTATAAAGCCCACACCTGGGGTGGCTAGACATTTCCAATCCTGGCTCAGTAATGGGGGGGGGGTCTGTTATGAATTTTTATTTTTAAAAAAAAAATTTTATAAAGCCCACACCAGGGGTGGCTAGAAATTTCCAATACTTGCTCAGTGATGGGGTAGGGGTCTGTTATGATTTTTTTTTATTTTTTTTTTATAAAGCCCACACCCGGGGTGGCTAGAAATTTCTAATCCTGGCTCAGTGATTGGCGGGGGGGTCTGTTATGATTTTTATTTTTTTATTTTTTATTTTTTTTTATTTTATTATTTTTTGTATAAAGCCCACACCCGGGGTGGCTAGAAATTTCCGAACCTGGCTCATTGATGGGGGTGGGGTCTGTTATGATTTTTTTTTTTCTTTTTTTTTTTATAAAGCCCACACCCGGGGTGGCTAGAAATTTCCAATCCTGGCTCAGTGATAGGGGGGGGTCTGTTATGATTTTTTTAATTTTTTTTTAAAATAATTTTATTATTTTTTTTATAAAGCCCACATCCGGGGTGGGTAGAAATTTCCAATCCTGCCTCAGTGATGGGGGGGGGTCTGTTGTGATGTATTTATTTATTTTTTTTTTTATCAAGCCCACACCCGGGGTGGATAGTCATTTCCAATCCTGGCTCAGTAATGGGGGGGGTCTGTTATGAATTTTTTTTTTTAATTTTTTTTTTATAAAGACCACACCCGGGGTGGCTAAAAAATTTCCAATCCTGGCTCAGTGATGGGGGTGGGGGGGGGGTCTGTTATGATTTTTTTTAATTTTTTTTTTTATAAAGCCCACACCCGGGGTGGCTAGAAATTTCCTATCCTGGCTCAGTGATGGGGGTTGGGTCTGTTATGATTTTTTATTATTATTTTTTTTTTATAAAGCCCACACTCGGGGTGGCTAGAAATTTCCAATCCTGGCTCTGTGATGGGGGCGGGGTCTGTTATGATTTTTAATTTTTTTATTTTTTTTTTATAAAGCCCACACCCGGGGTGGCTAGAAATTTCCTATCCTGGCTCAGTGATGGGGGTTGGGTCTGTTATGATTTTTTATTATTATTTTTTTTTTATAAAGCCCACACTCGGGGTGGCTAGAAATTTCCAATCCTGGCTCAGTGATGGGGGGGGGGGTATAATATGATTTAAAAAAAAAAAAAATTATAAAGCCCACACCCAGGGTGGCTAGAAATTTCCAATCCTGGCTCAGTGATGGGGGTGGGGTCTGTTATGATTTTTTTTTTTTTTTTTTTTTATAAAGCCCACACCCGGGGTGGCTAGAAATTTCCAATCCTGCCTCAGTGATGGGGGGGGGGGGTCTGTTGTGATTTCTTTTTTTTATTTTTTATAAAGCCCACCCCCGGGGTGGCTAGAAATTTCCAATCCTGGCTCAGTAATGGGGGGGGTCTGTTATGAATTTGTTTTTTTTATTATTTTTTTATAAAGACCACACCCGGGGTGGCTAGAAATTTCCAATCCTGGCTCAGTGATGGGGGTGGGGGGGGGTCTGTTATGATTTTTTTTAATTTTTTTTTTATAAAGCCCACACCCGGGGTGGCTAGAAAGTTCCAATCCTGGCTCAGTGATGGGGGGGGGGGGGTCTGCGGTGATTTTTTTTTATTTTATTTTTTTTATAAAGCCCACCCCCGGGGTGGCTAGAAATTTCCAATCCTGGCTCTGTGATGGGGGCGGGGTCTGTTATGATTTTGTATTTTTATTTTTTTTTTATAAAGCCCACACTCGGGGTGGCTAGAAATTTCCAATCCTGGCTCAGTGATGGGGGGGGGGGTCTAATATGATTTTTTTTTTTTTAAATTTATAAAGCCCACACCCAGGGTGCCTAGAAATTTCCAATCCTGGCTCAGTGATGGGGGTGGGGTCTGTTATGATTTTTTTTTATTTTTTTTTATAAAGCCCACACCCGGGTGGCTAGAAATTTCCAATCCTGGCTCAGTGATGGGGGTGGGGTCTGTTATGATTTTTTGTTTTTTTTTGTTTTATAAAGCCCACACCCGGGGTGGCTAGAAATTTCCAACCCTGGCTCAGTGATGGGGGTGGGGTCTGTTATGATTTTTTTGTTTTTTTTGTTTTATAAAGCCCACACCCGGGGTGGCTAGAAATTTCCAATCCTGCCTCAGTGATGGGGGGGGGGGTCTGTTGTGATTTCTTTTTTTTTTTTTTTATAAAGCCCAACCCCGGGGTGGCTAGAAATTTCCAATCCTGGCTCTGTGATGGGGGGGGGGGGGGGGGGTCTTTTATGATTTTTTATTATTATTTTTTTTATCAAGCCCACACCAGGGGTGGCAAGTCATTTCCAATCCTGGCTCAGTAATGGGGGGGGGGTCTGTTATGAATTTGTTTTTTTTATTATTTTTTTATAAAGCCCACACCCGGGGTAGCTAGAAATTTCCAATCCTGGCTCAGTGATGGGGGTGGGGGGGGGGGTCTGTTGTGAATTTTTTTTTATTTTATTTTTTTTTATAAAGCCCACACCCGGGTTGGCTAGAAATTTCCAATCCTGGCTCAGTGATGGGGGGGGGGGGTCTGTTGTGATTTTTTTATTTTTTTTATTTTTTATAAAGCCCACCCCCGGGGTGGCTAGAAATTTCCAATCTGACTCTGTGATGGGGGTGGGGTCTGTTATGATTTTTTTTTTTTTTATATTTGTTTATAAAGCCCACACCCGGGGTGGCTAGAAATTTCCAATCCTGCCTCAGTGATGGCGGTGGGTTGTGTTATGAATTTTTATTTTTTTATTTTTTTTTATAAAGCCCACCCCCGGGTTGGCTAGAAATTTCCGATCCTGGCTCAGTGATGGGGGGGGGGGGGGGGGGGGTCTGTTATGATTTTTTTTTTTTTTTTTTATAAAGCCCACACCCGGGTGGCTAGAAATTTCCAATCCTGGCTCAGTGATGGGTGTGGGGTCTGTTATGATTTTTTTTTTTTTTTTTTGTTTTATAAAGCCCACACCCGGGGTGGCTAGAAATTTCCAATCCTGGCTCAGTGATGGGGGTGGGGTCTGTTATGATTTAAAAAAAAAAAAAAAATTATAAAGCCCACACCCGGGGTGGCTAGAAATTTCCAATCCCGGCTCAGTGATGGTGGGGGGTTTGTTATGATTTTTTAAAAATTTTTTTTAAATAATTTTATTATTTTTTTTATAAAGACAACCCCCGGGGTGGCTAGAAATTTCCAATCCTGGCTCTGTAATGGGGGGGGGGGGGGGGGTCTGTTATGATTTTTTATTATTATTTTTTTTTTTATAAAGACCACACCCGGGGTGGCTAGACATTTCCAATCCTGTCTCAGTAATGGGGGGGGTCTGTTATGAATTTGTTTTTTTTATTATTTTTTTATAAAGCCCACCCCCGGGGTGGCTAGAAATTTCCAATCCTGGCTCAGTGATGGGGGTGGGGTCTGTTATGATTTTTTTGTTTTTTTTTTGTTTTATAAAGCCCACACCCGGGGTGGCTATAAATGTCCAATCCTGACCCTGTGATGGGGGTGGGGTCTGTTATGATTTTTTTTTTTTTAATATTTGTTTATAAAGCCCACACCTGGGGTGGCTAGAAATTTCCAATCCTGGCTAAGTAATGGGGGGGGGGGGGGTCTGTTATGATTTTTTTATTTTATTTTTTATAAAGCCCACACCCGGGTGGCTAGAAATTTCCAATCCTGGCTCAGTGATGGGGGTGGGGTCTGTTTTGATTTTTTTGATTTTTTTTTTAATAAAGCCCACACCCGGGTTGGCTAGAAATTTCCAATCCTGGCTCAGTGATGGGGGGGGGGTCTGTTATGATTTTTTTTAAATTTTTTTTAAATAATTTTAGTATTTTTTTTATAAAGCCCACCCCCGGGGTGGCTAGAAATTTCCAATCCTGACTCTGTGATGGGGGTGGGGTCTGTTATGATTTTTTATTTTTTTATATTTGTTTATAAAGCCCATACCCGGGGTGGCTAGAAATTTCCAATCCTGGCTCTGTGATGGGGGGGGGGGGGGTCTGTTATGATTTTTTTTTTTTTTTTTTTTTTTACTAAGCCCACACCCGGGGTGGCTAGATATTTCCAATCCTGGCTCAGTAATGGGGGGGGTCTGTTATTATTATTATTATTATTATTATTATTTTTTTTTTTTATAAAGCCCACACCCGGGGTGGCTAGATATTTCCAATACTTGCTCAGTAATGGGGGGGGGGTCTTTTATGATTTTTTTTTTTTATTATTATTTTTTTAATAATTGTATTTATTTTTTTATAAAGCCCACACCTGGGGTGGCTAGAAATTTCCAATCCTGGCTCTGTGATGGGGGGGTCTGTTATGATTTTTTATTTTTTTTATTTTTTATAAAGCCCATACCCCGGGTGGCTAGAAATTTCCAATCCTGGCTCAGTAATGGGGGGGGGGGGGTCTGTTATGATTTTTCTTATTTTTTTCATTTTTTTTTTTTATAAAGCCCACACCAGGGGTGGCTAGAAATTTCCAATCCTGTCTCTGTGATGGGGGGGGGGGTTCTGTTATGATTTTTTTTTTTTTTTTTTTTTTAATAAAGCCCACACCCGGGGTGGCTAGAAATTTCCAATCCTGGCTCAGTGATGGGGGGGGGGGGGGGTCTGTTATGATTTTTTTATTTTATATTTTTTTTTATAAAGCCCACACCCGGGGTGGCTAGAAATTTCCAATCCTGGCTCAGTGAAGGGGGGGGGGTCTGTTATGATTTTTTTTTTTTTTTTGTTTTATAAAGCCCACACCCGGGGTGGCTAGAAATTTCCAATCCAGGCTCAGTGATGGGGGTGGGGTCTGTTATGATTTTTTTTTTTTTTTTTTTTATAAAGCCCACACCCGGGGTGGCTAGAAATTTCCATTCCTGGCTCAGTGATGGGGGGGGTCTGTTATGATTTTTAAAATTTTGTTTTTAAATAATTTTATTATTTTTTTTATAAAGCCCACACCCGGGGTGGCTAGAAATTTCCAATCCTGGCTTTGTGATGGGGGGGGGGGGGGGGGGGGGGGGGGTCTGTTATGAGTTTTTATTATTATTTTTTTTTTATCAAGCCCACACCAGGGGTGGCTAGTCATTTCCAATCCTGGCTCAGTAATGGGGGTGTCTGTTGTGATTTTTTTTTTTTTTTTTTTTTTATAAAGCCCACACCCGAGGTGGCTAGAAATTTCCAATCCTGGCTCAGTGATGGGGGGGGGGGGGGGTCTGTTATGATTTTTTTTATTTTTTTTTTATAAAGCCCACACCCGGGTGGCTAGAAATTTCCAATCCTGGCTCAGTGATGGGGGTGGGGTCTGTTATGATTTTTTGTTTTTTTTTGTTTTATAAAGCCCACACCCGGGGTGGCTAGAAATTTCAAATCCTGGCTCAGTGATGGGGGTGGGGTCTGTTATGATTTTTGTTTTTTTTGTTTTTTATAAAGCCCACACCCGGGGTGGCTAGAAATTTCCAATCCTGGCTCAGTGATGGGAGGGGGTCTGTTATGATTTTTTTTTTTTTTTTTTTTAATAATTTATTTTTTATTTTTTATAAAGCCCACACCCGGGGTGGCTAGAAATTTCCAATCCTGTCTCAGTGATGGGGGGAGGGGGGGGTCTGTTGTGATTTTATTTTATTTTTTTTTTTTTTATAGAGCCCACACCCGGGGTGGCTAGACATTTCCAATCCTGGCTCAGTAATGGGGGGGGTCTGTTATGAATTTTTTTATTTTATTTTTTTTTTTATAAAGCCCACCCCCGGGGTGGCTAGAAATTTCCAATCCTGGCTCAGTGATGGGGGGGGGGTCTGTTATGATTTTTTAATTTTTTTTTTTTTTTTATAAAGCCCACACCCGGGGTGGCTAGAAATTTCCAATCCTGACTCTGTGATGGGGGTTGGGTCTGTTATGATTTTTTAATTTTTATTTTTTTTTTATAAAGCCCACACCCGGGGTGGCTAGAAATTTTAAATCCTGGCTCAGTGATGGGGGGGGGGTCTGGTATGATTTTTTTTTTTTTTTTTTCTAAAGCCCACACCCGGGGTGGCTAGAAATTTCCGATCCTGGCTCATTGATGGGGGTTGTGTCTGTTATGATTTTTTATTATTTTTTTTTTTTATAAAGCCCACACCCGGGGTGGCTAGAAATTTCCAATCCTGGCTCAGTGATGGGGGGGGGGGGGGTCCGTTATGATTTTTTTTTTTTTTTTTTATAAAGCCCACACCCGGGTGGCTAGAAATTTCCAATCCTGGCTCAGTGATGGGGGGGGGGGTCTGTTATGATTTTTTTAATTTTTTTTTAAAATAATTTTATTATTTTTTTTATAAAGCCCAAACCCGGGGTGGCTAGAAATTTCCAATCCTGGCTCTGTGATGGGGGGGGGGGGGTCTGTTATGATTTTTTATTATTTTATTTTTTTTATCAAGCCCACACCCGGGGTGGCTAGAAAGTTCCAATCCTGGCTCAGTGATGGGGGGGGGGGGGGGTCTGTTGTGATTTTTTTTTTTTTTTTTTTTTTATAAAGCCCACCCCTGGGGTGGCTAGAAATTTCCAATCCTGACTCTGTGATGGGGGTGGGGTCTGTTATGATTTTTTATTTTTTTATATTTGTTTATAAAGCCCACACTCGGGTTGGCTAGAAATTTCCAATCCTGGCTCAGTGATGGGGGGGGGGGTCTGTTATGATTTTTTTAATTTTTTTTTAAAATAATTTTATTATTTTTTTTATAAAGCCCACACCCGGGGTGGCTAGAAATTTCCAATCCTGGCTCTGTGATGGGGGGGGGGGGGGGTCTGTTATGATTTTTTATTATTTATTTTTTTTTATCAAGCCCACAGCCGGGGTGGCTAGGCATTTCCAATCCTGGCTCTGTGATGGGGGGGGGGGGGGGGGGGGGTCTGTTATGATTTTTTTTTATTTTTTTTTTTTTATCAAGCCCACACCCGGGGTGGCTAGTCATTTCCAATCCTGGCTCTGTGATGGGGGGGGTCTGTTATGAATTTTTATTTTTTTTTATTTTTTATAAAGCCCACACCCGGGGTGGCTAGAAATTTCCAATCCTGGCTCTGTGATGGGGGGGGCGTCTGTTATTATTATTATTATTATTATTTTTTTTTATCAAGCCCACACCCCGGGTGGCTAGAAATTTCCAATCCTGGCTCAGTAATGGGGGGGGTCTGTTATGAATTTGTTTTTTTTATTATTCTTTTATAAAGCCCACCCCAGGGGTGGCTAGAAATTTCCAATCCTGGCTCTGTGATGGGGGGGGGGGGGGGTCTTTTATGATTTTTTATTATTATTTTTTTTTATCAAGCCCACACCAGGGGTGGCAAGTCATTTCCAATCCTGGCTCAGTGATGGGGGTGGGGGGGGGTCTGTTGTGATTTTTTTATTTTTATTTTTTTTTTATAAAGCCCAGCCCCGGGGTGGCTAGAAATTTCCGATCCTGGCTCAGTGATGGGGGTTGGGTCTGTTATGATTTTTTATTTTTATTATTTTTTTATAAAGCCCACCCCCGGGGTGGCTAGAAATTTCCAATCCTGGCTCTGTGATGGGGGGGGGGTCTGTTATGATTTTTTTTTCAAAACATTTTTTATCAAGCCCACACCCGTGGTGGCTAGACATTTCCAATCCTGGCTCAGTAATGGGGGGAGTCTGTTATGAATTTTTTTTTTTCTTTTTTTTTTTATAAAGCCCACACCCGGGGTGGCTAGAAATTTCCAATCCTGGCTCTGTGATGGGGGGGCGTCTGTTATTATTATTATTATTTTTTTTTTTTTTTATCAAGCCCACACCCCGGGTGGCTAGAAATTTCCAATCCTGGCTCAGTAATGGGGGGGGGGGGGTCTATTATGAATTTTTATTTTTTTATTTTTATTTTTATTATTTTTTATTATTTTTTTTATAAAGCCCACACCCGGGGTGGCTAGAAATTTCCAATCCTGCCTCAGTGATGGGGGGGGGGGTCTGTTGTTATTTATTTTTATTTTTATTTTTTTTATAAAGCCCACCCCCGGGGTGGCTAGAAATTTCCAATCCTGGCTCTGTGATGGGGGGGGGGGGGGGGTCTGTTATGAATTTTTTTTTTATTTTTTTTTTTTTTTATAAAGCCCACCCCGGGGTGGCTAGACATTTCCAATCCTGGCTCAGTAATGGGGGGTGGGTCTGTTATGAATTTTTTTTCATTTTTTTTTTTTTTTAGAAAACCCACACCCTGGGTGGCTAGAAATTTTCAATCCTGACTCAGTATTGGAGGGGGGGGGGGTCTGTTATGATTTTTTTTTTTTTTTTTTTTTTTTTGATAAAGCCCACACCCGGGGTGGCTAGAAATTTCCAATCCTGGCTCTGTGATGGGGGGGGCGTCTGTTATTATTATTATTATTTTTTTTTTTTTTTATCAAGCCCACACCCCAGGTGGCTAGAAATTTCCAATCCTGGCTCAGTAATGGGGGGGGGGTCTGTTATGAATTTTTATTTTTTTATTTTTATTTTTATTATTTTTTATTATTTTTTTTATAAAGCCCACACCCGGGGTGGCTAGAAATTTCCAATCCTGCCTCAGTGATGGGGGGGGGGGGTCTGTTGTTATTTATTTTTATTTTTATTTTTTTTATAAAGCCCACCCCCGGGGTGGCTAGAAATTTCCAATCCTGGCTCTGTGATGGGGGGGGGGGGGGGGTGTGTTATGAATTTTTTTTTTTTTTTTTTTTTTTTTTTATAAAGCCCACCCCGGGGTGGCTAGACATTTCCAATCCTGGCTCAGTAATGGGGGGGGGGGGTCTGTTATGAATTTTTTTTCATTTTTTTTTTTTTTTGATAAAGCCCACACCCGGGGTGGCTAGAAATTTCCAATCCTGGCTCAATGATGGGGGGGCGGGGTCTTTTATGATTTTTTTTTTTTTTTTTTATAAAGCCCACACCCGGGGTGGCTAGAAATTCCCAATCCTGGCTCAGTAATGGGGGGGGGGGTCTGTTTTAATTTTTTTATTTATTTCTTTTTATAAAGCCCACATCCGGGGTGGCTAGAAATTTCCAATCCTGGCACAATGATGGGGGGGGCGGGATCTTTCATGATATATATATATATTTTTTTATAAAGCCCACACCCGGGGTGGCTAGATATTTCCAATACTTGCTCAGTAACTGGGGGGGGGGGGTCTTTTATGAATTTTTATTTATTTTTTTTAGTTTTTTTTTTATAAAGCCCACACCCGGGGTGGCTAGAAATTTCCAATCCTTGCTCAGTGATGGGGGTGGGGTCTGTTATGATTTTTTTTTTTTTTTTTTTTATAAAGCCCACACCCGGGGTGGCTAGACATTTCCAATCCTGGCCCAGTAATGGGGGGGTCTTTTATGAATTTGTTTTTTTTATTATTTTTTTATAAAGCCCACACCAGGGGTGGCAAGTCATTTCCAATCCTGGCTCAGTGATGGGGGTGGGGGGGGGTCTGTTGTGATTTTTTTTAATTTTATTTTTTTTTATAAAGCCCACCCCCGGGGTGGCTAGAAATTTCCGATCCTGGCTCAGTTACGGGGGTTGGGTCTGTTATGATTTTTTTTTTTTTTTTTTTTTTATAAAGCCCACACTGGTGGCTAGAAATTTCCAATCCTGGCTCAGTGATGGGGGGGGGGGGTCTGTTATGATTTTTTTTTTTTTTTTTATAAAGCCCACACCTGGGTGGCTAGAAATTTCCTATCCTGGCTCAGTGATGGGGGTGGGGTCTGTTATGATTTTTTTTATTTTTTTTTTAAATAATTTTATTATTTTTTTTATAAAGCCCACCCCCGGGGTGGCTAGAAATTTCCAATCCTGGCTAAGTGATGGGGGTGGGGGGGGTCTGTTATGATTTTTTTTTTTTTTTTTTTTTAATAAAGCCCACACCCGGGGTGGCTAGAAAGTTCCAATCCTGGCTCAGTGATGGGGGGGGGGGGGGGGGGGTCTGTTGTGATTTATTTATTATTTATTTTTTTTATAAAGCCCACCCCCGGGGTGGCTAGAAATTTCCAATCCTGACTCTGTGATGGGGTTGGGGTCTGTTATGATTTTTTATTTTTTTATATTTGTTTATAAAGCCCACACCCGGGGTGGCTAGAAATTTCCAATCCTGGCTCAGTGATGGGGGTGGGGTCTGTTATGATTTTTTTTTTTTTTTTTTTTTATAAAGCCCACACCAGGGGTGGCAAGTCATTTCCAATCCTGGCTCAGTGATGGGGGTGGGGGGGGGTCTGTTGTGATTTTTTTTTATTTTATTTTTTTCTATAAAGCCCACCCCCGGGGTGGCTAGACATTTCCAATCCTGGCCCAGTAATGGGGGGGTCTTTTATGAATTTGTTTTTTTTATTATTTTTTTATAAAGCCCACACCAGGGGTGGCTAGAAATTTCCAATCCTGGCTCTTTGATGGGGGGGGGGGGGGGGTCTGTTATGATTTTTTTTTTTTTTTTTTTATAAAGCCCACACCCGGGTGGCTAGAAATTTCCAATCCTGGCTCAGTGATGGGGGTTGGTCTGTTATGATTTTTTTTTTTTGTTTGTTTTATAAAGCCCACCCTCGGGGTGGCTAGAAATGTCCAATCCTGGCTCTGTGATGGGGGGGGGGGGGGTCTGTTATGATTTTTTATTATTATTATTTTTTTATCAAGCCCACACCCGGGGTGGCTAGTCATTTCCAATCCTGGCTCAGTAATGGGGGGGGTCTGTTATGAATTTGTTTTTTTTATTATTTTTTTATAAAGCCCAAACCCGGCCCGGGGTGGCTAGAAATTTCCAATCCTGGCTCAGTGATGGGGGTGGGGGGGGGGGGTCTGTTATGATTTTTTTTTTTTTTTTTTTTTATAAAGCCCACACCCGGGTTGGCTAGAAAGTTCCAATCCTGGCTCAGTGATGGGGGGGGGGGGTCTGCTGTGATTTTTTTTTATTTTATTTTTTTTTATAAAGCCCACCCCTGGGGTGGCTAGAAATTTCCAATCCTGGCTCTGTGATGGGGGTGGGGTCTGTTATGATTTTTAATTTTTTTTTTTTTTTTTTATAAAGCCCACACCCGGGTCGGCTAGAAATTTCCTATCCTGGCTCAGTGATGGGGGTTGGGTCTGTTATGATTTTTTTTTTTTTTTTTTAAAAAGCCCACACCCGGGGTGGCTAGAAATTTCCAATCCTGGCTCTGTGATGGGGGGGGGGGGGGGGTCTGTTATGAGTTTTTATTATTATTTTTTTTTTATCAAGCCCACACCAGGGGTGGCTAGTCATTTCCAATCCTGGCTCAGTAATGGGGGGGGTCTGTTATGAATTTGTTTTTTTTATTATTTTTTTATAAAGCCCACACCCGGGGTGGCTAGTAATTTCCAATCCTGGCTCAGTGATGGGGGTGGGGGGGGTCTGTTATGATTTTTTTTTTTTTTTTTTTTTTATAAAGCCCACACCCGGGGTGGCTAGAAATTTCCAATCCTGCCTCAGTGATGGGGGGGGGGTCTGTTGTGATTTTTTTTTTTTTTTTTTTTTATAAAGCCCACCCCCGGGGTGGCTAGAAATTTCCAATCCCGGCTCTGTGATGGGGGGGGGGGGGGGGGGGGTCTGTTATGAGTTTTTATTATTATTTTTTTTTTATCAAGCCCACACCAGGGGTGGCTAGTCATTTCCAATCCTGGCTCAGTAAAGGGGGGGGTCTGTTATGAATTTTTTATTTTTATTTTTTTTTTATAAAGCCCACACCCGAGGTGGCTAGAAATTTCCATTCTTGGCTCAGTGATGGGGGGGGGTCTGTTATGATTTTTTTAATTTTAAAAAAAAATAATTTTATTATTTTTTTTATAAAGCCCACACCCGGGGTGGCTAGAAATTTCCAATCCTGGCTCAGTGATGGGGGTTGGTCTGTTATGATTTTTTTGTTTTTTTTGTTTTATAAAGCCCACCCTCGGGGTGGCTAGAAATGTCCAATCCTGGCTCTGTGATGGGGGGGGGGGGGGGTCTGTTATGATTTTTTATTATTATTATTTTTTTATCAAGCCCACACCCGGGGTGGCTAGTCATTTCCAATCCTGGCTCAGTAATGGGGGGGGTCTGTTAAGAATTTGTTTTTTTTATTATTTTTTTATAAAGCCCACACCCGGCCCGGGGTGGCTAGAAATTTCCAATCCTGGCTCAGTGATGGGGGGGGGGTCTGTTATGATTTTTTATTTTTTTTATTTTTATAAAGCCCACACCAGAGGTGGCTAGAAATTTCCAATCCTGGCTCAGTGATGGGTGGGGGTCTGTTATGAATTTTTATTTTTTTATTTTTTATTTTTTTTTATTTTATTATTTTTTGTATAAAGCCCACACCCGGGGTGGCTAGAAATTTCCAATCCTGCCTCAGTGATGGGGGGGGGGGGGGTCTGTTGTGATTTATTCATTATTATTTTTTTTTTATAAAGCCCACCCCCGGGGTGGCTAGAAATTTCCAATCCTGGCTCTGTGATGGGGGGGGGTCTGCTATGAATTTTTTTTTTTTCATTTTTTTTTTATAAAGCCCACACCCGGGGTGGCTAGAAATTTCCGATCCTGGCTCAGTGATGGGGGTTGGGTCTGTTATGATTTTTTATTTTTTTTTTTTTTTTATAAAGCCCACACCCGGGTGGCTAGACATTTCCAATCCTGGCTCAGTTATGGGGGGGGGGGGGTCTGTTATGATTTTTTTTCCTTTTTTTTTATAAAGCCCACACCCGGGTGGCTAGAAATTTCCAATCCTGGCTCAGTGATGGGGGTGGGGGGGGGTCTGTTATGATTTTTTTTTTTTTCTTTTTTATAAAGCCCACACCCGGGGTGGCTAGAAAGTTCCAATCCTGGCTCAGTGATGGGGGGGGTCTGTTATGAGTTTTTATTATTATTATTTTTTTATCAAGCCCACACCAGGGGTGGCTAGTCATTTCCAATCCTGGCTCAATAATGGGGGGGGTCTGTTATGAATTCTTTTTTTTTTATTCTTTTTTTATAAAGCCCACACCCGGGGTGGCTAGAAATTTCCAATCCTGGCTCAGTGATGGGGGTGGGGGGGGTCTGTTATGATTTTTTTTTTTTTTTTTTTTTATAAAGCCCACACCCGGGGTGGCTAGAAAGTTCCAATCCTGGCTCAGTGATGGGGGGGGTCTGGTGTGATTTTTTTTTTTTTTTTTTTTTTATAAAGCCCACCCCCGGGGTGGCTAGAAATTTCCAATCCTGGCTCTGTGATGGGGGTGGGGTCTGTTATGATTTTTATTTTTTTTATTTTTTTTTTATAAAGCCCACACCCGGGGTGGCTAGAAATTTCCGATCCTGGCTCAGTGATGGCGGGGGGTCTGTTATGATTTTTTTTTTTTTATTATTTTTTTATAAAGCCCACACCCGGGGTGGCTTGAAATTTCCAATCCTGGCTCTGTGATGGGGGTGGGGTCTATTTTGATTTTTAATTTTTTAATTTTTTTTTAATAAAGCCCACACCCGGGGTGGCTAGAAATTTCCGATCCTGGCTCAGTGATGGGGGTTGGGTCTGTTATGATTTTTTATTTTATTTATTTTTTTATAAAGCCCACACCCAGGTGGCTAGAAATTTCCAATCCTGGCTCAGTTATGGGGGGGTCTGTTATGAATTCTTTTTTTTTTATTCTTTTTTTATAAAGCCCACACCCGGGGTGGCTAGAAAGTTCCAATCCTGGCTCAGTGATGGGGGGGTCTGGTGTGATTTTTTATTTTTTTTATTTTTTTATAAAGCCCACCCCCGGGGTGGCTAGAAATTTCCAATCCTGGCTCAGTGATGGGGGTGGGGGGGGGTCTGTTATGATTTTTTTTTTTTTTATTTTATAAAGCCCACACCCGGGGTGGCTAGAAAGTTCCAATCCTGGCTCAGTGATGGGGGGGGGTCTGTTGTGATTTTTTTTTATTTTATTTTTTTTTATAAAGCCCACCCCCGGGGTGGCTAGAAATTTCCAATCCTGGCTCTGTGATGGGGGTGGGGTCTATTTTGATTTTTAATTTTTTTATTTTTTTTTATAAAGCCCACACCCGGGGTGGCTAGAAATTTCCAATCCTGGCTCAGTGATGGGGGGGGGGGGTCTGTTATGATTTTTATTTTTTATTTTTTTAAAGCCTACACCCGGGTGGCTAGAAATTTCCAATCCTGGCTCAGTGGTGGGGGTGGGGTCTGTTATGATTTTTTGTTTTTTTTTGTTTTATAAAGCCCACACCCGGGGTGGCTATAAATTTCCAATCCTGGCTCAGTGATGGGGGTGGGGTCTGTTATGATTTTTTTTTTTTTTTTTTTTATAAAGCCCAAACCCGGGATGGCTAGCAATTTCCATTCGTGGCTCAGTGATGGGGGGGGGTCTGTTATGATTTTTTTATTTTTTTTTTTAAATCATTTTATTATTTTTTTTATAAAGCCCACACCCGGGTGGCTAGACATTTCCAATCCTGGCTCAGTAATGGGGGGGGTCTGTTATGAATTTGTTTTTTTTATTATTTTTTTATAAAGCCCACCCCCGGGGTGGCTATAAATTTCCAATCCGGGCTCAGTGACGGGGGTGGGGTGTGTTATGATTTTTTATTTTTATTTTTTTTTTATAAAGCCCACACCCGAGGTGGCTAGAAATTTCCAATCCTGGCTCAGTGATGGGGGGGGGGTCTGTTATGATTTTTTTTTTTTTTTTTTTTAAAGCCAACACCCGGGGTGGATAGAAAGTTCCAATCCTGGCTCAGTGATGGGGGGGGGGTCTGTTGTGATTTTTATTTTTATTTTATTTTTTTATAAAGCCCACCCCCGGGGTGGCTATAAATTTCCAATCCTGGCTCAGTAATGGGGGGGGTCTGTTAAGAATTTATTTTATTTTTATTTTTTTATAAAGCCCACCCCCGGGGTGGCTAGAAATTTCCAATCCTGGCTCAGTGATGGGGGTGGGGGGGTCTGTTATGATTTTTTTTATTTTTATTTTTTTATCAAGCCCACCCCCGGGGTGGCTAGAAATTTCCAATCCTGGCTCAGTGATGGGGGGGGGGTCTGTTATGATTTTTTATTTTTTTTTTAAAAATAATTTTATTATTATTTTTATAAAGCCCACACCCGGGGTGGCTAGACATTTCCAATCCTGGCTCAGTAATGGGGGGGGTCTGTTATGAATTTGTTTTTTTTTATTATTTTTTTATAAAGCCCACAGCCGGGGTGGCTAGAAATTTCCAATCCTGGCTCAGTGATGGGGGTGGGGGGGGTCTGTTATGATTTTTTTTTATTTTTTTTTTTATAAAGCCCACACCCGGGGTGGCTAGAAAGTTCCAATCCTGGCTCAGTGATGGGGGGGGTCTGGTGTGATTTTTTTTTTTTTTTTTTTTTTATAAAGCCCACCCCCGGGGTGGCTAGAAATTTCCAATCCTGGCTCTGTGATGGGGGTGGGGTCTGTTATGATTTTTTTTTTTTTATTATTTTTTTATAAAGCCCACACCCGGGGTGGCTCGAAATTTCCAATCCTGGCTCTGTGATGGGGGTGGGGTCTATTTTGATTTTTAATTTTTTAATTTTTTTTTAATAAAGCCCACACCCGGGGTGGCTAGAAATTTCCGATCCTGGCTCAGTGATGGGGGTTGGGTCTGTTATGATTTTTTATTTTATTTATTTTTTTATAAAGCCCACACCCAGGTGGCTAGAAATTTCCAATCCTGGCTCAGTTATGGGGGGGTCTGTTATGAATTCTTTTTTTTTTATTCTTTTTTTATAAAGCCCACACCCGGGGTGGCTAGAAAGTTCCAATCCTGGCTCAGTGATGGGGGGGTCTGGTGTGATTTTTTATTTTTTTTATTTTTTTATAAAGCCCACCCCCGGGGTGGCTAGAAATTTCCAATCCTGGCTCAGTGATGGGGGTGGGGGGGTCTGTTATGATTTTTTTTATTTTTATTTTTTTATCAAGCCCACACCCGGGGTGGCTAGAAAGTTCCAATCCTGACTCAGTGATGGGTGGGGGGGGGTCTGTTGTGATTTTTTATTTTTTTATTTTTTTTTATAAAGCCCACCCCCGGGGTGGCTAGAAATTTCCAATCCTGGCTCAGTGATGGGGGGGGGGGTCTGTTATGATTTTTTATTTTTTTAAAAAAAATAATTTTATTATTATTTTTATAATGCCCACACCCGGGGTGGCTAGACATTTCCAATCCTGGCTCAGTAATGGGGGGGGTCTGTTATGAATTTGTTTTTTTTTATTATTTTTTTATAAAGCCCACAGCCGGGGTGGCTAGAAATTTCCAATCCTGGCTCAGTGTTGGGGGTGGGGGGGGGTCTGTTATGATCTTTTTTTTTTTTTTTTTTAAAGCCAACACCCGGGGTGGATAGAAAGTTCCAATCCTGGCTCAGTGATGGGGGGGGGGGTCTGTTGTGATTTTTATTTTTTATTTTTTTTTTTATAAAGCCCACCCCCGGGGTGGCTATAAATTTCCAATCCTGGCTCTGTGATGGGGTTGGGGTCTGTTATGATTTTTAATTTTTTAATTTTTTTTTATAAAGCCCACACCCGGGTTGGCTAGAAATTTCCAATCCTGGCTCAGTGATTGGGGGGGGGGGAGGGTCTGTTATGATTTTTTTTTTTTTTTTTATATAAAGCCCACACCCGGGTGGCTAGAAATTTCCAATCCTGGCTCAGTGATGGGGTTGGGGTCTGTTATGATTATTATTATTATTTTTTTTTTTATAAAGCCCACCCCGGGGTGGCTAGAAATTTCCAATCCTGACTCTGTGATTGGGGTGGGGTCTGTTATGATTTTTTATTTTTTTATTTTTTTTATAAAGCCCACACCCGGGGTGGCTAGAAATTTCCAATCCTGATTCAGTGATGGTGGGGGATTTGTTATGATTTTTTTTTATTTTTTTTTTTATAAAGCCCACACCCGGGTTGGCTAGAAATTTCCAATCCTGGCTCAGTAATGGGTGGGGGTCTGTTATGAATTTTTCTTTTTTTATTTAATTTTTTTTTTTTTTTTTTTTTTTTTTATAAAACCCACCCCCGGGGTGGCTAGAAATTTCCAATCCTGGCTCAGTGATGGGGGTGGGGGGGGGTCTGTTATGATTTTTTTTTTTTTTTTTTTTTTTATAAAGCCCACCCCCAGGGTGTCTAGAAATTTCCGATCCTGGCTCAGTGATGGGGTCGGGGTCTGTTATGATTTTTTATTTTTATTTTTTTTTTATAAACCCCACACCCGGGTGGCTAGAAATTTCCAATCCTGGCTCAGTGATGGGGGTGGGGTCTGTTATGATTTTTTTTTATTTTTTATAAAGCCCATACCCGGGCTGGCTAGAAATTTCCAATCCTGGCTCAGTGATGGGGGGGGGGTCTGTTATGATTTTTTATTTTTTTTATTTTTATAAAGCCCACACCAGAGGTGGCTAGAAATTTCCAATCCTGGCTCAGTGATGGGTGGGGGTCTGTTATGAATTTTTATTTTTTTATTTTTTATTTTTTTTTATTTTATTATTTTTTGTATAAAGCCCACACCCGGGGTGGCTAGAAATTTCCAATCCTGCCTCAGTGATGGGGGGGGGGGGGGTCTGTTGTGATTTATTTATTATTATTTTTTTTTTATAAAGCCCACCCCCGGGGTGGCTAGAAATTTCCAATCCTGGCTCTGTGATGGGGGGGGTCTGCTATGAATTTTTTTTTTTTCATTTTTTTTTTATAAAGCCCACACCCGGGGTGGCTAGAAATTTCCGATCCTGGCTCAGTGATGGGGGTTGGGTCTGTTATGATTTTTTATTTTTATTTTTTTTTTATAAAGCCCACACCCGGGTGGCTAGACATTTCCAATCCTGGCTCAGTTATGGGGGGGGGGGGGTCTGTTATGATTTTTTTTCCTTTTTTTTTATAAAGCCCACACCCGGGTGGCTAGAAATTTCCAATCCTGGCTCAGTGATGGGGGTGGGGGGGGGTCTGTTATGATTTTTTTTTTTTTCTTTTTTATAAAGCCCACACCCGGGGTGGCTAGAAAGTTCCAATCCTGGCTCAGTGATGGGGGGGGTCTGTTATGAGTTTTTATTATTATTATTTTTTTATCAAGCCCACACCAGGGGTGGCTAGTCATTTCCAATCCTGGCTCAATAATGGGGGGGGTCTGTTATGAATTCTTTTTTTTTTATTCTTTTTTTATAAAGCCCACACCCGGGGTGGCTAGAAATTTCCAATCCTGGCTCAGTGATGGGGGTGGGGGGGGTCTGTTATGATTTTTTTTTTTTTTTTTTTTTATAAAGCCCACACCCGGGGTGGCTAGAAAGTTCCAATCCTGGCTCAGTGATGGGGGGGTCTGGTGTGATTTTTTATTTTTATTTTTTTTTATAAAGCCCACCCCCGGGGTGGCTAGAAATTTCCAATCCTGGCTCTGTGATGGGGGTGGGGTCTGTTATGATTTTTATTTTTTTTATTTTTTTTTTATAAAGCCCACACCCGGGGTGGCTAGAAATTTCCGATCCTGGCTCAGTGATGGCGGGGGGTCTGTTATGATTTTTTTTTTTTTATTATTTTTTTATAAAGCCCACACCCGGGGTGGCTTGAAATTTCCAATCCTGGCTCTGTGATGGGGGTGGGGTCTATTTTGATTTTTAATTTTTTAATTTTTTTTTAATAAAGCCCACACCCGGGGTGGCTAGAAATTTCCGATCCTGGCTCAGTGATGGGGGTTGGGTCTGTTATGATTTTTTATTTTATTTATTTTTTTATAAAGCCCACACCCAGGTGGCTAGAAATTTCCAATCCTGGCTCAGTTATGGGGGGGTCTGTTATGAATTCTTTTTTTTTTATTCTTTTTTTATAAAGCCCACACCCGGGGTGGCTAGAAAGTTCCAATCCTGGCTCAGTGATGGGGGGGTCTGGTGTGATTTTTTATTTTTTTTATTTTTTTATAAAGCCCACCCCCGGGGTGGCTAGAAATTTCCAATCCTGGCTCAGTGATGGGGGTGGGGGGGGGGTCTGTTATGATTTTTTTTTTTTTTTTTTTATAAAGCCCACACCCGGGGTGGCTAGAAAGTTCCAATCCTGGCTCAGTGATGGGGGGGGGTCTGTTGTGATTTTTTTTTATTTTATTTTTTTTTATAAAGCCCACCCCCGGGGTGGCTAGAAATTTCCAATCCTGGCTCTGTGATGGGGGTGGGGTCTATTTTGATTTTTAATTTTTTTATTTTTTTTTAATAAAGCCCACACCCGGGGTGGCTAGAAATTTCCGATCCTGGCTCAGTGATGGGGGTTGGGTCTGTTATGATTTTTTTTTATTTTTTTTTTTTATAAAGCCCACCCCCGGGGTGGCTAGAAATTTCCAATCCTGGCTCAGTGATGGGGGGGGGGGGTCTGTTATGATTTTTTATTTTTTTTAAAAAAATAATTTTATTATTATTTTTATAAAGCCCACACCCGGGGTGGCTAGACATTTCCAATCCTGGCTCAGTAATGGGGGGGGTCTGTTATGAATTTGTTTTTTTTTATTATTTTTTTATAAAGCCCACAGCCGGGGTGGCTAGAAATTTCCAATCCTGGCTCAGTGATGGGGGTGGGGGGGGTCTGTTATGATTTTTTTTTTTTTTTTTTTTTATAAAGCCCACACCCGGGGTGGCTAGAAAGTTCCAATCCTGGCTCAGTGATGGGGGGGGTCTGGTGTGATTTTTTTTTTTATAAAGCCCACCCCCGGGGTGGCTAGAAATTTCCAATCCTGGCTCTGTGATGGGGGTGGGGTCTGTTATGATTTTTATTTTTTTTATTTTTGTTTTATAAAGCCCACACCCGGGGTGGCTAGAAATTTCCGATCCTGGCTCAGTGATGGCGGGGGGTCTGTTATGATTTTTTTTTTTTTATTATTTTTTTATAAAGCCCACACCCGGGGTGGCTCGAAATTTCCAATCCTGGCTCTGTGATGGGGGTGGGGTCTATTTTGATTTTTAATTTTTTAATTTTTTTTTAATAAAGCCCACACCCGGGGTGGCTAAAAATTTCCGATCCTGGCTCAGTGATGGGGGTTGGGTCTGTTATGATTTTTTATTTTATTTATTTTTTTATAAAGCCCACACCCAGGTGGCTAGAAATTTCCAATCCTGGCTCAGTTATGGGGGGGTCTGTTATGAATTCTTTTTTTTTTATTCTTTTTTTATAAAGCCCACACCCGGGGTGGCTAGAAAGTTCCAATCCTGGCTCAGTGATGGGGGGGTCTGGTGTGATTTTTTATTTTTTTTATTTTTTTATAAAGCCCACCCCCGGGGTGGCTAGAAATTTCCAATCCTGGCTCAGTGATGGGGGTGGGGGGGGGTCTGTTATGATTTTTTTTTTTTTTTTTTTATAAAGCCCACACCCGGGGTGGCTAGAAAGTTCCAATCCTGGCTCAGTGATGGGGGTTGGGTCTGTTATGATTTTTTTTTTTTTTTTTTTTTTTATAAAGCCCACACCCGGGTGGCTAGAAATTTCCAATCCTGGCTCAGTGGTGGGGGTGGGGTCTGTTATGATTTTTTGTTTTTTTTTGTTTTATAAAGCCCACACCCGGGGTGGCTATAAATTTCCAATCCTGGCTCAGTGATGGGGGTGGGGTCTGTTATGATTTTTTTTTTTTTTTTTTTTATAAAGCCCAAACCCGGGATGGCTAGCAATTTCCATTCGTGGCTCAGTGATGGGGGGGGGTCTGTTATGATTTTTTTTTTTTTTTTTTTAAATCATTTTATTATTTTTTTTATAAAGCCCACACCCGGGTGGCTAGACATTTCCAATCCTGGCTCAGTAATGGGGGGGGTCTGTTATGAATTTGTTTTTTTTATTATTTTTTTATAAAGCCCACCCCCGGGGTGGCTATAAATTTCCAATCCGGGCTCAGTGACGGGGGTGGGGTGTGTTATGATTTTTTATTTTTATTTTTTTTTTATAAAGCCCACACCCGAGGTGGCTAGAAATTTCCAATCCTGGCTCAGTGATGGGGGGGGGTCTGTTATGATTTTTTTTTTTTTTTTTTTTTAAAGCCAACACCCGGGGTGGATAGAAAGTTCCAATCCTGGCTCAGTGATGGGGGGGGGGTCTGTTGTGATTTTTATTTTTATTTTATTTTTTTATAAAGCCCACCCCCGGGGTGGCTATAAATTTCCAATCCTGGCTCAGTAATGGGGGGGGTCTGTTAAGAATTTATTTTATTTTTATTTTTTTATAAAGCCCACCCCCGGGGTGGCTAGAAATTTCCAATCCTGGCTCAGTGATGGGGGTGGGGGGGTCTGTTATGATTTTTTTTATTTTTATTTTTTTATCAAGCCCACACCCGGGGTGGCTAGAAAGTTCCAATCCTGGCTCAGTGATGGGTGGGGGGGGGGTCTGTTGTGATTTTTTTTTTTTTTTTTTTTTTTTATAAAGCCCACCCCCGGGATGGCTAGAAATTTCCAATCCTGGCTCAGTGATGGGGGGGGGGTCTGTTATGATTTTTTATTTTTAAAAAAAAAATAATTTTATTATTATTTTTATAAAGCCCACACCCGGGGTGGCTAGACATTTCCAATCCTGGCTCAGTAATGGGGGGGGTCTGTTATGAATTTGTTTTTTTTTATTATTTTTTTATAAAGCCCACAGCCGGGGTGGCTAGAAATTTCCAATCCTGGCTCAGTGATGGGGGTGGGGGGGGTCTGTTATGATCTTTTTTTTTTTTTTTTTTTAAAGCCAACACCCGGGGTGGATAGAAAGTTCCAATCCTGGCTCAGTGATGGGGGGGGGGGTCTGTTGTGATTTTTATTTATTTTTTTTTTTTTTTATAAAGCCCACACCCGGGGTGGCTATAAATTTCCAATCCTGGCTCTGTGATGGGGGTGGGGTGTGTTATGATTTTTTTTTTTTTTTTTTTTATAAAGCCCACACCCGGGGTGGCTAGAAATTTCCAATCCTGATTCAGTGATGGTGGGGGATTTGTTATTTTTTTTTTGTTTTTTTTTTTTATAAAGCCCAAACCCGGGTTGGCTAGAAATTTCCAATCCTGGCTAAGTAATGGGTGGGGGTCTGTTATGAATTTTTCTTTTTTTATTTAATTTTTTTTTTATTTTTTATTTTTTTTATAAAGCCCACCCCCGTGGTGGCTAGAAATTTCCAATCCTGGCTCTGTGATGGGGGGGGGGGGGGGGGGTCTGTTATGATTTTTTTTATTTTTTTTTTTATTACTAAGCCCACACCCGGGGTGGCTAGAAATTTCCAATCCTGGCTCAGTGATGGGGGGGGGTCTGTTATGATTTTTTATTTTTTAATTTTTTTTATAAAGCCCACACCCGGGCTGGCTAGAAATTTCCAATCCTGGCTCAGTGATGGGGGTGGGGTGTGTTATGATTTTTTTTTTTTTTTTTTTTTATAAAGCCCACACCCGGGGTGGCTAGAAATTTCCAATCCTGATTCAGTGATGGTGGGGGATTTGTTATGATTTTTTTTTATTTTTTTTTTTTATAAAGCCCACATCCGGGTTGGCTAGAAATTTCCAATCCTGGCTAAGTTATGGGTGGGGGTCTGTTATGAATTTTTCTTTTTTTATTTAATTTTTTTTTTTTTTTTTTTTTTTTTTTATAAAGCCCACCCCCGGGGTGGCTAGAAATTTCCAATCCTGGCTCTGTGATGGGGGGGGGGGGGTCTGTTATGATTTTTTTAATTTTTTTTTTTTATTACTAAGCCCACACCCGGGGTGGCTAGAAATTTCCAATCCTGGCTCAGTGATGGGGGGGGGTCTGTTATGATTTTTTCTTTTTTATTTAATTTTTTTTTTATTTTTTATTTTTTTTATAAAGCCCACCCCCGGGGTGGCTAGAAATTTCCAATCCTGGCTCTGTGATGGGGGGGGGGGGGTCTGTTATGATTTTTTTTTTTTTTTTTTTTTATTACTTAGCCCACACCCGGGGTGGCTAGAAATTTCCAATCCTGGCTCAGTGATGGGGGGGGGTCTGTTATGATTTTTTCTTTTTTTATTTAATTTTTTTTTTATTTTTTATTTTTTTTATAAAGCCCACCCCCGGGGTGGCTAGAAATTTCCAATCCTGGCTCTGTGATGGGGGGGGGGGTCTGTTATGATTTTTTTAATTTTTTTTTTTTATTACTTAGCCCACACCCGGGTTGGCTAGAAATTTCCAATCCTGGCTCAGTGATGGGGGGGGGTCTGTTATGATTTTTTAATTTTTTTTTTTTTATAAAGCCCACACCCGGGGTGGCTAGAAATTTCCAATCCTGGCTCAGTGATGGGGGGGGGGGTCTGTTGTGATTTTTTTTTTTTTTTTTTTTTTTTATAAAGCCCACCCCCGGGGTGGCTAGAAATTTGCAATCCTGGCTCTGTGATGGGGGGGATCTGTTATGAATTTTTTTTTTTCATTTTTTTTATATAAAGCCCACACCCGGGGTGGCTAGAAATTTCCAATCCTGGCTCAGTGATGGGGGGGGGGTCTGTTATGATTTTTTTTTTTTTTTTTTTTATAAAGCCCACACCCGGGTGGCTAGAAATTTCCAATCCTGGCTCAGTGATGGGGGTGGGGTCTGTTATGATTTTTAATTTTTAATTTTTTTTTTTATAAAGCCCACACCCGGGTGGCTAGAAATTTCCGATCCTGGTTCAGTGATGGGGGTGGGGTCTGTTATGATTTTTTGTTTTTTGTTTTATAAAGACCACACCCGGGTTGGCTAGAAATTTCCAATCCTGGCTCAATGATGGGGGTGGGTTCTGTTATGATTTTTTTTTTTTTTTTTTTTATAAAGCCCAGACCCGGGGTGGCTAGAAATTTCCATTCCTGGCTCAGTGATGGGGGGGTCTGTTATGATTTTTTAAATTTTGTTTTTAAATAATTGTATTATTTTTTTTATAAAGCCAACACCCGGGGTGGCTAGAAATTTCCAATCCTGCCTCAATGATGGGGGGGGGGGGGGTCTGTTGTGATTTTTTATTTTTTATTTTTATAAAGCCCACCCCCGGGATGGCTGGAAATTTCCAATCCTGGCTCTGTGATGGGGGGGGGGGGGGGGTCTGTTATGAGTTTTTATTATTATTATTTTTTTATAAAGCCCACACCCGGGGTGGCTAGCAATTTCCATTCCTGGCTCAGTGATGGGGGGGGTCTGTTATGATTTTTTTATTTATTTTTTTAAATCATTTTATTATTTTTTTTATAAAGCCCACACCCGGGTGGCTAGACATTTCCAATCCTGGCTCAGTAATGGGGGGGGTCTGTTATGAATTTGTTTTTTTTATTATTTTTTTATAAAGCCCACCCCCAGGGTGGCTATAAATTTCCAATCCTGGCTCAGTGATGGGGGTGGGGTGTGTTATGATTTTTTATTTTTATTTTTTTTTTATAAAGCCCACACCCGAGGTGGCTAGAAATTTCCAATCCTGGCTCAGTGATGGGGGGGGGGTCTGTTATGATTTTTTTTTTTTTTTTTTTATAAAGCCCACACCCGGGTTGCTAGAAATTTCCAATCCTGGCTCAGTGATGGGGGTGGGGTCTGTTATGATTTTTTTTTTTTTTTGTTTTATAAAGCCCACACCCGGGGTGGCTAGAAATTTCCAATCCTGGCTCAGTGATGGGGGTGGGGTCTGTTACGATTTTTTTTTTTTTTTTTTTTTATAAATCCCACACCCGGGGTGGCTAGAAATTTCCAATCCTGGCTCAGTGATGGGGGTGGGGGGGGGTCTGTTATGATTTTTTTTTTTTTTTTTTTGATTAAGCCCAAACCCGGGGTGGCTAGAAAGTTCCAATCCTGGCTCAGTGATGGGGGGGGGGTCTGTTATGATTTTTTTTTTTTTTTTGTGTTATAAAGCCCACACCCGGGGTGGCTAGAAATTTCCAATCCTGGCTCAGTGATGGGGGTGGGGTCTGTTATGATTTTTTTTTTTTTTTTTTTTTATAAAGCCCACACCCGGGGTGGCTATAAATTTTCAATCCTGATTCAGTGATGGTGGGAGATTTGTTATCATTTTTTTTTTTTTTTTTTTTATAAAGCCCACACCCGGGTTTGCTAGAAATTTCCAATCCTGGCTCAGTGATGGGGGTTGGGTCTGTTATGATTTTTTTATTTTTTTATTTTTTTATAGAGCCCACACCCGGGGTGGCTAGAAATTTCCAATCCTGGCTCAGTGATGGGGGGGGGGGGGGGTCTGTTGTGATTTTTATTTTATTTTTTTTTTTTATAAAGCCCACACCCGGGATGGCTAGAAATTTCCGATCCTGGCTCAGTGATGGGGGGGGGGTCTGTTATGATTTTTTTTTTATTTTTTATAAAGCCCACACCCGGGTGGCTAGAAATTTCCAATCCTGGCTCAGTGATGGGGGTGGGGTCTGTTATGATTTTTTTTGTTTTTTTTGTTTTATAAAGCCCACACCCGGGGTGGCTAGAAATTTCCAATCCTGGCTCAGTGATGGTGGGGGGTCTGTTATGATTTTTTTAATTTTTTTTTAAAATAATTTTAGTATTTTTTTTATAAAGCCCACACCCGGGGTGGCTAGAAATTTCCAATCCTGCCTCAGTGATGGTGGGGGGGTCTGTTGTGATTTCTTTTTTTTTTATTTTTATAAAGCCCACCCCCGGGGTGGCTAGAAATTTCCAATCCTGGCTCTTTGATGGGGGGGGGGGGGTCTTTTATGATTTTTTTTTATTTTTTTTTTTTATCAAGCCCACACCAGGGGTGGCAAGTCATTTCCAATCCTGGCTCAGTAATGGGGGGGGGTCTGTTATGAATTTGTTTTTTTTATTATTTTTTTATAAAGCCCACACCCGGGTTGGCTAGAAATTTCCAATCCTGGCTCAGTGATGGGGGGGGGGGTCTGTTATGATTTTTTTTATTTTTTTTTTATAAAGCCCACACCCGGGTGGCTAGAAATTTCCAATCCTGGCTCAGTGATGGGGGTGGGGTCTGTTTTGATTTTTTTTTTTTTTTTTTTTCATAAAGCCCACACCCGGGTTGGCTAGAAATTTCCAATCCTGGCTCAGTGATGGGGGGGGGGTCTGTTATGATTTTTTTTAATTTTTAAAAAAAAAAATTTTATTATTTTTTTTATAAAGCCCACCCCCGGGGTGGCTAGAAATTTCCAATCCTGTATCAGTGATGGGGGGGGGGTCTGTTGTGATTTTATTTTTATTTATTTTTTTTATAAAGCCCACCCCCGGGGTGGCTAGAAATTTCCAATCCTGACTCTGTGATGGGGTTGGGGTCTGTTATGATTTTTTATTTTTTTATATTTGTTTATAAAGCCCACACCCGGGGTGGCTAGAAATTTCCAATCCTGGCTCAGTGATGGGGGTGGGGTGTGTTATGATTTTTTATTTTTTATTTTTTTTTATAAAGCCCACACCCGGGGTGGCTAGAAATTTTCAATCCTAATTCAGTGATGGTGGGGGATTTGTTATCATTTTTTTTTTTTTTTTTTTTTATAAAGCCCACACCCGGGTTTGCTCGAAATTTCCAATCCTGGCTCAGTAATGGGTGGGGGTCTGTTATGAATTTAAATTTTTTTTAAAGCCCACCCCCGGGTTGGCTAGAAATTTCCAATCCTGGCTCAGTGATGGGGGGGGGGGGGGGGGGTCTGTTATGATTTTTTTTTTTTTTTTTTTATAAAGCCCACACCCGTGTGGCTAGAAATTTCCAATCCTGGCTCAGTGATGGGGGTGGGGTCTGTTATGATTTTTTGGGTTTTTTTTTGTTTTATAAAGCCCACACCCGGGGTGGCTAGAAATTTCCAATCCTGGCTCAGTGATGGTGGGGGGTCTGTTATGATTTTTTTATTTTTAAAAAAAAATAATTTTATTATTTTTTTTATAAAGCCCACCCCCGGGGTGGCTAGAAATTTCCAATCCTGGCTCTGTGATGGGGGGGGGGGGGGGTCTTTTATGATTTTTTATTATTATTTTTTTTTATCAAGCCCACACCAGGGGTGGCAAGTCATTTCCAATCCTGGCTCAGTAATGGGGGGGGGGGGGTTGGGTCTGTTATGAATTTGTTTTTTTTATTATTTTTTTATAAAGCCCACACCCGGGGTGGCTATAAATTTCCGATCCTGGCTCAGTGATGGGGGTTGGGTCTGTTATGATTTTTTATTTTTTATTTTTTTTTATAAAGCCCACACCCGGGTTGGCTAGAAATTTCCAATCCTGGCTCAGTAATGGGGGGGGGGGTCTGTTTTTATTTTTATTTTTTTTTTTTTATAAAGCCCACACCCGGGTGGCTAGAAATTTCCAATCCTGGCTCAGTGATGGGGGTGGGGTCTGTTTTGATTTTTTTGATTTTTTTTTTATAAAGCCCACACCCGGGTTGGCTATAAATTTCCAATCCTGGCTCAGTGATGGGGGGGGGGGTCTGTTATGATTTTTTTTTTTTTTTTTTTTAATAATTTTATTATTTTTTTTATAAAGCCCACCCCCGGGGTGGCTAGAAATTTCCAATCCTGGCTCAGTGATGGGGGTTGGGTCTGTTTTGATTTTTTATTTTATTTTATTTTTTATAAAGCCCACACCCGGTGTGGCTAGAAATTTCCAATCCTGGCTCAGTGATGGGGGTGGGGGGGGGGTCTGTTATGATTTTTTTTTTAAATTTTTTTTAATAAAGCCCACACCAGGGGTGGCAAGAAAGTTCCAATCCTGGCTCAGTGTGGGGGGGGAGGGGGGGGGGGGGTCTGTTGTGATTTTTTTTTAATTTTTTTTTTTTTATAAAGCCCACCCCCCGGGGTGGCTAGAAATTTCCAATCCTGACTCTGTGATGGGGGTGGGGTCTGTTATGATTTTTTATTTTTTTATATTTGTTTATAAAGCCCACACCCGGGGTGGCTAGAAATTTTCAATCCTGGCTCAGTGATGGGGGTGGGGTGTGTTATGATTTTTATTTTTTATTTTTTTTTTTTATAAAGCCCACAACCGGGTGTGCTAGAAATTTCCAATCCTGGCTCTGTGATGGGGGGGGGGGGGTCTGTTATGATTTTTTTTAATTTTTTTTTATTAAGCCCACACCCGGGGTGGCTAGATATTTCCAATCCTAGCTCAGTAATGGGGGGGGGGGGGGGGGGGTCTGTTATGATTTTTTTTATTTTTTTCATTTTTTTTTTTTATAAAGCCCACACCAGGGGTGGCTAGAAATTTCCAATCCTGGCTCAGTGATGGGGGGGGGGGGGGGGGGGTCTTTTATGATTTTTTTTTAATTTATTTATTTATTTATTTTTAAAAAGCCCACACCCGGGGTGGCTAGAAATTTCCAATCCTGTCTCTGTGATGGGGGGGGGGGGTTCTGTTATGATTTTTTTTTTTTTTTTTTTTTTTAATAAAGCCCACACCCGGGGTGGCTAGAAATTTCCAATCCTGACTCAGGGATGGGGGGGGGGGGTCTGTTATGAATTTTTATTTTTTTATTTTTTATTTTTTTTAATTTTATTATTTTTTTCATAAAGCCCACACCCGGGGTGGCTAGAAATGTCCAATCCTGCCTCAGTGATGGGGGGGGGGGTCTGTTATGAATTTTTTTTCTTTTTTTTTTTTTTTTTTAGAAAACCCACACCCTGGGTGGCTAGAAATTCCCAATCCTGGCTCTGTGATGGGGGGGGGGTCTGTTATGATTTTTTTATTTTTATTTTAATAAAGCCCACACCCGGGCTGGCTAGAAATTTCCAATCCTGGCTCAGTGATGGGGGGGGGGGGGTCTGTTGTGATTTTTATTTTATTTTATTTTTTTTATAAAGCCCACCCCCGGGGTGGCTAGAAATTTTCAATTCTGGCTCTGTGATGGGGGGGGGGGTCTGTTATGATTTTTTTTTATATATTTTTTTTTTATCAAGCCCACACCCGGGGTGGCTAGAAATTTCCAATCCTGGATCTGTGATGGGGGGGGGGGTCTGTTATGATTTTTTTATTATTTTTTTAATATAATTTTATTATTTTTTTTATAAAGCCCACACCCGGGGTGGCTAGAAATTTCCAATCCTGCCTCAGTGATGGGGGGGGGGGGTCTGTTGTGATTTTTTATTTTTTTTATTTTTTTATAAAGCCCACCCCCGGGGTGGCTAGAAATTTCCAATCCTGGCTCTGTGATGGTGGGGGGGGTCTGTTATGATTTTTAATTTTTTTTTTTTTTTTTTATAAAGCCCAGACCCGGGGTGGTCAGAAATTTCCGATCCTGGCTCAGTGATGGGGTTGGGGTCTGTTATGATTTTTTATTTTTATTTTTTTTTTATAAAGCCCACCCCCGGGATGGCTAGAAATTTCCGGTCCTGGCTCAGTGATGGGGGTGGGGGGGGGTCTGTTATGATTTTTTATTTTTTTTATTTTTATAAAGCCCACACCAGAGGTGGCTAGAAATTTCCAATCCTGGCTCAGTGATGGGTGGGGGTCTGTTATGAATTTTTATTTTTTTTTATTTTTATTTTTTTTATTTTATTATTTTTTGTATAAAGCCCACACCCGGGGTCGCTAGAAATTTCCAATCCTGCCTCAGTGATGGGGGGGGGGGGTCTGTTGTGATTTTTTATTTTTTTATAAAGCCCACCCCCGGGGTGGCTAGAAATTTCCAATCCTGGCTCAGTGATGGGGGGGGGGGGGGGTCTGTTATGATTTTTTTTTTTTTTTTTTATAAAGCCCACACCCGTGGTGGCTAGAAATTTCCAATCCTGGCTCTGTGATGGGGTGGGGGGGTCTGTTATGATTTTTATTTTATTTATTTATTTTTTTCTCAAGCCCACACCCGGGGTGGCTAGAAATTTCCAATCCTGGCTCAGTGATGGGGGTGGGGGGGGTCTGTTATGATTTTTATTTTTATTTTTTTTTTATAAAGCCCACACCCGGGGTGGCTAGAAAGTTCCAATCCTGGCTCAGTGATGGGGGGAGGGGTCTGTTGTGATTTTTTTTTTTTTTTTTTTTTTTTATAAAGCCCACCCCCGGGGTGGCTAGAAATTTCCAATCCTGGCTCTGTGATGGGGGTGGGGTCTATTTTGATGTTTATTTATTATTATTTTTTTTTATAAAGCCCACACCAGAGGTGGCTAGAAATTTCCAATCCTGGCTCAGCGATGGGTGGGGGTCTGTTATGAATTTTTATTTTTTTATTTATTATTTTTTTTTATTTTATTATTTTTTGTACAAAGCCCACACCCGAGGTGGCTAGAAATTTCCAATCCTGCCTCAGTGATGGGGGCGGGGGGTCTGTTATGATTTTTTTTTTTTCTTTTTTTTTTTATAAAGCCCACACCCGGGGTGGCTAGAAATTTCCAATCCTGGCTCAGTGATGGGGGGGGGGGGGGTCTGTTATGATTTTTTTTTTTTTTTTTTATAAAGCCCACACCCGGGTGGCTATAAATTTCCAATCCTGGCTCAATGAAGGGGGTGGGGTCTGTTATGATTTTTATTTTTTTTATTTTTTATAAAGCCCACACCCGGGGTGGCTAGAAATTTCCAATCCTGGCTCAGTGATGGGGGGGGGGGTCTGTTATGAATTTGTTTTTTTTATTATTTTTTTATAAAGCCCACACCCGGGGTGGCTAGAAAGTTCCAATCCTGGCTCAGTGATGGGGGGGGGGGTCTGTTGTGATTTTATTATTATTATTTTTTTTTTATAAAGCCCAACCCCGGGGTGGCTAGAAATTTCCAATCCTGGCTCTGTGATGGGGGTGGGGTCTGTTATGATTTTTAATTTTTTTATTTTTTTTTTATAAAGCCCAGACCCGGGGTGGCTAGAAATTTCCGATCCTGGCTCAGTGATGGGGGTGGGGTCTGTTATGATTTTTTATTTATTTATTTTTTTTATAAAGCCCACACCCGGGGTGGCTAGAAATTTCCAATCCTGGCTCAGTGAAGGGGGGGGGGGGGGGTCTGTTATGATTTTTTTTTTTTTTTTTTTATAAAGCCCACACCCGGGTGGCTAGAAATTTCCAATCCTGGCTCAGTGATGGGGTTGGGGGGGGGTCTGTTATGATTTTTTTTTTTTTTTTTTTTATTAAGCCCACACCCGGGGTGGCTAGAAAGTTCCAATCCTGGCTCAGTGATGCAGGGGGGTCTGTTGTGATTTTTTTTCATTTTATTTTTTTTTATAAAGCCCACCCCCGGGATGGCTAGAAATTTCCGGTCCTGGCTCAGTGATGGGGGTGGGGGGGGTCTGTTATGATTTTTTTATTTTATTTTATAAATCCCACACCCTGGTTGGCTAGGAATTTCCAATCCTGGCTCAGTGATGGGGGTGGGGTCTGTTATGATTTTTTTTTTTTTTTTTAATATAATTTTTTTTTTATTTTTATAAAGCCCACACCCGGGGTGGCTAGAAATTTCCAATCCTGCCTCAGTGATGGGGGGGGGGGGGTCTGTTGTGATTTTTTTTTTTTTTTTTTTTTTTTATAAAGCCCACCCCCGGGGTGGCTAGAAATTTCCAATCCTGGCTCAGTGATAAGGGGGGGGGGGGGGTCTGTTATGATTTTTCTTTTTTTTTTTTATAAAGCCCACACCCGAGGTGGCTAGAAATTTCCGAACCTGGCTCAGTGATGGGGGGGGGGGGGGGGGTCTGTTATGATTTTTTTTTTTTTTTTTTTATAAAGCCCACACCCGGGTGGCTAGAAATTTCCAATCCTGGCTCAGTGATGGGGGTGGGGTCTGTTATGATTTTTTGTTTTTTTTTGTTTTATAAAGCCCACACCCGGGGTGGCTAGAAATTTCAAATCCTGGCTCAGTGATGGGGGTGGGGTCTCTTATGAATTTTGTTTTTTTTGTTTTTTATAAAGCCCACACCTGGGGTGGCTAGAAATGTCCAATCCTGGCTCAGTGATGGGTGGGGGTCTGTTATGATTTTTTTAATTTTTTTTTTAAATATTTTTTTTTTTTTTTTTTATAAAGCCCACACCCGGGGTGGCTAGAAATTTCCAATCCTGTCTCAGTGATGGGGGGGGGGGGGGGTCTGTTGTGATTTTATTTATTTTTTATTTTTTTATAGAGCCCACCCCCAGGGTGGCTAGAAATTTCCAATCCTGGCTCTGTGATGGGGGGAGGGGGGGGGGGTCTGTTATGATTTTTTATTATTTTATTTTTTTTATCAAGCCCACACCCGGGGTGGCTAGACATTTCCAATCCTGGCTCAGTAATGGGGGGGGGTCTGTTATGAATTTGTTTTTTTTATTATTTTTTTATAAAGCCCACCCCCGGGGTGGCTAGAAATTTCCAATCCTGGCTCAGTGATGGGGGGGGGGGGGGTCTGTTATGATTTTTTTTTTTTTTTTTTTTTTATAAAGCCCACACCCGGGGTGGCTAGAAATTTCCAATCCTGGCTCAGTCATGGGGGGTGGGGGGGTCTGTTATGATTTTTTTTTTTTTTTTTTTATAAAGCCCACACCCGGGTGGCTAGAAATGTCCAATCCTGGCTCAGTGATGGGGGTGGGGTCTGTTATGATTTTTTGTTTTTTTTTGTTTTATAAAGCCCACACCCGGGGTGGCTAGAAATTTCCAATCCAGGCTCAGTGATGGGGGTGGGTTCTGTTATGATTTTTTTTTTTTTTTTTTATAAAGCCCACACCTGGGGTGGCTAGAAATTTCCATTCCTGGCTCAGTGATGGGGGGGGTCTGTTATGATTTTTTAAATTTTGTTTTTAAATAATTTTATTATTTTTTTTATAAAGCCCACACCTGGGGTGGCTAGAAATTTCCAATCCTGCCTCAGTGATGGGGGGGGGGGGTCTGTTGTGATTTTTTTTTTTTTTTTTTTATAAAGCCCACCCCCGGGGTGGCTAGAAATTTCCAATCCTGGCTCTGTGATGGGGGGGGGGGGGGGGGGGTCTGTTATGAGTTTTTATTATTATTTTTTTTTTATCAAGCCCACACCAGGGGTGGCTAGTCATTTCCAATCCTGGCTCAGTAATGGGGGGGTCTGTTATGAATTTGTTTTTTTTTATTATTTTTTTATAAAGCCCACACCCGGGGTGGCTAGAAATTTCCAATCCTGGCTCAGTGATGGGGGTTGGGGGGGTCTGTTATGATTTTTTTTTTTTTTTTTTTTTATAAAGCCCACACCCGGGGTGGCTAGAAAGTTCCAATCCTGGCTCAGTGATGGGGGGGGTCTGTTGTGATTTATTTATTTTTTTATTTTTTTTATAAAGCCCACACCCGGGGTGGCTAGAAATTTCCGATCCTGGCTCATTGATGGGGGTTGTGTATGTTATGATTTTTTATTTATTTATTTTTTTTATAAAGCCCACCCCCGGGGTGGCTAGAAATTTCCAATCCTGGCTCTGTGATGGGGGGGGGGGGGGTCTGTTATGATTTATTTATTATTTTATTTTTTTATCAAGCCCACACCCGGGGTGGCTAGACATTTCCAATCCTGGCTCAGTAATGGGGGGGGTCTGTTATGAATTTGTTTTTTTTATTATTTTTTTATAAAGCCCACACCCGGGGTGGCTAGAAATTTCCTATCCTGGCTCTGTGATGGGGGGGGTTGTCTGTTATGATTTTTTATTATTTTATTTTTTTTATCAAGGCCACACCCGGGGTGGCTAGACATTTCCAATCCTGGCTCAGTAATGGGGGGGGTCTGTTATGAATTTGTTTTTTTTATTATTTTTTTATGAAGCCCACCCCCGGGGTGGCTAGAAATTTCCAATCCTGGCTCAGTGATGGGGGTGGGGGGGGGTCTGTTATGATTTTTTTTATTTTTTTTTTTATAAAGCCTACACCCGGGGTGGCTAGAAAGTTCCAATCCTGGCTCAGTGATAGGGGGGGGGGGTCTGTTGTGATTTTTTTTTTTTTTTTTTTTTTTATAAAGCCCATACCCGGGTTGGCTAGAAATTTCCAATCCTGCCTCAGTGATGGGGGGGGGGGGGGGTCAGTTATGATTTTTTTTTTTTTTTTTTTTTTTTTTTTTTAGAAAACCCACACCCTGGGTGGCTAGAAATTTCCAATCCTGGCTCAGTATTGGAGGGGGGGGGTCTGTTATGATTTTTATTTATTTTTTTTTTTTTTGATAAAGCCCACACCCGGGGTGGCTAGAAATTTCCAATCCTGGCTCAATGATGGGGGGGCGGGGTCTTTTGTGTTTTTTTTTTTTCTTTTTATAAAGCCAACACCCGGGGTGGCTAGAAATTCACAATCCTGGCTCAGTAATGGGGGGGGGTCTGTTATAATTTTTTTATTTATTTCTTTTTATAAAGCCCACACCTTGGGTGGCTAGAAATTTCCAATCCTGGCTCAGTGATGGGAGGGGGGGGTCTGTTGTGATTTTATTTATTTTTTATTTTTTTATAAAGCCCACCCCCGGGGTGGCTAGAAATTTCCAATCCTGGCTCAGTGTTGGGGGGGGGGGGGGGGGGGTCTGTTATGATTTTTTTTTTTTTTTTTTTTTATAAAGCCCATTCCCGGGTGGCTAGAAATTTCCAATCCTGGCTCAGTGATGGGGGTGGGGTCTGTTATGATTTTTTTTTTTTTTTTTTTTATAAAGCCCACACCCGGGGTGGCTAGAAATTTCCAATCCTGGCTCAGTGATGGGGGTGGGGGGGGGTCTGTTATAATTTTTTTTAATTTTTTTTTTTATAAAGCCCACACCCGGGGTGGCTAGAAAGTTCCAATCCTGGCTCAGTGATGGGGGGGGGGTCTGTTGTGATTTTTTTTTTTTTTTTTTTTTTTATAAAGCCCACCCCTGGGGTGGCTAGAAATTTCCAATACTGACTCTGTGATGGGGGTGGGGTCTGTTATGATTTTTTATTTTTTTATATTTGTTTATAAAGCCCACACCCGGGTTGGCTAGAAATTTCCAATCCTGGCTCTGTGATGGGGGGGGGGGGGGGGTCTGTTATGATTTTTTATTATTTTATTTTTTATAAAGCCCACACCCGGGGTGGCTAGAAATTTCAAATCCTGGCTCAGTGATGGGGGTGGGGTCTGTTATGATTTTTTTTTATTTTTTTTTTATAAAGCCCACACCCGGAGTGGCTAGAAATTTCCAATCCTGGCTCTGTGATGGGGGGGGGGGGGGTCTGTTATGATTTTTTATTATTATTTTTTTTTGATCAAGCCCACACCCGGGGTGGCTAGTCATTTCCAATCCTGGCTCAGTAATGGCGGGGTCTGTTATGAATTTGTTTTTTTTATAATTTTTTATAAAGCCCACACCCGGGGTGGCTAGAAATTTCCAATCCTGGCTCAGTGATGGGGGTCGGGGGGGGTCTGTTATGATTTTTTTTTTTTTTTTTTTTTTATAAAGCCCACACCTGGGGTGGCTAGAAAGTTCCAATCCCGGCTCAGTGATGGGGGGGGGGTCTGTTGTGATTTTTTAGTTTTATTTTTTTTTTATAAAGCCCACCCCCGGGGTGGCTAGAAATTTCCAATCCTGGCTCTGTGATGGGGGTGGGGTCTGTTATGATTTTTAATTTTTTTATATTTTTTTTATAAAGCCCAGACCCGGGGTGGCTAGAAATTTCCAATCCTGGCTCAGTAATGGGTGTGGGTCTGTTATGAATTTTAATTTTTTTATTTAATTTTTATTTTTATTTTATTTTTTTTATAAAGCCCACCCCAGGGGTGGCTAGAAATTTCCAATCCTGGCTCAGTGATGGGGGGGGGTCTGTTATGATTTTTTTTAATTTTTTTTTTTATTACTAAGCCCACACCCGGGGTGGCTAGATAATTCCAATACTTGCTCAGTAATGGGGGGGGGGGGTCTTTTATGAATTTTTATTTATTTATTATTTTTTTATTTTTATAAAGCCCACACCCGGGGTGGCTAGAAATTTCCAATCCTGCCTCTGTGATGGGGGGGGGGGGGGTCTGTTATGATTTTTTTTTTTTTTTTTTTTTTTATCAAGCCCACACCCGGGGTGGCTAGAAATTTCCAATCCCAGCTCAGTGATGGGGGGGGGGGGGGGGGGGGGTCTGTTGTGATTTATTTATTTTATTTTATTTTTTATAAAGCCCACCCCCGGGGTGGCTAGAAATTTCCAATCCTGACTCTGTGATGGGGGTGGTGTCTGTTATGATTTTTTATTTTTTTATATTTGTTTATAAAGCCCACACCCGGGGTGGCTAGAAATTTCCAATCCTGGCTCAGTGATGGGGGTGGGGTGTGTTATGATTTTTTATTATTTTTTTTTTTTTATAAAGCCCACACCAGAGGTGGCTAGAAATTTCCAATCCTGGCTCAGTGATGGGGGGGGGGTCTGTTATGATTTTTTTTTTTTTTTTTTATAAAGCCCACACCCGAGTGGCTAGAAATTTCCAATCCCGGCTCAGTGATGGGGGGGGGGTCTGTTGTGATTTATTTATTTTATTTTATTTTTTATAAAGCCCAACCCCGGGGTGGCTAGAAATTTCCAATCCTGACTCTGTGATGGGGGGGGGGGGGGGTCTGTTATGATTTTTTTTTTTTTTTTTTTATAAAGCCCACACCCGAGTGGCTAGAAATTTCCAATCCTGGCTCAGTGATGGGGTTGGGGTCTGTTATGATTTTTTTTGTTTGTTTGTTTTATAAAGCCCACACCCGGGGTGGCTAGAAATTTCCAATCCTGTCTCAGTGATGGGGGGGGGGGAGGTCTGTTATGATTTTTTTTTTTTTTTTTTTTTTTATAAAGCCCACACCCAGGGTGGCTAGAAATTTCCAATCCTGGCTCAGTGATGGGGGGGGGGTCTGTTATGATTTTTTTTTTTTTTTTTTATAAAGCCCACACCCGAGTGGCTAGAAATTTCCAATCCCGGCTCAGTGATGGGGGGGGGGGGGGGGGGTCTGTTGTGATTTATTTATTTTATTTTATTTTTTATAAAGCCCACCCCCGGGGTGGCTAGAAATTTCCAATCCTGACTCTGTGATGGGGGTGGTGTCTGTTATGATTTTTTATTTTTTTTATATTTGTTTATAAAGCCCACACCCGGGGTGGCTAGAAATTTCCAATCCTGGCTCAGTGATGGGGGTGGGGTGTGTTATGATTTTTTTTTTTTTTTTTTTTTTTTATAAAGCCCACACCCGAGGTGGCTAGAAATTTCCAATCCTGGCTCAGTGATGGGGGGGGGGGGGGGGGTCTGTTATGATTTTTTTATTTTTTTTTTTATAAAGCCCACACCCGAGTGGCTAGAAATTTCCAATCCTGGCTCAGTGATGGGGTTGGGGTCTGTTATGATTTTTTTTGTTTGTTTGTTTTATAAAGCCCACACCCGGGGTGGCTAGAAATTTCCAATCCTGTCTCAGTGATGGGGGGGGGGGAGGTCTGTTATGATTTTTTTTTTTTTTTTTTTTTTTATAAAGCCCACACCCGGGGTGGCTAGAAATTTCCAATCCTGCCTCAGTGATGGGGGGGGGGGTCTGTTTTGATTTTTAATTTTTTTAATTTTTTTATAAAGCCCACCCCCGGGGTGGCTAGAAATTTCCAATCCTGGCTCAGTGATGGGGGTGGGGGGGGTCTGTTATGATTTTTTTTTTTTTTTTTTTTTTATAAAGCCCACACCCGGGGTGGCTAGAAATTCCCAATCCTGGCTCAGTAATGGGGCGGGGTCTTTTATGATATTTTTTTTTTATTTTTTTTTTATAAAGCCCACACCCGTGGTGGCTAGAAATTTCCAATCCTGGCTCAGTAATGGGTGGGGGTCTGTTATGAATTTTTATTTTTTTATTTTTTATTTTTTTTTATTTTATTATTTTTTTATAAAGCCCACACCCGGGGTGGCTAGAAATTTCCAATCCTGCCTCAGTGATGGGGGGGAGGTCTGTTATGATTTTTTATTTATTTTTTATTTTTTATCAAGCCCACACCCGGGTTGGCTAGATATTTCCAATACTTGCTCAGTAATGGGGGGGGTGGGGGGTCTGTTGTGATTTTTTTTTTTTTTTTTTTTTTTTTATAAAGCCCACCCCCGGGGTGGCTAGAAATTTCCAATCCTGCCTCAGTGATGGGGGGGGGGGTCTGTTTTGATTTTTTATTTTTTTTATTTTTTTATAAAGCCCACCCCCGGGGTGGCTAGAAATTTCCAATCCTGGCTCTGTGATGGGGGGGGGGGGGGGTCTGTTATGATTTTTTATTATTTTATTTTTTTTATCAAGCCCACACCCAGGGTGGCTAGACATTTCCAATCCTGGCTCAGTAATGGGGGGGTCGGTTATGAATTTGTTTTTTTTATTATTTTTTTATAAAGCCCACCCCCGGGGTGGCTAGAAATTTCCAATCCTGGCTCAGTGATGGGGGTGGGGGGGGGTCTGTTATGATTTTTTTTAATTTTTTTTTTTATAAAGCCCACACCCGGGGTGGCTAGAAAGTTCCAATCCTGGCTCAGTGATGGGGGGGGGGGGGGGTCTGTTATGATTTTTTTTTTTTTTTTTTTTTATAAAGCCCACCCCGGGCTGGCTAGAAATTTCCAATCCTGGCTCAGTGATGGGGGTGGGGTGTGTTATGATTTTTTTTTTTTTTTTTTTTTTTATAAAGCCCACACCCGGGGTGGCTAGAAATTTCCAATCCTGATTCAGTGATGTTGGGGGATTTGTTATGATTTTTTTTAATTTTTTTTTTTATAAAGCCCAGACCCGGGGTGGCTAGAAATTTCCAATCCTGGCTCAGTAATGGGTGGGGGTCTGTTATGAATTTTTATTTTTTTATTTAATTTTTTTTTTAATTTTTTTTTTTTATAAAGCCCACCCCCGGGGTGGCTAGAAATTTCCAATCCTGGCTCTGTGATGGGGGGGGGGGGGGGGGTCTGTTATGATTTTTTTTTTATTTTTTTATTATTACTAAGCCCACACCCGGGGTGGCTAGAAATTTCCAATACTTGCTCAGTAATGGGGGGGGGGGTTCTTTTATGAATTTTTATTTATTTATTATTTTTTTATTTTTATAAAGCCCACACCCAGGGTGGCTAAAAATTTCCAATCCTGGCTCAGTGATTGGGGGGGGGGGTCTGTTATGATTTTTTTTTTTTTTTTTTATAAAGCCCAAACCCGGGTGGCTAGAAATTTCCAATCCTGGCTCAGTGATGGCGGTGGGGTCTGTTATGATTTTTTTTTTTTTTTTTTTTATAAAGCCCACACCCGGGCTGGCTAGAAATTTCCAACCTGGCTCAGTGATGGGGGGGGGGGGTCTGTTATGATTTTTTATTTTTTTATTTTATTATTTTTTTTTTTTATTTTTTTTTGTATAAAGCCCACACCCGGGCTGGCTAGAAATTTCCAAACTGGCTCAGTGATGGGGGGGGGGTCTGTTATGATTTTTTAATTTTTTTGTTTTTATAAAGCCCACACCAGAGGTGGCTAGAAATTTCCAATCCTGCCTCAGTATTGGGGTGGGGGTCTGTTGTGATTTTTTTTATTATTTTTTTTTTTTATAAAGCCCACCCCCGGGGTGGCTAGAAATTTCCAATCCTGGCTCTGTGATGGGGGGGGGGTCTGTTATGATTTTTTTTTTTTTTTTTTTTATCAAGCCCACACCCGGGGTGGCTAGACATTTCCAATCTTGGCTTAGTAATGGGGGGGGTCTGTTATGAATTTTTTTTTTTCATTTTTTTTTTATAAAGCCCACACCCGGGGTGGCTAGAAATTTCCAATCCTGGCTCAGTGATGGGGGGGGGGGTCTGTTATGATTTTTTTTTTTTTTTTTTATAAAGCCCACACCCGGGGTGGCTAGAAATTTCCAATCCTGGCTCTGTGATGGGGGGGGGGGGTCTGTTATCATTTTTTTAATTTTTTTTTAATATAATTTTTTTTTTTTTTTTATAAAGCCCACACCCGGGGTGGCTAGAAATTTCCAATCCTGCCTCAGTGATGGGGGGGGGGTCTGTTGTGATTTTTTATTTTTTTTATTTTTTTATAAAGCCCACACCCGGGGTGGCTAGAAATTTCCAATCCTGGCTCAGTGATGGGGTCGGGGGGGGGTCTGTTATGATTTTTTTATTTTTTTATTTTTATAAAGCCCACACCTGGGGTGGCTAGAAAGTTCCAATCCGGGCTCAGTGATGGGGGGGGGTCTGTTGTGATTTTATTTATTTTTTTTTTTTTTAATAAAGCCCACCCCCGGGGTGGCTAGAAATTTCTAATCCTGGCTCTGTGATGGGGGTGGGGTCTGTTATGATTTTTATTTATTTATTTTTTTTTTTATAAAGCCCACACCCGGGTGGCTAGAAATTTCCAATCCTGGCTCAGTGATGGGGGGGGGGGGTCTGTTGTGTTTTTTTTTTTTTTTTTTTTTTTTTCATAAAGCCCTACCCCGGGGTGTCTAGAAATTTCCGATCCTGGCTCAGTGATGGGGTCGGGGTCTGTTATGATTTTTTATTTTTATTTTTTTTTTATAAAGCCCACACCCGGGCTGGCTAGAAATTTCCAATCCTGGCTCAGTGATGGGGGGGGGTCTGTTATGATTTTTTTTATTTTTTTTTATAAAGCCCAACCCCGGGGTGGCTAGAAATTTCCAATCCTGGCTCTGTGATGGGGGGGGGTCTGTTATGATTTTTTTTATTTTTATTTTTTTTATCAAGCCCACACCCGGGGTGGCTAGACATTTCCAATCCTGGCTCAGTGATGGGGGGGGGGGGTCTGTTATGATTTTTTATTTTTTCATTTTTTTTTTATAAAGCCCACACCCGGGGTGGCTAAAAAGTTCCAATCCTGGCTCAGTGATGAGGGGGGGTCTGTTGTGATTTTTTTTTTTATTTTTTTTTTTTTATAAAGCCCACACCCGGGCTGGCTAGAAATTTCCAATCCTGGCTCAGTGATGGGGGGGGGGGGGGGGGGGGGTCTGTTATGATTTTTTATTTTTTTTATTTTTATAAAGCCCACCCCCGGGGTGGCTAGAAATGTCCAATCCTGGCTCTGTGATGGGGGGGGGGGGGGGGGGGGGGGGGTCTGTTATGATTTTTTATTATTATTTTTTTTTATCAAGCCCACACCCGGGATGGCGAGAAAGTTCCAATCCTGGCTCAGTAATGGCGGGGGTCTGTTATGAATTTGTTTTTTTTTTTTTTTATTAAGCCCACACCCGGGGTGGCTAGAAAGTTCCAATCCTGGCTCAGTGATGGGGGGGGGTCTGTTGTGATTTTTTTTATTTTTTTTTTTTTTTTATAAAGCCCACCCCCGGGGTGGCTAGAAATTTCCGGTCATGGCTCAGTGATGGGGTCGGGGTCTGTTAATATTTTTTATTTTTTTTTTTTTTTTATAAAGCCCACACCCAGGGTGGCTAGAAATTTCCAATCCTGGCTCAGTGATGGGGGGGGGGGGTCTGTTATGATTTTTATTTTATTTTTTTTTATAAAGCCCACCCCCGGGGTGGCTAGAAATTTCCAATCCTGGCTCAGTGATGGGGGGGGGTCTGTTATGATTTTTTTTTTTTTTTTATAAAGCCCACACCCGGGTGGCTAGAAATTTCCAATCCTGGCTCAGTGATGGGGGTGGGGTCTGTTATGATTTTTTTTTTTTTTTTTTTATAAAGCCCACACCCGGGCTGGCTAGAAATTTCCAATCCTGGCTCAGTGATGGGGGGGGGGGGGGGTCTGTTATGATTTTTTATTATTTTATTTTTTTTATCAAGCCCACACCCGGGGTGGCTAGACATTTCCAATCCTGGCTCAGTAATGGGGGGGGTCTGTTATGAATTTGTTTTTTTTATTATTTTTTTATAAAGCCCTGCCCCGGGGTGGCTAGAAATTTCCAATCCTGGCTCAGTGATGGGGGGGGGGGGGGGGTCTGTTGTGATTTTTTTTTTATTTTATTTTTTTTTATTAAGCCCACACCCGGGGTGGCTAGACATTTCCACTCCTGGCTCAGTAATGGGGGGGGTCTGTTATGAATTTGTTTTTTTTATTATTTTTTTATAAAGCCCTGCCCCGGGGTGGCTAGAAATTTCCAATCCTGGCTCAGTGATGGGGGGGGGGGGGGGTCTGTTGTGATTTTTTTTTATTTTATTTTTTTTTATTAAGCCCACACCCGGGGTGGCTAGAAATTTCCAATCCTGGCTCAGTGATGGGTTGGGGTCTGTTATGATTTTTTTAATTTTTTTTTTAAATTATTTTTTTTTATTTTTTTTATAAAGCCCACACCGGGTGGCTAGAAATTTCCAATCCTGTCTCAGTGATGGGGGGGGGTGGGGTCTGTTATGATTTTTTAATTTTTTATATTTGTTTATAAAGCCTACACCCGGGGTGGCTAGAAATTTCCGATCCTGGCTCAGTGATGGGGGTTGGGTCTGTTATGATTTTTTTTTTTTTTTTTTTTTTTATAAAGCCCACACCCGGGGTGTCTAGAAATTTCAAATCCTGGCTCAGTGATGGGGGGGGGTCTGTTATGATTTTTTTAATTTTTTTTTTATAAAGCCCACACCCAGGTGGCTAGAAATTTCCAATTCTGGCTCAGTGATGGGGGTGGGGTCTGTTATGATTTTTTTTTTTTTTTTTTTTATAAAGCCCACACCCGGGGTGGCTAGAAATCTCCGATCCTGGCTCAGTGATGGGGGGGGGGGGGGGGGTCTGTTATGATTTTATTTTTTTATTTTTTTATAAAGCTCACACCCGGGTGGCTAGAAATTTCCAATTCTGGCTCAGTAATGGGGGTGGGGTGTGTTATGATTTTTTTTTTTTTTTTTTATAAAGCCCACACCCGGGGTGGCTAGAAATTTCCAAACCTGGCTCAGTGATGGGGGGGGGTCTGTTATGATTTTTTTATTTTTTTTTTTAAATAATTTTATTATTTTTTTTATAAAGCCCACACCCGGGGTGGCTAGACATTTCCAATCCTGGCTCAGTAAGGGGGGGTGGGGGGGGGTCTGTTATGATTTTTTTTCATTTTGTATTTTTTTTTTAGAAAACCCACACCCTGGGTGGCTACAAATTTCCAATCCTGGCTCAGTATTGGAGGGGGGGGGGGGTCTGTTATGATTTTTATTCATTATTTTTTTTTTTTATAAAACCCACACCTGGGGTGGCTAGAAATTTCCAATCCTGGCTCAATGATGGGGGGGGCGGGGTCTTTTGTGATTTTTATTTTTTTATTTTTATAAAGCCCACACCGGGGGTGGCTAGAAATTTCCAATCCTGCCTCAGTGATGGGGGGGAGGTCTGTTATGATTTTTTTTTTTTTTTTTTTTTTTTATCAAGCCCTCACCCGGGGTGGCTAGATATTTCCAATACTTGCTCAGTAATGGGGGGGGGGTCTGTTGTGATTTTTTTTAATTTTTTTTTTTTTATAAAGCCCACCCCCGGGGTGGCTAGAAATTTCCAATCCTGGCTCAGTAATGGGGGGGGGGGGGGCTGTAATGATTTTTTTTTTCTTTTTTTATTATTTTTATAAAGCCCACACCAGGGGTGGCTAGAAATTTCAAATACTTGCTCAGTAATGGGGGGGGGTCTTTTATGAATTTTAATTTATTTATTATTTTTTTATTTTTATAAAGCCCACCCCCGGGTTGGCTAGAAATTTCCAATCCTGTCTCTGTGATGGGGGGGGGGGGGGGGGGGGGTTCTGTTATGATTTTTTTATTTTTTTTTATTTCTCATAAAGCCCACACCCGGGGTGGCTAGAAATTTCCAATCCTGGCTCAGTGATGGGGGGGGGGGGTCTGTTATGATTTTTTTATTTTTTATTTTTTTTTATAAAGCCCACACCCGGGGTGGCTAGAAATTTCCAATCCTGACTCAGGGATGGGGGGGGGGGTCTGTTATGAATTTTTATTTTTATTTTTTATTTTTTTTTATTTCATTATTTTTTTCATAAAGCCCACACCCGGGGTGGCTAGAAATGTCCAATCCTGGCTCAGTAATGGGGGTGGGGTCTGTTATGATTTTTTTTTTTTTTTTTTTTAATAAAGCCCACACCCGGGGTGGCTAGAAAGTTCCAATCCTGGCTCAGTGATGGGGGGGGGGGGGTCTGTTGTGATTTTTTTTTTTTTTTTTTTTTTTTATAAAGCACACCCCCGGGGTGGCTAGAAATTTCCGATCCTGGCTCAGTGATGGGGGTTGGGTCAGTTATGATTTTTTTTTTATTTTTTTTTTATAAAGCCCACACCCGGGGTGGCTAGAAATTTCCAATCCTGCCTCAGTGATGGGGGGGGGGGGGGGGGGGTCTGTTGTGATTTTTTTTTTTTTTTTTTTTTTATAAAGCCCATAATCCGGGGTGGCTAGTCATTTCCAATCCTGGCTCAGTAATGGGGGGGGGGGGTCTGTTATGAATTTGTTTTTTTTATTATTTTTTTATAAAGCCCACACCTGGGGTGGCTAGAAATTTCCAATCCTGGCTCAGTGATGGGGGGGGGGGTCTGTTATGATTTTTTTTAATTTTTTTTTATAAAGCCCACACCCGGGTGGCTAGAAATTTCCAATCCTGGCTCAGTGATGGGGGTTGGGTCAGTTATGATTTTTTTTTTTTTTTTTTTTTATTAAGCCCACACCCGGGGTGGCTAGAAATTTCCAATCCTGGCTCAGTGATGGGGGGGGGGGTCTGTTATGATTTTTTTAAATTTTTTTTTATAAAGCCCACACCCGGGTGGCTAGAAATTTCCAATCCTGGCTCAGTGATGAGGGTGGGGTCTGTTATGATTTTTTGATTTTTTTTGTTTTATAAAGCCCACAACCGGGGTGGCTAGAAATTTCCAATCCTGGCTTAGTGATGGGGGTGGGGTCTGTTATGATTTTTTTTAATTATTATTTTTATAAAGCCCACACCCGGGGTGGCTAGAAAAGTTCCATTCCTGGCTCAGTGATGGGGGGGGGGGTCTGTTATGATTTTTTAAAAAAATTTTTAAAATAATTTTATTATTTTTTTTATAAAGCCCACACCCGGGGTGGCTAGAAATTTCCAATCCTGCCTCAGTGATGGGGGTCTTTTGTGATTTTTTTTTTTTTTTTTCTTTTATGAAGCCCACCCCCGGGGTGGCTAGAAATTTCCAATCCTGGCTCTGTGATGGGGGGGGGGGGTCTGTTATGATTTTTTATTATTATTATTTTTTTTCTCAAGCCCACACCCGGGGTGGCTAGTCATTTCCAATCCTGGCTCAGTAATGGGGGGGGGGGTCTGTTATGAATTTGTTTTTTTAATTATTTTTTTATAAAGCCCACACCCGGGGTGGCTAGAAATTTCCGATCCTGGCTCAGTGATGGGGGTTGGGTCAGTTATGATTTTTTATTTTTATTTTTTTTATAAAGCCCACACCCGGGGTGGCTAGAAATTTCAATCCTGGCTCAATGATGGGGGGGGGGGGCGGGGTATTTTATGATTTTTTATTTTTTTTATTTTTATAAAGCCCACACCCGTGGTGGCTAGAAATTTCCAATCCTGGCTCAGTGATGGGGGGGGGGGGGGGGTCTGTTATGATTTTTTTTTTTTTTTTTTTTTTATCAAGCCCACACTCAGGGTGGCTAGAAATTTAAAATCCTGGCTCTGTGATGGGGGGGGGGTCTATTATGATTTTTATTTTTTTTATTTTTTATTAAGCCCACACCCGGGGTGGCTAGACATTACCAATCCTGGCTCAGTAATGGGAAGAGTCTGTTATTAATTTTTTTTTTAATTATTTCTTTTTTTTTTATAAAGCCCACACCAGGGGTGGCTAGAAATTCCCAATCCTGGCTCAGTAATGGGGGGGGTCTGTTATAATTGTTTTTTTTTTTTTTTTTTATAAAGCCCACACCCGGGGTGGCTAGAAATTTCCAATCCTGGCTCATTAATGGGAGGGGGGGGGGGCTGTAATGATTTTTTTTTCTTTTTTTATTTTTTTTTTTATTTTATTATTTTTTTTATAAAGGCCACACCCGGGATGGCTAGAAATTTCCAATCCTGGCTCTGTGATGGGGGGGGGGGGGGGGGTCTGTTATGATTTTTTTTTTTTTTTTTTTTTATAAAGCCCACACCCGGGGTGGTTAGAAATTTCCAATCCTGGCTCTGTGATGGGGGTGGGGTCTGTTATGATTTTTAATTTTTTAATTTTTTTTTTTATAAAGCACACACCCGGGGTTGCTAGAAATTTCCGATCCTGGCTCAGTAATGGGTGGGGGTCTGTTATGAATTTTTATTTTTTTATTTTATTATTTTTTTATTTTATTTTTTTTTATAAAGCCCACCCCCGGGGTGGCTAGAAATTTCCAATCCTGGCTCAGTGATGGGTGGGGGGGGGGTTTGTTGTGATTTTTATTATTATTATTTTTTTTTATAAAGCCCACCCCCGGGGTGGCTAGAAATTTCCAATCCTGGCTCTGTGATGGGGGGGGGGGGGGGGGTCTGTTATGATTTTTTTTTTTTTTTTTTTTTTTATCAAGCCCACACCAGGGGTGGCTAGTCATTTCCAATCCTTGCTCAGTAATGGGGTGGTCTGTTATGAATTTGTTTTTTTTATTATTTTTTTATAAAGCCCACACCCGGGGTGGCAAGAAATTTCCAATCCTGGCTCAGTGATGGGGGTGGGGGGGGGTCTGTTATGATTTTTTTTTTTTTTTTTTTTATAAAGCCCACCCCCGGGGTGGCTAGAAATTTCCAATCCTGGCTCTGTGATGGGGGTGGGGTCTGTTATGATTTTTTTTTTTTTTTTTTTTCTTTTATAAAGCCCACCCCCGGGGTGGCTAGAAATTTCCGATCCTGGCTCAGTGATGGGGGTGGGGTCTGTTATGATTTTTTTTTTTTTTTTTTTTTTTATAAAGCCCACACCTGGGGTGGCTAGAAATTTCCAATCCTGCCTCAGTGATGGGGGGGGGGGGGGGTCTGTTGTGATTTTTTTTTTTTTTTTTTTTTTTTATGAAGCCCACCCCCGGGGTGGCTAGAAATTTCCAATCCTGGCTCTGTGATGGGGGGGGGGGTCTGTTACGATTTTTATTTTTTTATTTTTTTTTATCAAGCCCCCACCCGGGGTGGCTAGACATTTCCAATCCTGGCTCAGTAATGGGGGGGGGGTCTGTTATGAATTTTTTTTTTTTCTTTTTTTTTTTATAAAGCCCACACCCGGGGTGGCTAGAAATTTCCAATCTTGGCTCAATGATGGGGGGGGGTCTGTTATGATTTTTTTTTTTTTTTTTTATAAATCCCACATCCGGGTGGCTAGAAATTTCCAATCCTGGCTCAGTGATGGGGGTGGGGTCTGTTATGATTTTTTTTTTTTTTTTTTTATATAATTTTATTATTTTTTTTATAAAGCCCACACCCGGGGTGGCTAGAAATTTCCAATCCTGCCTCAGTGATGGGGGGGGGGGTCTGTTGTGATTTTTTATTTTTTTATTTTTTTTATAAAGCCCACCCCCGGGATGGCTAGAAATTTCCAATCCTGGCTCTGTGATGGGGGGGGGGGAGTCTGTTATGATTTTTTATTATTTATTTTTTTTTATCAAGCCCACACCCAGGGTGGCTAGTCATTTCCAATCCTGGCTCAGTAATGGGGGGGGGTCTGTTATTATTATTATTATTATTTTTTTTTATAAAGCCCACCCCCGGGGTGGCTAGAAATTTCCAATCCTGGCTCTGTGATGGGGGTGGGGTCTGTTATGATTTTTATTTATTTTTTTTTTTTTTTATAAAGCCCACACCCGGGGTGGCTAGAAATTTCCAATCCTGGCTCAGTGATGGGGGGGGGGGTCTGTTTTAATTTTTATTTTTATTTTTTTTTATAAAGCCCACACCCGGGGTGGCTAGAAAGTTCCAATCCTGGCTCAGTGATGGGGGGGGGGGGGTCTGTTGTGATTTTTTCTTTTTTTTTTTTTTTTATAAAGCACACCCCCGGGGTGGCTAGAAATTTCCAATCCTGGCTCTGTGATGGGGGTGGGGTCTATTTTGATTTTTAATTTTTTTATTTTTTTTTTATAAAGCCCACACCCGGGGTGGCTAGAAATTTCCGATCCTGGCTCAGTGATGGGGGTTGGGTCAGTTATGATTTTTTATTTTTATTTTTTTTTTATAAAGCCCACACCCGGGGTGGCTAGAAATTTCCAATCCTGGCTCAGTGATAGGGGTGGGGGGGGGTCTGTTATGATTTTTATTTTTATTTTTTTTTATAAAGCCCACACCCGGGGTGGCTAGAAAGTTCCAATCCTGGCTCAGTGATGGGGGGGGGGGTCTGTTGTGATTTTTTCTTTTTTTTTTTTTTTTTATAAAGCACACCCCCGGGGTGGCTAGAAATTTCCAATCCTGGCTCTGTGATGGGGGTGGGGTCTATTTTGATTTTTAATTTTTTTATTTTTTTTTTATAAAGCCCACACCCGGGGTGGCTAGAAATTTCCGATCCTGGCTCAGTGATGGGGGTTGGGTCAGTTATGATTTTTTATTTTTATTTTTTTTTTATAAAGCCCACACCCGGGGTGGCTAGAAATTTCCAATCCTGGCTCTGTGATGGGGGTGGGGGGGGTCTGTTATGATTTTTTTTTTTTTTTTTTTTTATAAAGCCCATACCCGGGGTGGCTAGAAATTTCCAATCCTGACTCTGTGATGGGGGTGGGGTCTGTTATGATTTTTTATTTTTTTATATTTGTTTATAAAGCCCACACCCGGGTGGCTAGAAATTTCCAATTCTGGCTCAGTCATGGGGGTGGGGTCTGTTATGATTTTTTTTTTTTTTTTTTTTATAAAGCCCACACCCGGGGTGGCTAGAAATTTCCGATCCTGGCTCAGTGATGGGGGTTGTGTCTGTTATGATTTTTTTTTTTTTTTCTTTTTTTTATAAAGCCCACACCCGGGGTGGCTAGAAATTTCCAATCCTGGCTCAGTGATGGGGGGGGGGGGGGGGGGGTCTGTTATGATTTTTTTTTTTTTTTTTTTTTATAAAGCCCATACCCGGGGTGGCTAGAAATTTCCAATCCTGACTCTGTGATGGGGGTGGGGTCTGTTATGATTTTTTATTTTTTTATATTTGTTTATAAAGCCCACACCCGGGTGGCTAGAAATTTCCAATTCTGGCTCAGTCATGGGGGTGGGGTCTGTTATGATTTTTTTTTTTTTTTTTTTTATAAAGCCCACACCCGGGGTGGCTAGAAATTTCCGATCCTGGCTCAGTGATGGGGGTTGTGTCTGTTATGATTTTTTTTTTTTTTTCTTTTTTTTATAAAGCCCACACCCGGGGTGGCTAGAAATTTCCAATCCTGGCTCAGTGATGGGGGGGGGGGGGGGGGGGGGTCTGTTATGATTTTTTTTTTTTTTTTTTTTATAAAGCCCACACCCGGGTGGCTAGAAATGTCCAATCCTGGCTCAGTGATGGGGGTGGGGTCTGTTATGATTTTTTTTTTTTTTTTTTCATAAAGCCCACACCCGGGGTGGCTAGAAATTTCCAATCCTGGCTCAGTGATGGGGGGGGGGGGTCTGTTGTGATTTTATTATTATTTATTTTTTTATAAAGCCCACCCCCGGGGTGGCTAGAAATTTCCAATTCTGGCTCTGTGATGGGGGGGGGGGGGGGGGGTCTGTTATGATTTTTTATTATTTTATTTTTTTTATCAAGCCCACACCCGGGGTGGCTAGACATTTCCAATCCTGGCTCAGTAATGGGGGGGGGGGGGGGGTTATGAATTTGTTTTTTTTATTATTTTTTTATAAAGCCCACCCCCGGGGTGGCTAGAAATTTCCAATCCTGGCTCAGTGATGGGGGTGGGGGGGGGTCTGTTATGATTTTTTTTAATTTTTTTTTTTATAAAGCCCACACCCGGGGTGGCTAGAAATTTCCAATCCTGACTCTGTGATGGGGGTGGGGTCTGTTATGATTTTTTATTTTTTTATATTTGTTTATAAAGCACACACCCGGGTTGGCTAGAAATTTCCAATCCTGCCTCAGTGAAGGGGGGGGGGGTCTGTTGTTATTTTTTTTATATATTTTTTTTTTTATAAAGCCCACCCCCGGGGTGGCTAGAAATTTCCAATCCTGGCTCTGTGATGGGGGGGGGGGGTCTGTTATGATTTTTTTTTTTTTTTTTTTTTTTCATCAAGCCCACACCCGGGGTGGCTAGACATTTCCAATCCTAGCTCAGTAATGGTGGGGGTCTGTTATGATTTTTTTTTTTCATTTTTTTTTTATAAAGCCCACACCCGGGGTGGCTAGAAATTTCCAATCCTGGCTCAGTGATGGGGGGGGGGGGTCTGTTATGATTTTTATTTTTTATTTTTTTATAAAGCCCACACCCGGGGTGGCTAGAAATTTCCAATCCTGGCTCAGTGATGGGGGGGGGGTCTGTTGTGATTTTATTATTATTTTTTTTTTAGAAAGCCCACCCCCGGGGTGGCTAGAAATTTCCAATCCTGGCTCTGTGATGGGGGGGGGGGGGGTCTGTTATGATTTTTTATTATTTTATTTTTTTTTATCAAGCCCACACCCGGGGTGGCTAGACATTTCCAATCCTGGCTCAGTAATGGGGGGGGGGGGTTTATGAATTTGTTTTTTTAATTATTTTTTTATAAAGCCCACCCCCGGGGTGGCTAGAAATTTCCAATCCTGGCTCAGTGATGGGGGTGGGGGGGGTCTGTTATGATTTTTTTTTTTTTTTTTTTTTATAAAGCCCATACCCGGGGTGGCTAGAAATTTCCAATCCTGACTCTGTGATGGGGGTGGGGTCTGTTATGATTTTTTATTTTTTTATATTTGTTTATAAAGCCCACACCCGGGGTGGCTAGAAATTTCCGATCCTGGCTCAGTGATGGGGGTTTTGTCTGTTATGATTTTTTTTTTTTTTTCTTTTTTTTATAAAGCCCACACCCGGGGTGGCTAGAAATTTCCAATCCTGGCTCAGTGATGGGGGGGGGGGGGGGGGGGTCTGTTATGATTTTTTTTTTTTTTTTTTTTTATAAAGCCCACACCCGGGTGGCTAGAAATGTCCAATCCTGGCTCAGTGATGGGGGTGGGGTCTGTTATGATTTTTTTTTTTTTTTTTTTTTTATAAAGCCCACACCCGGGGTGGCTAGAAATTTCCAATCCTGGCTCAGTGATGGGGGGGGGGGGTCTGTTGTGATTTTATTATTATTTATCTTTTTATAAAGCCCACCCCCGGGGTGGCTAGAAATTTCCAATTCTGGCTCTGTGATGGGGGGGGGGGGGGGGGGGGTCTGTTATGATTTTTTATTATTTTATTTTTTTTATCAAGCCCACACCCGGGGTGGCTAGACATTTCCAATCCTGGCTCAGTAATGGGGGGGGGGGGGGTTATGAATTTGTTTTTTTTATTATTTTTTTATAAAGCCCACCCCCGGGTTGGCTAGAAATTTCCAATCCTGGCTCAGTGATGGGGGTGGGGGGGGGGTCTGTTATGATTTTTTTTAATTTTTTTTTTTATAAAGCCCACACCCGGGGTGGCTAGAAATTTCCAATCCTGACTCTGTGATGGGGGTGGGGTCTGTTATGATTTTTTATTTTTTTATATTTGTTTATAAAGCACACACCCGGGTTGGCTAGAAATTTCCAATCCTGCCTCAGTGATGGGGGGGGGGGTCTGTTGTTATTTTTTTTATATATATTTTTTTTTATAAAGCCCACCCCCGGGGTGGCTAGAAATTTCCAATCCTGGCTCTGTGATGGGGGGGGGGGGTCTGTTATGATTTTTTTTTTTTTTTTTTTTTTTATCAAGCCCACACCCGGGGTGGCTAGACATTTCCAATCCTGGCTCAGTAATGGGGGGGTCTGTTATGATTTTTTTTTTTCATTTTTTTTTTATAAAGCCCACACCCGGGGTGGCTAGAAATTTCCAATCCTGGCTCAGTGATGGGGGGGGGGGTCTGTTATGATTTTTTTTTTTTTTTTTTATAAAGCCCACACCCGGGTGGCTAGAAATTTCCAATCCTGGCTCAGTGATGGGGGTGGGCTCTTTTATGATTTTAATTTTTTTTATTTTTTATAAAGCCCACACCCAGGGTGGCTAGAAATTTCCAATCCTGGCTCAGTGATGGGGGGGGGGGTCTGTTATGATTTTTTTAAATTTTTTTTAACAGAATTTTATTATTTTTTTTATAAAGCCCACACCCGGGGTGGCTAGAAATTTCCAATCCTGCCTCAGTGATGGGGGGGGGGGTCTGTTGTGATTTTTAATTTTTTTAATTTTTTTATAAAGCCCACCCCCGGGTAGGCTAGAAATTTCCAATCCTGGCTCTGTGATGGGGGGGGGGTCTGTTATGATTTTTTATTATTATTTTTTTTTTATCAAGCCCACACCCGGGGTGGCTAGTCATTTCCAATCCTAGCTCAGTAATGGGGGGGGTCTGTTATGAATTTGTTTTTTTTATTATTTTTTTATAAAGCCCACACCCGGGGTGGCTAGAAAGTTCCAATCCTGGCTCAGTGATGGGGGGGGGGGTCTGTTGTGATTTTATTTATTATTATTTTTTTTTATAAAGCCCACCCCTGGGGTGGCTAGAAATTTCCAATCCTGGCTCTGTGATGGGGTGGGGTCTGTTATGATTTTTTTTTATTTTATTTTTTTTTATAAAGCCCACCCCCGGGGTGGCTAGACATTTCCTGTCCTGGCTCAGTGATGGGGTCGGGGTCTGTTATGATTTTTGATTTTTATTTTTTTTTTATAAAGCCCACACCCGGGTGGCTAGAAATTTCCAATCCTGGCTCAGTGATGGGGGTGGGGTCTGTTATGATTTTATTTTTTTTTATTTTTTATAAAGCCCACACCCGGGGTGGCTAGAAATTTCCAATCCTGGCTCAGTGATGGGGGAGGGGGGTCTGTTATGATTTTTTTAATTTTTTTTTAATATAATTTTATTATTTTTTTTATAAAGCCCACACCCGTGGTGGCTAGAAATGTCCAATCCTGCCTCAGTGATGGGGGGGGAGGGGGTCTGTTGTGATTTTTTATTTTTTTTATTTTTTTATAAAGCCCACCCCCGGGGTGGCTAGAAATTTTCCAATCCTGGCTCTGTGATGGGGGGGGGGGGTCTGTTATGATTTTTTATTATTATTTTTTTTTATCAAGTCCAAACCCGGGGTGGCTAGTCATTTCCAATCCTGGCTCAGCAATGGGGGGGGTCTGTTATGAATTTGTTTTTTTTATTATTTTTTTATAAAGCCCACACCCGGGGTGGCTAGAAAGTTCCAATCCTGGCTCAGTGATGGGGGGGGGTCTGTTGTGATTTTTTTTTATTTTATTTTTTTTTATAAAGCCCACCCCCGGGGTGGCTAGACATTTCCTGTCCTGGCTCAGTGATGGGGTCGGGGTCTGTTATGATTTTTTATTTTTATTTTTTTTTTATAAAGCCCACACCCGGGTGGCTAGAAATTTCCAATCCTGGCTCAGTGATGGGGGTGGGGTCTGTTATGATTTTAATTTTTTTTATTTTTTATAAAGCCCACACCCGGGGTGGCTAGAAATTTCCAATCCTGGCTCAGTGATGGGGGAGGGGGGTCTGTTATGATTTTTTTAATTTTTTTTTTATATAATTTTATTATTTTTTTTAGAAAGCCCACACCCGGGGTGGCTAGAAATGTCCAATCCTGCCTCAGTGATGGGGGGGGGGGGGGTCTGTTGTGATTTTTTATTTTTTTTATTTTTTTATAAAGCCCACCCCCGGGGTGGCTAGAAATTTTCCAATCCTGGCTCTGTGATGGGGGGGGGGGGGTCTGTTATGATTTTTTATTATTATTTTTTTTTATCAAGTCCAAACCCGGGGTGGCTAGTCATTTCCAATCCTGGCTCAGCAATGGGGGGGGTCTGTTATGAATTTGTTTTTTTTATTATTTTTTTATAAAGCCCACACCCGGGGTGGCTAGAAATTTCCAATCCTGGCTCAGTGATGGGGGTGGGGGGGGTCTGTTATGATTTTTTATTTTTTTATTTTTTATAAAGCCCACACCCGGGGTGGCTAGAAAGTTCCAATCCTGGCTCAGTGATGGGGGTGGGGTCTGTTGTGATTTTATTTTATTTTATTTTTTTTTATAAAGCCCACCCCCGGGGTGGCTAGAAATTTCCAATCCTGGCTCTGTGATGGGGGTGGGGTCTGTTATGATTTTTTTTTATTATTTTTTTTTTTTATAAAGCCCACCCCCGGGGTGGCTAGAAATTTCCGATCCTGGCTTAGTGATGGGGGTGGGGTCTGTTATGATTTTTTATTTTTATTTTTTTTTTATAAAGCCCACACCCGGGGTGGCTAGAAATTTCCAATCCTGGCTCAGTGAAGGGGGGGGGGGGGGGGTCTGTTATGATTTTTTTTTTTTTTTTTTTTATTAAGCCCACAACCGGGGTGGCTAGAAAGTTCCAATCCTGGCTCATTGATGGGGGGGGGTCTGTTGTGATTTTTTTTTATTTTATTTTTTTTTATAAAGCCCACCCCCAGGGTGGCTAGAAATTTCCGGTCATGGCTCAGTGATGGGGTCGGGGTCTGTTATGATTTTGTATTTATTTTTTTTTTTTATAAAGCCCACACCCGGGGTGGCTAGAAATTTCCAATCCTGGCTCAGTGATGGGGGGGGGGGGGGGGGTCTGTTATGATTTTTATTTTATTTTTTTTTATAAAGCCCACCCCCGGGATGGCTAGAAATTTCCAATGCTGGCTCAGTGATGGGGGGGGGGGGTCTGTTATGATTTTTTTTTTTTTTTATAAAGCCCACACCCGGGTGGCTAGAAATTTCCAATCCTGGCTCAGTGATGGGGGTGGGGTCTGTTATGATTTTTTTTTTTTTTTTTTTTATAAAGCCCACACCCGGGGTGGCTAGAAATTTCCGATCCTGGCTCAGTGATGGGGGTTGGGTCTGTTATGATTTTTTTATTTTATTTTTTTTTTATAAAGCCCACCCCTGGGGTGGCTAGAAATTTCCAATCCTGGCTCTGTGATGGGGGTGGGGTCTGTTATGATTTTTATTTTTTTTATTTTTTTTTTATAAAGCCCAGACCCGGGGTGGCTAGAAATTTCCGATCCTGGCTCAGTGATGGGGGTGGGGTCTGTTATGATTTTTTATTTTTATTTTTTTTTTATAAAGCCCACCCCCGGGGTGGCTAGAATTTTCCGATCCTGGCTCAGTGATGGGGGTTGGGTCTGTTATGATTTTTTTTATTTTTTTTTTTTTATAAAGCCCACACCCGAGGTGGCTAGAAATTTCCAATCCTGGCTCAGTGATGGGGGGGGGGGGGGGGGGGTCTGTTATGATTTTTTTTTTTTTTTTTTTATAAAGCCCACACCCGGGTGGCTAGAAATTTCCAATCCTGGCTCAGTGATGGGGGGGGGGGGGGGGGGTCTGTTATGATTTTTTATTTTTTTTATTTTTATAAAGCCCACACCAGAGGTGGCTAGAAATTTCCAATCCTGCCTCAGTGATGGGGGGGGGGGGGTCTGTTGTGATTTTTAATTTTTTTATTTTTTTTTTATAAAGCCCACACCCGGGGTGGCTAGAAATTTCCAATCCTGGCTCAGTGATGGGGGGGGGGGTCTGTTATGATTTTTTTATTTTTTTTTTTAAATAATTTTATTATTTTTTTTATAAAGCCCACACCCGGGGTGGCTAGAAATTTCCAATCCTGGCTCTGTGATGGGGGGGGGGGTCTGTTATGATTTTTTATTATTTTTTTTTTTTTATCAAGCCCACACCCGGGGTGGCTAGTCATTTCCAATCCTGGCTCAGTAATGGGGGGGTCTTTTATGAATTTGTTTTTTTTATTAAATTTTTATAAAGCCCACACCCGGGGTGGCTAGAAATTTCCAATCCTGGCTCAGTGATGGGGGGGGGGGGGTCTGTTGTGATTTTTTTTTTTTTTTATTTTTATAAAGCCCACACCAGAGGTGGCTAGAAATTTCCAATCCTGCCTCAGTGATGGGGGGGGGGGGTCTGTTGTGATTTTTAATTTTTTTATTTTTTTTTTATAAAGCCCACACCCGGGGTGGCTAGAAATTTCCAATCCTGGCTCAGTGATGGGGGGGGGGGGTCTGTTATGATTTTTTTATTTTTTTTTTTAAATAATTTTATTATTTTTTTTATAAAGCCCACACCCGGGGTGGCTAGAAATTTCCAATCCTGGCTCTGTGATGGGGGGGGGGGTCTGTTATGATTTTTTATTATTTTTTTTTTTTTATCAAGCCCACACCCGGGGTGGCTAGTCATTTCCAATCCTGGCTCAGTAATGGGGGGGTCTTTTATGAATTTGTTTTTTTTATTAAATTTTTATAAAGCCCACACCCGGGGTGGCTAGAAATTTCCAATCCTGGCTCAGTGATGGGGGTGGGGGGGGTCTGTTATGATTTTTTTTTTTTTTTTTTTTATAAAGCCCACACCCGGGGTGGCTAGAAAGTTCCAATCCTGGCTCAGTGATGGGGGGGGGGGGGGATCTGCTGTGATTTTTTTTAATTTTTTTTTTTTTATAAAGCCCACCCCCAGGGTGGCTAGAAATTTCCAATCCTGGCTCTGTGATGGGGGCGGGGTCTGTTATGATTTTTAATTTTTTAATTTTTTTTTTATAAAGCCCACACCCGGGGTGGCTAGAAATTTCCTATCCTGACTCAGTGATAGGGGTTGGGTCTGTTATGATTTTTTATTTTTATTTTTTTTTTATAAAGCCCACATCCGGGGTGGCTAGAAATTTCCAATCCTGGCTCAGTGATGGGGGGGGTCTGTTATGATTTTTATTTTTATTTTTTTAAATAATTTTTTTATTTTTTTTATAAAGCCCACACCCGGGGTGGCTAGAAATTTCCAATCCTGCCTCAGTGATGGGGGGGGGGGTCTGTTATGATTTTTTTTTTTTTTTTTTTATAAAGCCCACACCCGGGCTGGCTAGAAATTTCCAATCCTGGCTCTGTGATGGGGGGGGGGGGGGGGTCTGTTATGATTTTTTTTTTTTTTTTTCTTTTATAAAGCCCACACCGGGCTGGCTTGAAATTTCCAATCCTGGCTCAGTGATGGGTGGGGGTCTGTTTTGAATATTTATTTTTTTATTTATTTATTTTTTATTTTTTATTTTTTTTTGTATAAAGCCCACACCCGAGGTGGCTAGAAATTTCCAATCCTGCCTCAGTGATGGGGGGGGGGGGGTCTGTTGTGATTTTTTTTTTTTTTTTTTTTTTTTTTATAAAGCCCACACCCAGGGTGGCTAGAAATTTCCAATCCTGGCTCAGTGATGGGGGGGGGGTCTGTTATGATTTTATTTTTTTTTATTTTTTATAAAGCCCAAACCCGGGGTGGCTAGAAATTTCCAATCCTGGCTCAGTGATGGGGGAGGGGGGTCTGTTATGATTTTTTTAAATTTTTTTTAATATAATTTTATTATTTTTTTTATAAAGCCCACACCCGGGGTGGCTAGAAATGTCCAATCCTGCCTCAGTGATGGGGGGGGGGGGGTCTGTTGTGATTCTTTATTATTATTTTTTTTTTATAAAGCCCACCCCCGGGGTGGCTAGAAATTTTCCAATCCTGGATCTGTGATGGGGGGGGGTCTGTTATGATTTTTTATTATTATTTTTTTTTATCAAGTCCACACCCGGGGTGGCTAGTCATTTCCAATCCTGGCTCAGCAATGGGGGGGGTCTGTTTAGAATTTGTTTTTTTATTATTTTTTTATAAAGCCCACACCCGGGGTGGCTAGAAATTTCCAATCCTGGCTCAGTGATGGGGGTGGGGGGGGTCTGTTATGATTTTTTATTTTTTTATTTTTTATAAAGCCCACACCCGGGGTGGCTAGAAAGTTCCAATCCTGGCTCAGTGATGGGGGTGGGGTCTGTTGTGATTTTATTTATTTTTTTTTTTTTTTATAAAGCCCACCCCCCGGGTGGCTAGAAATTTCCAATCCTGGCTCTGTGATGGGGGTGGGGTCTGTTATGATTTTTAATTTTTTTATTTTTTTTTTATAAAGCCCAGGCCCGGGGTGGCTAGAAATTTCCGATCCTGGCTCAGTGATGGGGGTGGGGTCTGTTATGATTTTTTATTTTTATTTTTTTTTTATAAAGCCCACACCCGGGGTGGCTAGAAATTTCCAATCCTGGCTCAGTGAAGGGGGGGGGGGGGGTCTGTTATGATTTTTTTTTTTTTTTTTTTTATTAAGCCCACACCCGGGGTGGCTAGAAAGTTCCAATCCTGGCTCATTGATGGGGGGGGGGTCTGTTGTGATTTTTTTTTATTTTAATTTTTTTTTATAAAGCCCACCCCCGGGGTGGCTAGAAATTTCCGGTCCTGGCTCAGTGATGGGGTCGGGGTCTGTTATGATTTTGTATTTTTTTTTTTTTTTTATAAAGCCCACACCCGGGGTGGCTAGAAATTTCCAATCCTGTCTCAGTGATGGCGGGGGGGGGGGGGGGGTCTGTTATGATTTTTATTTTATTTTTTTTTATAAAGCCCACCCCCGGGATGGCTAGAAATTTCCAATGCTGGCTCAGTGATGGGGGGGGGGGTCTGTTATGATTTTTTTTTTTTTTTTATAAAGCCCACACCCGGGTGGCTAGAAATTTCCAATCCTGGCTCAGTGATGGGGGTGGGGTCTGTTATGATTTTTTTTTTTTGTTTTTTATAAAGCCCACACCCGGGCTGGCTAGAAATTTCCAATCCTGGCTCAATGATGTGGGGGGGGGGGGGGGGTCTGTTATGATTTTTTTTAATTTTTTTATTTTTATCAAGCCCACACCCGGGGTGGCTAGAAATTTCCAATCCTGGCTCAGTGATGGGGGTGGGGTCTGTTATGATTTTTTTTTATTTTTTTTTATAAAGCCCACATCCGGGCTGGCTAGAAATTTCCAATCCTGGCTCAATGATGTGGGGGGGGGGGGGGGGTCTGTTATGATTTTTTTTTAATTTTTTTATTTTTATCAAGCCCACACCCGGGGTGGCTAGAAATTTCCAATCCTGGCTCAGTGATGGGGGGGGGTCTGTTATGATTTTTTTTTTTTCATTTTTTTTTTTATAAAGCCCACACCCGTGGTGGCTAGAAATTTCCAATCTGGCTCAGTGATGGGGGGGGGGGTCTGTTATGAATTTTTATTTTTTTATTTTTTTTTATTTTTTATTTTATTATTTTTTGTATAAAGCCCACACCCGGGGTGGCTAGACATTTCCAATCCTGGCTCAGTAATGGGGGGGGGGGTCTGCTATGAATTTTTTTTTTTCATTTTTTTTTTTATAAAGCCCACACCCGGGGTGGCTAGAAATTTCCAATCCTGGCTCAGTGATGGGGGGGGGGTCTGTTATGATTTTTTATTTTTATTTTTTATAAAGCCCACACCCGTGGTGGCTAGAAATTTCCAATCCTGGCTCAGTGATGGGGGGGGGGGTCTGTTATGATTTTTTAATTTTTTTTTTAATATAATTTTATTATTTTTTTTATAAAGCCCACACCCGGGATGGCTAGACATTTCCAATCCTGGCTCAGTAATGGGGGGGGTCTGCTATGATTTTTTTTTTTTCTTTTTTTTTTTTATAAAGCCCACACCCGGGGTGGCTAGAAATTTCCAATCCTGGCTCAGTGATGGGGGGGGGGTCTGTTATGATTTTTTTTTTTTTTTTTTTATAAAGCCCACACCCGTGGTGGCTAGAAATTTCCAATCCTGGCTCAGTGATGGGGGGGGGGTCTGTTATGATTTTTTTATTTTTTTTTCAATATAATTTTATTATTTTTTTTATAAAGCCCACACCCGGGATGGCTAGAAATTTCCAATCCTGCCTCAGTGATGGGGGGGGGGGGGTCTGTTGTGATTTTTTTTTATTTATTTATTTTTTTTTTTATCAAGCCCACACCCGGGGTGGCTAGACATTTCCAATCCTGGCTCAGTAATTGGGGGGGTCTGTTATGATTTTTTTTTTTCATTTTTTTTTTATATAGCCCACACCCGGGGTGGCTAGAAATTTCCAATCCTGGCTCAGTGATGGGGGGGGGGGGGGGTCTGTTATGATTTTTTTTTTTTTTTTTTTATAAAGCCCACACCCGGGTGGCTAGAAATTTCCAATCCTGGCTCAGTGATGGGTGTGGGGTCTGTTATGATTTTATTTTATTATTTTTTTTATAAAGCCCACACAGGGGTGGCTAGAAATTTCCAATCCTGCCTCAGTGATGGGGGGGGGTCTGTTGTGATTTTTTATTTTTTTTATTTTTTTATAAAGCCCACCCCCGGGTAGGCTAGAAATTTCCAATCCTGGCTCTGTGATGGGGGGGGGGGGTCTGTTATGATTTTTTATTATTATTATTTTTTTATCAAGCCCACACCCGGGGTGGCTAGTCATTTCCAATCCTAGCTCAGTAATGGGGGGGGTCTGTTATGAATTTTTTTTATTTTTTTTTTTTTTATAAAGCCCACACCCGGGGTGGCTAGAAATTTCTAATCCTGGCTCAGAGATGGGGGTGGGGGGGGGTCTGTTATGATTTTATTATTTTTTTTTTTTTTTAAAGCCCACACACGGGGTGGCTAGAAAGTTCCGATCCTGGCTCAGTGATGGGGGTGGGGTCTGTTATGATTTTTTATTTTTATTTATTTTTTTTTTATAAAGCCCACCCCCGGGGTGGCTAGAAATTTCCGGTCCTGGCTCAGTGATGGGGTCGGGGTCTGTTATGATTTTTTTTTTTTTTTTTTTTTTTATAAAGCCCACACCCGGGGTGGCTAGAAAGTTCCAATCCTGGCTCAGTGATGGGTGGGGGTCTGTTATGAATTTTTATTTTTTTATTTTTTATTTTTTTTTATTTTATTATTTTTTGTATAAAGCCCACACCCGGGGTGGCTAGAAATTTCCAATCCTGGCTCTGTGATGGGGGGGGGGTCTGTTATGATTTTTTTTATTATTATTTTTTTTTAATCAAGCCCACACCCGGGGTGGCTAGACATTTCCAATCCTGGCTCAGTAATGGGGGGGGTCTGCTATGAATTTTTTTTTTTTTCATTTTTTTTTTTATAAAGCCCACACCCGTGGTGGCTAGAAATTTCCAATCCTGGCTCAGTGATGGGGGGGGGTCTGTTATGATTTTTTTTTTTTTTTTTTTATTAAGCCCACCCCCGGGGTGGCTAGAAATTTCCGGTCCTGGCTCAGTGATGGGGTCGGGGTCTGTTATGATTTTTTATTTTTTTTTTTTTTGTATAAAGCCCACACCCGGGGTGGCTAGAAAGTTCCAATCCTGGCTCAGTGATGGGGGGGGGTCTGTTGTGATTTTATTTTATTTTATTTTTTTTTATAAAGCCCACCCCCGGGTTGGCTAGAAATTTCCGGTCCTGGCTCAGTGATGGGGTCGGGGTCTGTTATGATTTTTGATTTTTATTTTTTTTTTATAAAGCCCACACCCGGGGTGGCTAGAAATTTCCAATCCTGGCTCAGTGATGGGGGGGGGGGGGGTCTGTTATGATTTTTTTTTTTTTTTTTTTTATAAAGCCCACACAAGAGGTGGCTAGAAATTTCCAATCCTGGCTCAGTGATGGGTGGGGGTCTGTTATGAATTTTTATTTTTTTATTTTTTATTTTTTTTTATTTTATTATTTTTTGTATAAAGCCCACACCCGGGGTGGCTAGAAATTTCCAATCCTGGCTCTGTGATGGGGGGGGGGTCTGTTATGATTTTTTTTTTTTTTTTTTTTTTTTATCAAGCCCACACCCGGGGTGGCTAGACATTTCCAATCCTGGCTCAGTAATGGGGGGGGTCTGCTATGAATTTTTTTTTTTTTCATTTTTTTTTTTATAAAGCCCACACCCGTGGTGGCTAGAAATTTCCAATCCTGGCTCTGTGATGGGGGGGGGGGGGGGTCTGTTATGATTTTTTTTTTTTTTTTTTTTTTTTTTCTCAAGCCCACACCCGGGGTGGCTAGTCATTTCCAATCCTGGCTCGTAATGGGGGGGGTCTGTTATGAATTTTTTTTTTTTTTTTTTTTTATAAAGCCCACACCCGGGGTGGCTAGAAATTTCCAATCCTGGCTCAGAGATGGGGGTGGGGGGGGGTCTGTTATGATTTTATTTTTTATTTTTTTTTATAAAGCCCACACACGGGGTGGCTAGAAAGTTCCAATCCTGGCTCTGTGATGGGGGTGGGGTCTGTTATGATTTTTAATTTTTTTATTTTTTTTTTATAAAGCCCAGACCCGGGGTGGCTAGAAATTTCCAATCCTGGCTCAGTGATGGGGGGGGGGGGGGGGGGTCTGTTATGATTTTTTTTTTTTTTTTTTTTATAAAGCCCACCCCCGGGGTGGCTAGAATTTTCCAATGCTGGCTCAGTGATGGGGGGGGGGTCTGTTATGATTTTTTTTTTTTTTTTATAAAGCCCACACCCGGGTGGCTAGAAATTTCCAATCCTGGCTCAGTGATGGGGGGGGGGGGGGGGTCTGTTATGATTTTTTTATTTTTTTATTTTTATAAAGCCCACACCAGTGGTGGCTAGAAATTTCCAATCCTGGCTCAGTGATGGGGGGGGGGTCTGTTATGATTTTTTTTTTTTTCATTTTTTTTTTTTATAAAGCCCACACCCGGGGTGGCTAGAAATTTCCAATCCTGGCTCAGTGATGGGGGGGGGGGGGGGGGGTCTGTTATGATTTTTTAATTTTTTTATTTTTATAAAGCCCACACCAGAGGTGGCTAGACATTTCCAATCCTGGCTCAGTGATGGGTGGGGGTCTGTTATGAATTTTTATTTTTTTATTTTTATTTTTATTTTATTTTATTATTTTTTGTATAAAGCCCACACCCGGGGTGGCTAGAAATTTCCAATCCTGGCTCAGTGATGGGGGGGGGGGGGGGGGGGTCTGTTATGATTTTTATTTTATTTTTTTTTATAAAGCCCACACCCGGGTGGCTAGAAATTTCCAATCCTGGCTCAGTGATGGGGGTGGGGTCTGTTATGATTTTTTTTTTTTTTTTTTATAAAGCCCACACCCGGTCTGGCTAGAAATTTCCAATCCTGGCTCAGTGATGGGGGGGGGGGGGGGGGGGTCTGTTATGATTTTTTATTTTTTTTATTTTTATAAAGCCCACACCAGAGGTGGCTAGAAATTTCCAATCCTGGCTCAGTGATGGGTGGGGGTCTGTTATGAATTTTTATTTTTTTATGTTTTATTTTTTTTTATTTTATTATTTTTTGTATAAAGCCCACATCCGGGTGGCTAGAAATTTCCAATCCTGGCTCAGTGATGGGGGTGGGGTCTGTTATGATTTTTTTTATTATTTTTTTTATAAAGCCCACACCCGGGGTGGCTAGAAATTTCCAATCCTGCCTCAGTGATGGGGGGGGGGGTCTGTTGTGATTTTTAATTTTTTTTATTTTTTTATAAAGCCCACCCCCGGGTAGGCTAGAAATTTCCAATCCTGGCTCTGTGATGGGGGGGGGGGGGGGTCTGTTATGATTTTTTATTATTTTTTTTTTTTTATCAAGCCCACACCCGGGGTGGCTAGTCATTTCCAATCCTAGCTCAGTAATGGGGGGGGTCTGTTATGAATTTGTTTTTTTTATTATTTTTTATAAAGCCCACACCCGGGGTGGCTAGAAATTTCCAATCCTGGCTCAGTGAAGGGGGGGGGGGTCTGTTACGATTTTTTTTTTTTTTTTTTTCTAAAGCCCACACCCGGTTGGCTAGAAATTTCCAATCCTGGCTCAGTGATGGGGGTGGGTTCTGTTATGATTTTTTTTATTTTTTTTTTTATAAAGCCCACACCCGGGGTGGCTAGAAATTTCCAATCCTGGCTCAGTGATGGGGGTGGGGGGGGGGTCTGTTATGATTTTTTTTTTTTTTTTTTTTATTAAGCCCACCCCCGGGGTGGCTAGAAATTTCCGGTCCTGGCTCAGTGATGGGGTCGGGGTCTGTTATGATTTTTGATTTTTATTTTTTTTTTATAAAGCCCACACCCGGGGTGGCTAGAAAGTTCCAATCCTGGTTCAGTGATGGGGGGGGGGGGGGGGGGGGATCTGTTGTGATTTTATTATTATTATTTTTTTTTTATAAAGCCCACCCTTGGGGTGGCTAGAAATTTCCAATCCTGGCTCTGTGATGGGGGTGGGGTCTGTTATGATTTTTAATTTTTTTTTTTTTTTTTTATAAAGCCCACACCCGGGGTGGCTAGAAATTTCCAATCCTGGCTCAGTGAAGGGGGGGGGGGTCTGTTACGATTTTTTTTTTTTTTTTTTTCTAAAGCCCACACCCGGTTGGCTAGAAATTTCCAATCCTGGCTCAGTGATGGGGGTGGGTTCTGTTATGATTTTTTTTATTTTTTTTTTTATAAAGCCCACACCCGGGGTGGCTAGAAATTTCCAATCCTGGCTCAGTGATGGGGGTGGGGGGGGGGTCTGTTATGATTTTTTTTTTTTTTTTTTTTATTAAGCCCACCCCCGGGGTGGCTAGAAATTTCCGGTCCTGGCTCAGTGATGGGGTCGGGGTCTGTTATGATTTTTGATTTTTATTTTTTTTTTATAAAGCCCACACCCGGGGTGGCTAGAAAGTTCCAATCCTGGCTCAGTGATGGGGGGGGGGTCTGTTGTGATTTTATTTTATTTTATTTTTTTTTATAAAGCCCACCCCCGGGGTGGCTAGAAATTTCCGGTCCTGGCTCAGTGATGGGGTCGGGGTCTGTTATGATTTTTGATTTTGATTTTTTTTTTATAAAGCCCACACCCGGGGTGGCTAGAAATTTCCAATCCTGGCTCTGTGATGGGGGGGGGGGGGGGGGTCTGTTATGATTTTTTTTTTTTTTTTTTTTTTTTTCTCAAGCCCACACCCGGGGTGGCTAGTCATTTCCAATCCTGGCTCGTAATGGGGGGGGTCTGTTATGAATTTTTTTTTTTTTTTTTTTTTTTCTAAAGCCCACACCCGGGGTGGCTAGAAATTTCCAATCCTGGCTCAGTGAAGGGGGGGTGGGGGGGTCTGTTACGATTTTTTTTTTTTTTTTTTTATAAAGCCCACACCCGGGTGGCTAGAAATTTCCAATCCTGGCTCAGTGATGGGGGTGGGTTCTGTTATGATTTTTTTTATTTTTTTTTTTATAAAGCCCACACCCGGGGTGGCTAGAAATTTCCAATCCTGGCTCAGTGATGGGGGTGGGGGGGGGGTCTGTTATGATTTTTTTTTAATTTTTTTTATTAAGCCCACCCCCGGGGTGGCTAGAAATTTCCGGTCCTGGCTCAGTGATGGGGTCGGGGTCTGTTATGATTTTTGATTTTTTTTTTTTTTTTATAAAGCCCACACCCGGGGTGGCTAGAAAGTTCCAATCCTGGCTCAGTGATGGGGGGGGGTCTGTTGTGATTTTATTTTATTTTATTTTTTTTATAAAGCCCACCCCCAGGGTGGCTAGAAATTTCCGGTCCTGGCTCAGTGATGGGGTCGGGGTCTGTTATGATTTTTGATTTTTATTTTTTTTTTATAAAGCCCACACCCGGGGTGGCTAGAAATTTCCAATCCTGGCTCAGTGATGGGGGGGGGGGGGGGGGGGGGGGGGGGTCTGTTATGATTTTTATTTAATTTTTTTTTATAAAGCCCACACAAGAGGTGGCTAGAAATTTCCAATCCTGGCTCAGTGATGGGTGGTGGTCTGTTATGAATTTTTATTTTTTTTTTTTATTTTTTTTTTTATTTTATTATTTTTTGTATAAAGCCCACACAAGAGGTGGCTAGAAATTTCCAATCCTGGCTCAGTGATGGGTGGGGGTCTGTTATGAATTTTTATTTTTTTTATTTTTTTTATTTTTTATTTTATTATTTTTTGTATAAAGCCCACACCCGGGGTGGCTAGAAATTTCCAATCCTGGCTCTGTGATGGGGGGGGGGTCTGTTATGATTTTTTTCAAATTTTTTTTTTTTTATCAAGCCCACACCCGGGGTGGCTAGACATTTCCAATCCTGGCTCAGTAATGGGGGGGGTCTGCTATGATTTTTTTTTTTTTTCATTTTTTTTTTATAAAGCCCACACCCGTGGTGGCTAGAAATTTCCAATCCTGGCTCAGTGATGGGGGGGGGTCTGTTATGATTTTTTTTTTTTTTTTTTTATATAATTTTTTTTTATTTTTTATAAAGCCCACACCCGGGGTGGCTAGAAATTTCCAATCCTGCCTCAGTTATGGGGGGGGGGTCTGTTTTGATTTTTTATTATTTTTATTTTTTTATAAAGCCCACCCCCGGGGTGGCTAGAAATTTCCAATCCTGGCTCAGTGATGGGGGGCGGGGTCTGTTATGATTTTTTTTTTATTTTTTATAAAGCCCATACCCGTGGTGGCTAGAAATTTCCAATCCTGGCTCTGTGATGGGGGGGGGGGGGGGTCTGTTATGATTTATTTTTTTTTTTTTTTTTTTTTTCTCAAGCCCACACCCGGGGTGGCTAGTAATTTCCAATCCTGGCTCGTAATGGGGGGGGTCTGTTATGAATTTTTTTTTTTTTTTTTTTTTTTTATAAAGCCCACACCCGGGGTGGCTAGAAATTTCCAATCCTGGCTCAGTGAAGGGGGGGGGGGGGGGGTCTGTTACGATTTTTTTTTTTTTTTTTTTTATAAAGCCCACACCCGGGTGGCTAGAAATTTCCAATCCTGGCTCAGTGATGGGGGTGGGTTCTGTTATGATTTTTTTTATTTTTTTTTTTATAAAGCCCACACCCGGGGTGGCTAGAAATTTCCAATCCTGGCTCAGTGATGGGGGTGGGGGGGGGGGTCTGTTATGATTTTTTTTTTTTTTTTTTTATTAAGCCCACCCCCGGGGTGGCTAGAAATTTCCGGTCCTGGCTCAGTGATGGGGTCGGGGTCTGTTATGATTTTTGATTTTTATTTTTTTTTTATAAAGCCCACACCCGGGGTGGCTAGAAAGTTCCAATCCTGGCTCAGTGATGGGGGGGGGTCTGTTGTGATTTTATTTTATTTTATTTTTTTTATAAAGCCCACCCCCAGGGTGGCTAGAAATTTCCGGTCCTGGCTCAGTGATGGGGTCGGGGTCTGTTATGATTTTTGATTTTTATTTTTTTTTTATAAAGCCCACACCCGGGGTGGCTAGAAATTTCCAATCCTGGCTCAGTGTTGGGGGGGGGGTCTGTTATGATTTTTATTTTATTTTTTTTTATAAAGCCCACACAAGAGGTGGCTAGAAATTTCCAATCCTGGCTCAGTGATGGGTGGTGGTCTGTTATGAATTTTTATTTTTTTATTTTTTATTTTTTTTTATTTTATTATTTTTTGTATGAAGCCCACACCCGGGGTGGCTAGAAATTTCCAATCCTGGCTCTGTGATGGGGGGGGGGTCTGTTATGATTTTTTTTATTATTTTTTTTTTTTATCAAGCCCACACCCGGGGTGGCTAGACATTTCCAATCCTGGCTCAGTGATGGGGGGGGGTCTGTTGTGATTTTATTTTATTTTATTTTTTTTATAAAGCCCACCCCCAGGGTGGCTAGAAATTTCTGGTCCTGGCTCAGTGATGGGGTCGGGGTCTGTTATGATTTTTGATTTTTATTTTTTTTTTATAAAGCCCACACCCGGGGTGGCTAGAAATTTCCAATCCTGGCTCAGTGTTGGGGGGGGGGTCTGTTATGATTTTTATTTTATTTTTTTTTATAAAGCCCACACAAGAGGTGGCTAGAAATTTCCAATCCTGGCTCAGTGATGGGTGGTGGTCTGTTATGAATTTTTATTTTTTTATTTTTTATTTTTTTTTATTTTATTATTTTTTGTATGAAGCCCACACCCGGGGTGGCTAGAAATTTCCAATCCTGGCTCTGTGATGGGGGGGGGGTCTGTTATGATTTTTTTTATTATTTTTTTTTTTTATCAAGCCCACACCCGGGGTGGCTAGACATTTCCAATCCTGGCTCAGTAATGGGGGGGGTCTGCTATGAATTTTTTTTTTTTTCTTTTTTTTTTTTATAAAGCCCACACCCGTGGTGGCTAGAAATTTCCAATCCTGGCTCAGTGATGGGGGGGGGGGTCTGTTATGATTTTTTTAATTTTTTTTTTATATAATTTTTTTTTATTTTTTTATAAAGCCCACACCCGGGGTGGCTAGAAATTTCCAATCCTGCCTCAGTTATGGGGGGGGGGGTCTGTTTTGATTTTTTATTATTTTTATTTTTTTATAAAGCCCACCCCCGGGGTGGCTAGAAATGTCCAATCCTGGCTCAGTGATGGGGGGCGGGGTCTGTTATGATTTTTTTTTTATTTTTTATAAAGCCCATACCCGTGGTGGCTAGAAATTTCCAATCCTGGCTCTGTGATGGGGGGGGGGGGGTCTGTTATGATTTTTTTTTTTTTTTTTTTTTTTTTCTCAAGCCCACACCCGGGGTGGCTAGTCATTTCCAATCCTGGCTCGTAATGGGGGGAGTCTGTTATGAATTTTTTTTTTTTTTTTTTTTTTTTATAAAGCCCACACCCGGGGTGGCTAGAAATTTCCAATCCTGGCTCAGTGATGGGGGGGGGGGGTCTGTTATGATTTTTTTAATTTTTTTTTTATATAATTTTTTTTTTTTTTTTTATAAAGCCCACACCCGGGGTGGCTAGAAATTTCCAATCCTGCCTCAGTTATGGGGGGGGGGTCTGTTTTGATTTTTTATTATTTTTATTTTTTTATAAAGCCCACCCCCGGGGTGGCTAGAAATTTCCAATCCTGGCTCAGTGATGGGGGGCGGGGTCTGTTATGATTTTTATTTTATTTTTTATAAAGCCCATACCCGTGGTGGCTAGAAATTTCCAATCCTGGCTCTGTGATGGGGGGGGGGGGGGGGGGGGGGGTCTGTTATGAGTTTTTTTTTTTTTTTTTTTTTATCAAGCCCATACCAGGGGTGGCTAGTAATTTCCAATCCTGGCTCAGTAGTGGGGGGGGTCTGTTATGAATTTGTTTTTTTTATTATTTTTTTATAAAGCCCACACCCGGGGTGGCTAGAAATTTCCAATCCTGGCTCAGTAATGGGGGGGGGGGTCTGCTATGATTTTTTTTTTTTTCATTTTTTTTTTTATAAAGCCCACACCCGTGGTGGCTAGAAATTTCCAATCCTGGCTCAGTGATGGGGGGGGTGTTCTGTTATGAATTTTTTTTTTTTTTTTTTATATATATATATATATTTTTTTTATAAAGCCCACACCCGGGGTGGCTAGAAATTTCCAATCCTGCCTCAGTGATGGGGGGGGGGGTCTGTTTTGATTTTTTATTTTTTTTATTTTTTTATAAAGCCCACCCCCGGGGTGGCTAGAAATTTCCAATCCTGGCTCAGTGATGGGGGTGGGGGGGGGTCTGTTATGATTTTTTTTGTATTTTTTATAAAGCCCACACCCGTGGTGGCTAGAAATTTCCAATCCTGGCTCTGTGATGGGGGGGGGGGGGGGTCTGTTATGATTTTTTTTTTTTTTTTTTTTTTTTTCTCAAGCCCACACCCGGGGTGGCTAGTCATTTCCAATCCTGGCTCGTAATGGGGGGGGGGTCTGTTATGATTTTTATTTATTTTTTTTTTTTTTTATAAAGCCCACACCCGGGGTGGCTAGAAAGTTCCAATCCTGGCTCAGTGATGGGGGGGGGGTCTGTTGTGATTTTTTTTTTTTTTTTTTTTTTTTTTATAAAGCCCACCCCCGGGGTGGCTAGAAATTTCCGATCCTGGCTCAGTGATGGGGGTTGGGTCTGTTATGATTTTTTATTTTTATTTTTTTTTTATAAATCCCACACCCTGGGTGGCTAGAAATTTCCAATCCTGGCTCAGTTATGGGGGGTGGGGGGGGGTCTGTTATGATTTTTTTTTTTTTTTTTTTATAAAGCCCACACCCGGGTTGCTAGAAATTTCCAATCCTGGCTCAGTGATGGGGGTGGGGTCTGTTATGATTTTTTTATTATTTTTTTTTTATAAAGCCCACACCCGGGGTGGCTAGAAATTTCCATTCCTGGCTCAGTGATGGGGGGTTCTGTTATGATTTTTTAAATTTTGTTTTTAAATATTTTTTTTTTTTTTTTATAAAGCCCACTCCCGGGGTGGCTAGAAATTTCCAATCCTGCCTCAGTGATGGGGGGGGGGGGTCTGTTGTGATTTTTTTTTTTTTTTTTTTTTTCATAAAGCCCACCCCCGGGGTGGCTAGAAATTTCCAATCCTGGCTCTGTAATGGGGGGGGGGGGGGGGGGGGGGGTCTGTTATGAGTTTTTATTATTTATTTTTTTTATCAAGCCCACACCAGGGGTGGCTAGTCATTTCCAATCCTGGCTCAGTAATGGGGGGGGTCTGTTATGAATTTGTTTTTTTTATTATTTTTTTATAAAGCCCACACCCGGGGTGGCTAGAAATTTCCAATCCTGGCTCAGTGATGGGGGTGGGGGGGGTCTGTTATGATTTTTTATTTTTTTATTTTTTATAAAGCCCACACCCGGGGTGGCTAGAAAGTTCCAATCCTGGCTCAGTGATGGGGGGGGTCTGTTGTGATTTATTTATTTATTTATTTTTTTTATAAAGCCCACCCCCGGGGTGGCTAGAAATTTCCAATCCTGTCTCAGTGATGGGGGGGGGGGGGGGGTCTGTTGTGATTTTATTTTTATTTTTTTAAATAATTTTATTATTTTTTTTTATAAAGCCCACACCCGGGGTGGCTAGAAATTTCCAATCCTGTCTCAGTGATGGGGGGGGGGGGGTCTGTTGTGAGTTTATTTTTATTTATTTTTTTTATAAAGCCCACCACCGGGGTGGCTAGAAATGTCCAATCCTGGCTCTGTGATGGGGGGGGGGGGGGGGGGGTCTTTTATGATTTTTTATTATTTTATTTTTTTTATCAAGCCCACACCCGGGGTGGCTAGACATTTCCAATCCTGGCTCAGTAATGGGGGGGGGGTCTGTTATGAATTTGTTTTTTTTATTATTTTTTTATAAAGCCCACCCCCGGGGTGGCTAGAAATTTCCAATCCTGGCTTAGTGATGGGGGTGGGGTCTGTTATGATTTTTTAATTTTTTATATTTGTTTATAAAGCCCACACCCGGGGTGGCTAGAAATTTCCAATCCTGCCTCAGTGATGGGGGGGGGGGGGGTCTGTTTTTATTTATTTATTTATTTATTTTTTTATAAAGCCCACCCCCGGGGTGGCTAGAAATTTCCAATCCTGGCTCAGTGATGGGGGGGGGGGTCTGTTATGATTTTTTTTTAATTTTTTATAAAGCCCACACCCGGGGTGGCTAGAAATTTCCGATCCTGGCTCAGTGATGGGGGTTGGGTCTGTTATGATTTTTTTTTTTTTTTTTTTTTTTTATAAAGCCCACACCCGGGGTGGCTAGAAATTTCCAATCCTGGCTCAGTTATGGGGGGTGGGGGGGGGGGGTCTGTTATGATTTTATTTTTTATTTTTTATAAAGCCCACACCCGGGTGGCTAGAAATTTCCAATCCTGGCTCAGTGATGGGGGTGGGGTCTGTTATGATTTATTTATTTATTTTTTTTTATAAAGCCCACACCCGGGGTGGCTAGAAATTTCCATTCCTGGCTCAGTGATGGGGGGGTCTGTTATGATTTTTTAAATTTTGTTTTTAAATATTATTATTTTTTTTTTTATAAAGCCCACACCCGGGGTGGCTAGAAATTTCCAATCCTGGCTCAGTGATGGGGGTGGGGGGGGGTCTGTTATGATTTTTTTTTTTTTTTTTTTATTAAGCCCACACCCGGGGTGGCTAGAAAGTTCCAATCCTGGCTCAGTGATGGGGGGGGTCTGTTGTGATTTTTTTTTTATTTTATTTTTTTTTATAAAGCCCACCCCCAGGGTGGCTAGAAATTTCCGGTCCTGGCTCAGTGATGGGGTCGGGGTCTGTTATGATTTTTTTTTTTAATTTTTTTTTTATAAAGCCCACACCCGGGGTGGCTAGAAATTTCCAATCCTGGCTCAGTGATGGGGGGGGGGGGGTCTGTTATGATTTTTTTTTTTTTTTTTTATAAAGCCCACCCCCGGGGTGGCTAGAAATTTCCAATCCTGGCTCAGTGATGGGGGGGGGGGTCTGTTATGATTTTTATTTTTTATTTTTATAAAGCCCACACCAGAGGTGGCTAGAAATTTCCAATCCTGGCTCAGTGATGGGTGGGGGTCTGTTATGAATTTTTATTTTTTTTTTTTATTTTTTTTTTTATTTTATTATTTTTTGTATAAAGCCCACACCCGGGGTGGCTAGAAATTTCCAATCCTGGCTCTGTGATGGGGGGGGGGGGTCTGTTATGATTTTTTTTTTTTTTTTTTTTTTTTATCAAGCCCACACCCGGGGTGGCTAGACATTTCCAATCCTGGCTCAGTAATGGTGGGGGTCTGCTATGAATTTTTTTTTTATATAATTTTTTTTTATTTTTTATAAAGCCCACACCCGGGGTGGCTAGAAATTTCCAATCCTGCCTCAGTGATGGGGGGGAGGGGTCTGTTTTGATTTTTTATTTTTTTTATTTTTTTATAAAGCCCACCCCCGGGGTGGCTAGAAATTTCCAATCCTGGCTCAGTGATGGGGGGGGGGGGGGTCTGTTATGATTTTATTTTTATTTTTTATAAAGCCCACACCCGTGGTGGCTAGAAATTTCCAATCCTGGCTCTGTGATGGGGGGGGGGGGTCTGTTATGATTTTTTTTTTTTTTTTTTTTTTTTCTCAAGCCCACACCCGGGGTGGCTAGTCATTTCCAATCCTGGCTCGTAATGGGGGGGGGGGGGGTCCGTTATGAATTTTTTATTTTTATTTTTTTTTTATAAAGCCCACACCCGGGGTGGCTAGAAATTTCCAATCCTGGCTCAGTGATGGGGGTGGGGGGGGGTCTGTTATAATTTTTATTTTTATTTTTTTTATAAAGCCCACACCCTGGTGGCTAGAAATTTCCAATCCTGGCTCAGTGATGGGGGTGGGGTCTGTTATGATTTTTTTTTTTTTTTTTTTTATAAAGCCCACACCCGGGGTGGCTAGAAATTTCCAATCCTGGCTCAGTTATGGGGGGGGGGGGTCTGTTATGATTTTTTTTTATTTTTTTTTATAAAGCCCACACCCGGGTGGCTAGAAATTTCCAATCCTGGCTCAGTGATGGGGGTGGGGTCTGTTATGATTTTTTTTTAATTTTTTTTTTATAAAGCCCACACCCGGGGTGGCTAGAAATTTCCATTCCTGGCTCAGTGATGGGGGGGGTCTGTTATGAATTTGTTTTTTTTTATTATTTTTTCATAAAGCCCACCCCCGGGTTGGCTAGAAATTTCCAATCCTGTCTCAGTGATGGGGGGGGGGTCTGTTGTGATTTTATTTTTATTTTTTTAAATAATTTTATTATTTTTTTTTATAAAGCCCACACCCGGGGTGGCTAGAAATTTCCAATCCTGTCTCAGTGATGGGGGGGGGGGGGTCTGTTGTGATTTTATTTATTTTTTTTTTTTTTATAAAGCCCACACCCGGGGTGGCTAGAAATGTCCAATCCTGGCTCTGTGATGGGGGGGGGGGGGGGGTCTGTTATGATTTTTTATTATTTTATTTTTTTTATCAAGCCCACACCCGGGGTGGCTAGACATTTCCAATCCTGGCTCAGTAGTGGGGGGGGTCTGTTATGAATTTGTTTTTTTTATTATTTTTTTATAAAGCCCACACCCGGGGTGGCTAGAAATTTCCAATCCTGGCTCAGTAATGGGGGGGGGGGTCTGCTATGATTTTTTTTTTTTTCATTTTTTTTTTTATAAAGCCCACACCCGTGGTGGCTAGAAATTTCCAATCCTGGCTCAGTGATGGGGGGGGTGTTCTGTTATGAATTTTTTTTTTTTTTTTTTATATATATATATATATTTTTTTTATAAAGCCCACACCCGGGGTGGCTAGAAATTTCCAATCCTGCCTCAGTGATGGGGGGGGGGGTCTGTTTTGATTTTTTATTTTTTTTATTTTTTTATAAAGCCCACCCCCGGGGTGGCTAGAAATTTCCAATCCTGGCTCAGTGATGGGGGTGGGGGGGGGTCTGTTATGATTTTTTTTGTATTTTTTATAAAGCCCAAACCCGTGGTGGCTAGAAATTTCCAATCCTGGCTCTGTGATGGGGGGGGGGGGGGGTCTGTTATGATTTTTTTTTTTTTTTTTTTTTTTTCTCAAGCCCACACCCGGGGTGGCTAGTCATTTCCAATCCTGGCTCGTAATGGGGGGGGGTCTGTTCTGATTTTTATTTTTATTTTTTTTTTTTTATAAAGCCCACACCCGGGGTGGCTAGAAAGTTCCAATCCTGGCTCAGTGATGGGGGGGGGGTCTGTTGTGATTTTTTTTTTTTTTTTTTTTTTTTTTATAAAGCCCACCCCCGGGGTGGCTAGAAATTTCCGATCCTGGCTCAGTGATGGGGGTTGGGTCTGTTATGATTTTTTATTTTTATTTTTTTTTTATAAATCCCACACCCTGGGTGGCTAGAAATTTCCAATCCTGGCTCAGTGATGGGGGGGGGGGGGTCTGTTATGATTTTTTTTTTTTTTTTTTATAAAGCCCACCCCCGGGGTGGCTAGAAATTTCCAATCCTGGCTCAGTGATGGGGGGGGGGGTCTGTTATGATTTTTTTTTTTTTTTTATAAAGCCCACACCCGGGTGACTAGAAATTTCCAATCCTGGCTCAGTGATGGGGGGTGGGGTCTGTTATGATTTTTATTTTTTATTTTTATAAAGCCCACACCAGAGGTGGCTAGAAATTTCCAATCCCGGCTCAGTGATGGGTGGGGGTCTGTTATGAATTTTTATTTTTTTTTTTTATTTATTTTTTTATTTTATTATTTTTTGTATAAAGCCCACACCCGGGGTGGCTAGAAATTTCCAATCCTGGCTCTGTGATGGGGGGGGGGGGTCTGTTATGATTTTTTTTTTTTTTTTTTTTTTTTATCAAGCCCACACCCGGGGTGGCTAGACATTTCCAATCCTGGCTCAGTAATGGTGGGGGTCTGCTATGAATTTTTTTTTTATATAATTTTTTTTTATTTTTTATAAAGCCCACACCCGGGGTGGCTAGAAATTTCCAATCCTGCCTCAGTGATGGGGGGGAGGGGTCTGTTTTGATTTTTTATTTTTTTTATTTTTTTATAAAGCCCACCCCCGGGGTGGCTAGAAATTTCCAATCCTGGCTCAGTGATGGGGGGGGGGGGGGGTCTGTTATGATTTTATTTTTATTTTTTATAAAGCCCACACCCGTGGTGGCTAGAAATTTCCAATCCTGGCTCTGTGATGGGGGGGGGGGGTCTGTTATGATTTTTTTTTTTTTTTTTTTTTTTTCTCAAGCCCACACCCGGGGTGGCTAGTCATTTCCAATCCTGGCTCGTAATGGGGGGGGGGGGGTCCGTTATGAATTTTTTATTTTTATTTTTTTTTTATAAAGCCCACACCCGGGGTGGCTAGAAATTTCCAATCCTGGCTCAGTGATGGGGGTGGGGGGGGGTCTGTTATGATTTTTATTTTGATTTTTTTTATAAAGCCCACACCCTGGTGGCTAGAAATTTCCAATCCTGGCTCAGTGATGGGGGTGGGGTCTGTTATGATTTTTTTTTTTTTTTTTTTTATAAAGCCCACACCCGGGGTGGCTAGAAATTTCCAATCCTGGCTCAGTTATGGGGGGGGGGGGGTCTGTTATGATTTTTTTTTATTTTTTTTTATAAAGCCCACACCCGGGTGGCTAGAAATTTCCAATCCTGGCTCAGTGATGGGGGTGGGGTCTGTTATGATTTTTTTTTTATTTTTTTTTTATAAAGCCCACACCCGGGGTGGCTAGAAATTTCCATTCCTGGCTCAGTGATGGGGGGGGTCTGTTATGAATTTGTTTTTTTTTATTATTTTTTCATAAAGCCCACCCCCGGGTTGGCTAGAAATTTCCAATCCTGTCTCAGTGATGGGGGGGGGGTCTGTTGTGATTTTATTTTTATTTTTTTAAATAATTTTATTATTTTTTTTTATAAAGCCCACACCCGGGGTGGCTAGAAATTTCCAATCCTGTCTCAGTGATGGGGGGGGGGGGGTCTGTTGTGATTTTATTTATTATTTTTTTTTTTATAAAGCCCACACCCGGGGTGGCTAGAAATGTCCAATCCTGGCTCTGTGATGGGGGGGGGGGGGGGGGGGTCTGTTATGATTTTTTATTATTTTATTTTTTTTATCAAGCCCACACCCGGGGTGGCTAGACATTTCCAATCCTGGCTCAGTAGTGGGGGGGGTCTGTTATGAATTTGTTTTTTTTATTATTTTTTTATAAAGCCCACACCCGGGGTGGCTAGAAATTTCCAATCCTGGCTCAGTAATGGGGGGGGGGGTCTGCTATGATTTTTTTTTTTTTCATTTTTTTTTTTATAAAGCCCACACCCGTGGTGGCTAGAAATTTCCAATCCTGGCTCAGTGATGGGGGGGGTGTTCTGTTATGAATTTTTTTTTTTTTTTTTTATATATATATATATATTTTTTTTATAAAGCCCACACCCGGGGTGGCTAGAAATTTCCAATCCTGCCTCAGTGATGGGGGGGGGGGTCTGTTTTGATTTTTTATTTTTTTTATTTTTTTATAAAGCCCACCCCCGGGGTGGCTAGAAATTTCCAATCCTGGCTCAGTGATGGGGGTGGGGGGGGGTCTGTTATGATTTTTTTTGTATTTTTTATAAAGCCCACACCCGTGGTGGCTAGAAATTTCCAATCCTGGCTCTGTGATGGGGGGGGGGGGGGGTCTGTTATGATTTTTTTTTTTTTTTTTTTTTTTTCTCAAGCCCACACCCGGGGTGGCTAGTCATTTCCAATCCTGGCTTGTAATGGGGGGGGGGTCTGTTATGATTTTTATTTTTATTTTTTTTTTTTTATAAAGCCCACACCCGGGGTGGCTAGAAAGTTCCAATCCTGGCTCAGTGATGGGGGGGGGGTCTGTTGTGATTTTTTTTTTTTTTTTTTTTTTTTTTATAAAGCCCACCCCCGGGGTGGCTAGAAATTTCCTATCCTGGCTCAGTGATGGGGGTTGGGTCTGTTATGATTTTTTATTTTTATTTTTTTTTTATAAATCCCACACCCTGGGTGGCTAGAAATTTCCAATCCTGGCTCAGTTATGGGGGGTGGGGGGGGGTCTGTTATGATTTTTTTTTTTTTTTTTTTATAAAGCCCACACCCGGGTTGCTAGAAATTTCCAATCCTGGCTCAGTGATGGGGGTGGGGTCTGTTATGATTTTTTTATTATTTTTTTTTTATAAAGCCCACACCCGGGGTGGCTAGAAATTTCCATTCCTGGCTCAGTGATGGGGGGTTCTGTTATGATTTTTTAAATTTTGTTTTTAAATATATATTTTTTTTTTTTATAAAGCCCACTCCCGGGGTGGCTAGAAATTTCCAATCCTGCCTCAGTGATGGGGGGGGGGGGTCTGTTGTGATTTTTTTTTTTTTTTTTTTTTCATAAAGCCCACCCCCGGGGTGGCTAGAAATTTCCAATCCTGGCTCTGTAATGGGGGGGGGGGGGGGGGGGGGGGTCTGTTATGAGTTTTTATTATTTATTTTTTTTATCAAGCCCACACCAGGGGTGGCTAGTCATTTCCAATCCTGGCTCAGTAATGGGGGGGGTCTGTTATGAATTTGTTTTTTTTATTATTTTTTTATAAAGCCCACACCCGGGGTGGCTAGAAATTTCCAATCCTGGCTCAGTGATGGGGGTGGGGGGGGTCTGTTATGATTTTTTATTTTTTTATTTTTTATAAAGCCCACACCCGGGGTGGCTAGAAAGTTCCAATCCTGGCTCAGTGATGGGGGGGGTCTGTTGTGATTTATTTATTTATTTATTTTTTTTATAAAGCCCACCCCCGGGGTGGCTAGAAATTTCCAATCCTGTCTCAGTGATGGGGGGGGGGGGGGGGGTCTGTTGTGATTTTATTTTTATTTTTTTAAATATTTTTTTTTTTTTTTTTTATAAAGCCCACACCCGGGGTGGCTAGAAATTTCCAATCCTGTCTCAGTGATGGGGGGGGGGGGGTCTGTTGTGAGTTTATTTTTATTTATTTTTTTTATAAAGCCCACCACCGGGGTGGCTAGAAATGTCCAATCCTGGCTCTGTGATGGGGGGGGGGGGGGGGGTCTTTTATGATTTTTTATTATTTTATTTTTTTTATCAAGCCCACACCCGGGGTGGCTAGACATTTCCAATCCTGGCTCAGTAATGGGGGGGGGGTCTGTTATGAATTTGTTTTTTTTATTATTTTTTTATAAAGCCCACCCCCGGGGTGGCTAGAAATTTCCAATCCTGGCTCAGTGATGGGGGTGGGGTCTGTTATGATTTTTTTATTTTTTATATTTGTTTATAAAGCCCACACCCGGGGTGGCTAGAAATTTCCAATCCTGCCTCAGTGATGGGGGGGGGGGGGTCTGTTTTTATTTATTTATTTATTTATTTTTTTATAAAGCCCACCCCCGGGGTGGCTAGAAATTTCCAATCCTGGCTCAGTGATGGGGGGGGGGGTCTGTTATGATTTTTTTTTAATTTTTTATAAAGCCCACACCCGGGGTGGCTAGAAATTTCCGATCCTGGCTCAGTGATGGGGGTTGGGTCTGTTATGATTTTTTTTTTTTTTTTTTTTTTTTATAAAGCCCACACCCGGGGTGGCTAGAAATTTCCAATCCTGGCTCAGTTATGGGGGGTGGGGGGGGGGGTCTGTTATGATTTTATTTTTTATTTTTTATAAAGCCCACACCCGGGTGGCTAGAAATTTCCAATCCTGGCTCAGTGATGGGGGTGGGGTCTGTTATGATTTATTTATTTTTTTTTTTTTATAAAGCCCACACCCGGGGTGGCTAGAAATTTCCATTCCTGGCTCAGTGATGGGGGGGTCTGTTATGATTTTTTAAATTTTGTTTTTAAATATTTTTTTTTTTTTTTTTATAAAGCCCACACCCGGGGTGGCTAGAAATTTCCAATCCTGGCTCAGTGATGGGGGTGGGGGGGGGTCTGTTATGATTTTTTTTTTTTTTTTTTTATTAAGCCCACACCCGGGGTGGCTAGAAAGTTCCAATCCTGGCTCAGTGATGGGGGGGGTCTGTTGTGATTTTTTTTTTATTTTATTTTTTTTTATAAAGCCCACCCCCAGGGTGGCTAGAAATTTCCGGTCCTGGCTCAGTGATGGGGTCGGGGTCTGTTATGATTTTTTTTTTTAATTTTTTTTTTATAAAGCCCACACCCGGGGTGGCTAGAAATTTCCAATCCTGGTTCAGTGATGGGGGGGGGGGGGTCTGTTATGATTTTTTTTTTTTTTTTTTTATAAAGCCCACCCCCGGGGTGGCTAGAAATTTCCAATCCTGGCTCAGTGATGGGGGGGGGGGGTCTGTTATGATTTTTTTTTTTTTTTTATAAAGCCCACACCCGGGTGACTAGAAATTTCCAATCCTGGCTCAGTGATGGGGGGTGGGGTCTGTTATGATTTTTATTTTTTATTTTTATAAAGCCCACACCAGAGGTGGCTAGAAATTTCCAATCCTGGCTCAGTGATGGGTGGGGGTCTGTTATGAATTTTTATTTTTTTTTTTTATTTTTTTTTTTATTTTATTATTTTTTGTATAAAGCCCACACCCGGGGTGGCTAGAAATTTCCAATCCTGGCTCTGTGATGGGGGGGGGGGGTCTGTTATGATTTTTTTTTTTTTTTTTTTTTTTTATCAAGCCCACACCCGGGGTGGCTAGACATTTCCAATCCTGGCTCAGTAATGGTGGGGGTCTGCTATGAATTTTTTTTTTATATAATTTTTTTTTATTTTTTATAAAGCCCACACCCGGTGCTGGCTAGAAATTTCCAATCCTGCCTCAGTGATGGGGGGGAGGGGTCTGTTTTGATTTTTTATTTTTTTTATTTTTTTATAAAGCCCACCCCCGGGGTGGCTAGAAATTTCCAATCCTGGCTCAGTGATGGGGGGGGGGGGGGGTCTGTTATGATTTTATTTTTATTTTTTATAAAGCCCACACCCGTGGTGGCTAGAAATTTCCAATCCTGGCTCTGTGATGGGGGGGGGGGGGTCTGTTATGATTTTTTTTTTTTTTTTTTTTTTTTCTCAAGCCCACACCCGGGGTGGCTAGTCATTTCCAATCCTGGCTCGTAATGGGGGGGGGGGGGTCCGTTATGAATTTTTTATTTTTATTTTTTTTTTATAAAGCCCACACCCGGGGTGGCTAGAAATTTCCAATCCTGGCTCAGTGATGGGGGTGGGGGGGGGTCTGTTATGATTTTTATTTTGATTTTTTTTATAAAGCCCACACCCTGGTGGCTAGAAATTTCCAATCCTGGCTCAGTGATGGGGGTGGGGTCTGTTATGATTTTTTTTTTTTTTTTTTTTATAAAGCCCACACCCGGGGTGGCTAGAAATTTCCAATCCTGGCTCAGTTATGGGGGGGGGGGGGTCTGTTATGATTTTTTTTTATTTTTTTTTATAAAGCCCACACCCGGGTGGCTAGAAATTTCCAATCCTGGCTCAGTGATGGGGGTGGGGTCTGTTATGATTTTTTTTTAATTTTTTTTTTATAAAGCCCACACCCGGGGTGGCTAGAAATTTCCATTCCTGGCTCAGTGATGGGGGGGGTCTGTTATGAATTTGTTTTTTTTTATTATTTTTTCATAAAGCCCACCCCCGGGTTGGCTAGAAATTTCCAATCCTGTCTCAGTGATGGGGGGGGGGTCTGTTGTGATTTTATTTTTATTTTTTTAAATAATTTTATTATTTTTTTTTATAAAGCCCACACCCGGGGTGGCTAGAAATTTCCAATCCTGTCTCAGTGATGGGGGGGGGGGGGTCTGTTGTGATTTTATTTATTATTTTTTTTTTTATAAAGCCCACACCCGGGGTGGCTAGAAATGTCCAATCCTGGCTCTGTGATGGGGGGGGGGGGGGGGGGTCTGTTATGATTTTTTATTATTTTATTTTTTTTATCAAGCCCACACCCGGGGTGGCTAGACATTTCCAATCCTGGCTCAGTAATGGGGGGGGTCTGTTATGAATTTGTTTTTTTTATTATTTTTTTATAAAGCCCACCCCCGGGGTGGCTAGAAATTTCCAATCCTGGCTCAGTGATGGGGGTGGGGTCTGTTATGATTTTTTAATTTTTTATATTTGTTTATAAAGCCCACACCCGGGGTGGCTAGAAATTTCCGATCCTGGCTCAGTGATGGGGGTTGGGTCTGTTATGATTTTTTTGTTTTTTTTTTGTTTATAAAGCCCACACCCGGGGTGGCTAGAAATTTCAAATCCTGGCTCAGTGATGGGGGGGGGTCTGTTACGATTTTTTTTTTTTTTTTTTATAAAGCCCACACCCGGGTGGCTAGAAATTTCCAATTCTGGCTCAGTTTTGGGTTTGGGTCTGTTATGATTTTTTTTTATTTTTTTTTTATAAAGCCCACACCCGGGGTGGCTAGAAATTTCTGATCCTGGCTCAGTGATGGGGGTTGTGTCTGTTATGATTTTTTTTAAATTTTTTTTTTTTTTAAAGCCCACAACCGGGGTGGCTAGAAATTTCCAATCCTGCCTCAGTGATGGGGGGGGGGGTCTGTTTTGATTTTTGATTTTTTTTTTTTTTTTATAAAGCCCACCCCCGCGGTGGCTAGAAATTTCCAATCCTGGCTCAGTGATGGGGGTGGGGTCTGTTATGATTTTTTTAATTTTTTATATTTGTTTATAAAGCCCACACCTGGGGTGGCTAGAAATTTCCGATCCTGGCTCAGTGATGGGGGTTGGGTCTGTTATGATTTTTTTTTTTTTTTTTTTTTATAAAGCCCACACCCGGGGTGGCTAGAAATTTCCAATCCTGCCTCAGTGATGGGGGGGGGGGGGGTCTGTTGTGATTTTATTTTATTTTTATTTTTTTATAAAGCCCAGCCCCGGGGTGGCTAGAAATTTCCAATCCTGGCTCAGTGATGGGGTTGGGGTCTGTTATGATTTTTTTTGTTTGTTTGTTTTATAAAGCCCACACCCGGGGTGGCTAGAAATTTCCAATCCTGTCTCAGTGATGGGGGGGGGGGAGGTCTGTTATGATTTTTTTTAAAAATTTTTTTTTTATAAAGCCCACACCCAGGGTGGCTAGAAATTTCCAATCCTGGCTCAGTGATGGGGGGGGGGGTCTGTTATGATTTTTTTTTTTTTTTTTTATAAAGCCCACACCCGAGTGGCTAGAAATTTCCAATCCTGGCTCAGTGATGGGGGGGGGGGGGGGGGGGTCTGTTGTGATTTATTTATTTTATTTTATTTTTTATAAAGCCCACCCCCGGGGTGGCTAGAAATTTCCAATCCTGACTCTGTGATGGGGGTGGTGTCTGTTATGATTTTTTATTTTTTTTATATTTGTTTATAAAGCCCACACCCGGGGTGGCTAGAAATTTCCAATCCTGGCTCAGTGATGGGGGTGGGGTGTGTTATGATTTTTTTTTTTTTTTTTTTTTTTTATAAAGCCCACACCCGAGGTGGCTAGAAATTTCCAATCCTGGCTCAGTGATGGGGGTGGGGGGGGGTCTGTTATGATTTTTTTTTTTTTTTTTTTTTTTTATAAAGCCCACACCCGGGGTGGCTAGAAAGTTCCAATCCTGGCTCAGTGATGGGGGGGGGGGGTCTGTTGTGATTTTTTTTTTTTTTTTTTTTTTATAAAGCCCACCCCTGGGATGGCTAGAAATTTCCAATCCTGACTCTGTGATGGGGGTGGGGTCTGTTATGATTTTTTATTTTTTTATATTTGTTTATAAAGCCCACACCCGGGTTGGCTAGAAATTTCCAATCCTGCCTCAGTGATGGGGGGGGGTCTGTTGTTATTTTTTTTTATATTTTTTTTTTTATAAAGCCCACCCCCGGGGTGGCTAGAAATTTCCAATCCTGGCTCTGTGATGGGGGGGTTGTCTGTTATGATTTTTTTTTATTTTTTTTTTTATAAAGCCCACACCCGGGTGGCTAGAAAGTTCCAATCCTGGCTCAGTGATGGGGGGGGGGGTCTGTTGTGATTTTTTTTTTTTTTTTTTTTTTTTATAAAGCCCACACCCGGGTGGCTAGAAATTTCCAATCCTGGCTCAGTGATGGGGGGGGGGGGGGGTCTGTTATGATTTTTTTTTTTTTTTTTTTTATAAAGCCCACACCCGGGTGGCTAGAAATTTCCAATCCTGGCTCAGTGATGGGGGTGGGGTCTGTTATGATTTTTTTTTTTTTTTTTTTTATAAAGCCCACACCCGGGGTGGCTAGAAATTTCCAATCCTGGCTCAGTGATGGGGGGGGGGTCTGTTATGATTTTTTTAATTTTTTTTTAAAATAATTTTATTATTTTTTTTATAAAGCCCACACCCGGGGTGGCTAGAAATTTCCAATCTTGTCTCAGTGATGGGGGGGGGGGGGGGGGTCTGTTGTGATTTTATTATTATTATTTTATTTTATAAAGCCCACCCCCGGGGTGGCTAGACATTTCCAATCCTGGCTCAGTAATGGGGGGGGTCTGTTATGAATTTGTTTTTTTTATTATTTTTTTATAAAGCCCACCCCCGGGGTGGCTAGAAATTTCCAATCCTGGCTCAGTGATGGGGGTGGGGGGGGTCTGTTAATTTTTTTTTTTTTTTTTTTTTTATAAAGCCCACACCCGGGGTGGCTAAAAAGTTCCAATCCTGGCTCAGTGATGGGGGGGGGGGGGGTCTGTTGTGATTTTTTTTTTCTTTTTTTTTTTTATAAAGCCCACCCCTGGGGTGGCTAGAAATTTCCAATCCTGACTCTGTGATGGGGGGGGGGGGTGGGGTCTGTTATGATTTTTTATTATTTTATTTTTTTTATCAAGCCCACACCCGGGGTGGCTAGACATTTCCAATCCTGGCTCAGTAATGGGGGGGGTCTGTTATGAATTTGTTTTTTTTATTATTTTTTTATAAAGCCCACCCCCGGGGTGGCTAGAAATTTCCAATCCTGGCTCAGTGATGGGGGTGGGGGGGGGGTCTGTTATGATTTTTTTTTTTTTTTTTTTATAAAGCCCACACCCGGGGTGGCTAGAAAGTTCCAATCCTGGCTCAGTGATGGGGGGGGGGGGGTCTGTTGTTATTTTTTTTTATTTATTTTTTTTTATAAAGCCCACCCCCGGGGTGGCTAGAAATTTCCAATCCTGGCTGAGTGATGGGGGTGGGGTCTGTTATGATTTATTTTTTTTATTTTTTATTTTTTTTTATTAAGCCCACACCCGGGGTGGCTAGAAATTTCCAATACTTGCTCAGTAATGGGGGGGGGGGGGTCTTTTATGATTTTTTTTTAATTTATTTTATTTTTATTTTTATAAAGCCCACACCCGGGGTGGCTAGAAATTTTCAATCCTGGCTCAGTGATGAGGGGGGGGTCTGTTATGATTTTTTTTTTTTTTTTTATAAAGTCCACAGCCATGGTGGCTAGAAATTTCCAATCCTGGCTGAGTAATGGGGGGGGGGGGGGGTCTGTTATGATTTTTTTTTTTTTTTTTTTTTTATAAAGCCCACACCCGGGTGGCTAGAAATTTCCAATCCTGGCTCAGTGATGGGGGTGGGGTCTGTTATGATTTTTTTTTTTTTTTTTAGAAAGCCCACACCCGGGGTGGCTAGAGATTTCCAATCCTGGCTCAGTGATGGAGGGGGGGTCTGTTATGATTTTTTTAAAATTTTTTTTAAAATAATGTTATTATTTTTTTTATAAAGCCCACACCCGGGGTGGGTAGAAATTTCCAATCCTGGCTCAGTGATGGGGGTGGGGTCTGTTATGATTTTTATTATTATTTTTTTTTTATAAAGCCCACACCCGGGTTGGCTAGACATTTCCAATCCTGGCACAGTAATGGGTGGGGGTCTGTTATGATTTTTTTTTTTTTTTTTTTTTTTTTTTTTTTAATTTTTTTTTTTTTTATAAAGCCCACCCCCGGGGTGGCTAGAAATTTTCAATCCTGGCTTAGTGATTGGGGTGGGGTCTGTTATGATTTTTATTTTTTATTTTTTTTATTAAGCCCACATCCGGGTTGGCTAGAAATTTCCAATCCTAGCTTAGTAATGGGGGGGGGGGGTCTGCTAAGAATTTTTATTTTTTTATTTTTTATTTTTTTATAATTTTATTTATTTTTTTATAAAGCCCACACCCCGGGTGGCTAGACATTTCCAATCCTGGCTCAGTAATGGGGGGGGTCTGTTATGAATTTTTTTTCATTTTTTTTTTTTTTTTAGAAAGCCCACACCCGGGGTGGCTAGAAATTTCCAATCCTGGCTCAGTGATGGGGGGGGGGGGGTCTGTTGTGATTTTTTTTTATTACTTTTTTTTTTATAAAGCCCACCCCCGGGGTGGCTAGAAATTTCCAATCCTGGCTCTGTGATGGGGGGGGGTCTGTTATGATTTTTTTTTTTTTTTTTTTTTTTATCAAGCCCACACCCGGGGTGGCTAGACATTTCCAATCCTGGCTCAGTGATGGGGTGGGGGGTCTTTTATGTTTTTTTTTTATTTTTTTTATTAAGCCCACACCCGGGTGGCTAGAAATTTCCAATCCTGGCTCAATGATGGGGGTGGGGTCTGTTATGATTTTTATTTTTTATTTTTTTATTAATCCCACATCCGGGTTGGCTAGAAATTTCCAATCCTGGCTTAGTAATGGGGGGGGGGTCTGCTATGAATTTTTATTTTTTTATTTTTTATTAAGCCCACACCCGGGTGGCTAGAAATTTCCAATCCTGGCTCAATGATGGGGGTGGGGTCTGTTATGATTTTTATTTTTTATTTTTTTTATTAATCCCACATCCGGGTTGGCTAGAAATTTCCAATCCTGGCTTAGTAATGGGGGGGGGGGGGTCTGCTATGAATTTTTATTTTTTTATTTTTTATTTTTTTATAATTTTATTTATTTTTTTATAAAGCCCACACCTGGGGTGGCTAGAAATTTCGAATCCTGGCTCTGTGATGGGGGGGTCTGTTATGATTTTTTTTTTTTTTTTTTTTTATAAAGCCCACACCCCGGGTGGCTAGACATTTCCAATCCTGGCTCAGTAATGGGGGGGGTCTGTTGTGATTTTTTTTTATTTTATTTTTTTTTATAAAGCCCACCCCCGGGGTGGCTAGAAATTTCCAATCCTGGCTCTGTGATGGGGGGGGGTCTGTTATGATTTTATTTTTATTTATTTTTTTTATCAAGCCCACACCCGGGGTGGCTAGACATTTCCAATCCTGGCTCAGTAATGTGGGGTGTCTGTTATGAATTTTTTTTTTTTCATTTTTTTTTTATAAAGCCCACAGCCGGGGTGGCTAGAAATTTCCAATCCTGGCTCAATGATGGGGTGGGGGGTCTTTTATGATTTTTTTTTTTTTTTTTTATTAAGCCCACACCCGGGTGGCTAGAAATTTCCAATCCTGGCTCAATGATGGGGGTGGGGTCTGTTATGATTTTTATTTTTATTTTTTTATAAAGCCCACACCCGGGGTGGCTAGAAATTTCCAATCCTGGCTCAGTGATGGGGGGGGGGTCTGTTGTGATTTTTATTTTAATTTTTTTTTTATAAAGCCCGCACCCGGGATGGCTAGAAATTTCCAGTCCTGGCTCTGTGATGGGGGGGGGGGGGGGTCTGTTAAGATTTTTTTTTTTTTTTTTTTTTTATAAAGCCCACACCCGGGGTGGCTAGAAATTTCCAATCCTGCCTCAATGATGGGGGGGGGGTCTGTTGTGATTTTTATTTTAATTTTTTTTTTATAAAGCCCACACCCAGGGTGGCTAGAAATTTCCATTCCTGGCTCAGTAATTTGGGGGGTCTGTATTGATTTTTTTTTTCTTTTTTTATTATTTTTATTTATTATTATTTTTTTTTATAAAGCCCGCACCCGGGGTGGCTAGAAATTTCCAATCCTGGCTCAGTGATGGGGGGGGTCTGTTATGATTTTTTTATTTTTTTTTTATCAAGCCCACACCCGGGTGGCTAGAAATTTCCAATCCTGGCTCAATGATGGGGGTGGGGTCTGTTATGATTTTTTTTATTTTTTTTTTATAAAGCCCACACCCGGGATGGCTAGAAATTTCCAATCCTGGCTCAGTGATGGGGGGGGGGGGGGGGGTCTGTTATGATTTTTTTAATTTTTTTTTTAAATCCATCCATCCATATCCTCCGCTTATCCGGGGTCGGGTCGCGGGGGCAGCAGCCTGAGGAGAGAAGCCCAGACTTCCCTCTCCCCAGCCACTTCGTCCAGCTCTTCCGGGGGGATCCCGAGGCGTTCCCAGGCCAGCCGAGAGACATAGTCCCTCCAGCGTGTCCTGGGTCTTCCCCGGGGCCTCCTCCCGGAGGGACGTGCCCGGAACACCTCCCCAGGGAGGCGTCCAGGAGGCATCCTCACTAGATGCCCGAGCCACCGCAACTGGCTCCTCTCGATGCGGAGGAGCAGCGGTTCTACTCTGAGCCCCTCCCGGATGACCGAGCTTCTCACCCTATCTCTAAGGGAGAGCCCGGACACCCTGCGGAGGAAACTCATTTCGGCCGCTTGTATTCGCGATCTCGTTCTTTCGGTCACTACCCACAGCTCGTGACCATAGGTGAGGGTAGGAACGTAGATTGACCGGTAAATCGAGAGCTTCGCCTTTAGGCTCAGCTCCTTCTTCACCATGACGGACCGGTGCAGAGCCCACATCACTGCCGACGCCGCACCGATCCGTCGGTCAATCTCCCGCTCCATCCTCCCCTCACTCGTGAACAAGACCCCGAGATACTTGAACTCCTCCACTTGAGGCAGAATCTCCTCCCCGACCCGGAGAGTGCACTCCACCCTTTTCAAGCCGAGAACCATGGCCTCGGATTTGGAGGTGCTGATCCTCATCCCAACCGCTTCACATTCGGCTGCGAACCGCTCCAGTGAGCGGTTTTAAATAATTTTATTATTTTTTTTATAAAGCCCACACCCGGGTTGGCTAGAAATTTCCAATCCTGCCTCAGTGATGGGGGGGGGGGGGGGGGTCTGTTGTGATTTTTATTATTATTTTTTTTTTTAGAAAAGCCCAAACCCGGGGTGGCTAGAAATGTCCAATCCTAGCTCAGTGATGGGGGTGGGGTCTGTTATGATTTTTATTTTTTTTATTTTTTTATAAAGCCCACACCTGGGGTGGCTAGAAATTTCCAATCCTGCCTCAGTGATGGGGGGTGTCTGTTATGAATTTTTTTTTTTTCATTTTTTTTTTATAAAGCCCACAGCCGGGGTGGCTAGAAATTTCCAATCCTGGCTCAGTGATGGGGTGGGGGGTCTTTTATGATTTTTTTTTTTTTTTTTTATTAAGCCCACACCCGGGTGGCTAGAAATTTCCAATCCTGGCTCAATGATGGGGGTGGGGTCTGTTATGATTTTTTTTTTTTTTTTTTTATAAAGCCCACACCCGGGGTGGCTAGAAATTTCCAATCCTGGCTCAGTGATGGGGGGGGGGTCTGTTGTGATTTTTATTTTATTTTTTTTTTTATAAATCCCGCTCCCGGGATGGCTAGAAATTTCCAGTCCTGGCTCTGTGATGGGGGGGGGGGTCTGTTAAGATTTTTTTTTTTTTTTTTTTATAAAGCCCACACCCGGGGTGGCTAGAAATTTCCAATCCTGGCTCAGTGATGGGGGTGTTCTGTTATGATTTTTTTTTTTTTTTTTTTTTATTAAGCCCACATCCGGGTTGGCTAGAAATTTCCAATCCTGCCTCAATGATGGGGGGGGGGTCTGTTGTGATTTTTATTTTAATTTTTTTTTTATAAAGCCCACACCCAGGGTGGCTAGAAATTTCCATTCCTGGCTCAGTAATTTGGGGGGTCTGTATTGATTTTTTTTTTCTTTTTTTATTATTTTTATTTATTATTATTTTTTTTTATAAAGCCCGCACCCGGGGTGGCTAGAAATTTCCAATCCTGGCTCAGTGATGGGGGGGGTCTGTTATGATTTTTTTAATTTTTTTTTATCAAGCCCACACCCGGGTGGCTAGAAATTTCCAATCCTGGCTCAATGATGGGGGTGGGGTCTGTTATGATTTTTTTTATTTTTTTTTTATAAAGCCCACACCCGGGGTGGCTAGAAATTTCCAATCCTGGCTCAGTGATGGGGGGGGGGGGGGGGGGGTCTGTTATGATTTTTTTAATTTTTTTTTTAAATCCATCCATCCATATCCTCCGCTTATCCGGGGTCGGGTCGCCGGGGCAGCAGCCTGAGGAGAGAAGCCCAGACTTCCCTCTCCCCAGCCACTTCGTCCAGCTCTTCCGGGGGGATCCCGAGGCGTTCCCAGGCCAGCCGAGAGACATAGTCCCTCCAGCGTGTCCTGGGTCTTCCCCGGGGCCTCCTCCCGGAGGGACGTGCCCGGAACACCTCCCCAGGGAGGTGTCCAGGAGGCATCCTCACTAGATGCCCGAGCCACCGCAACTGGCTCCTCTCGATGCGGAGGAGCAGCGGTTCTACTCTGAGCCCCTCCCGGATGACCGAGCTTCTCACCCTATCTCTAAGGGAGAGCCCGGACACCCTGCGGAGGAAACTCATTTCGGCCGCTTGTATTCGCGATCTCGTTCTTTCGGTCACTACCCACAGCTCGTGACCATAGGTGAGGGTAGGAACGTAGATTGACCGGTAAATCGAGAGCTTCGCCTTTAGGCTCAGCTCCTTCTTCACCATGACGGACCGGTGCAGAGCCCGCATCACTGCCGACGCCGCACCGATCCGTCGGTCAATCTCCCGCTCCATCCTCCCCTCACTCGTGAACAAGACCCCGAGATACTTGAACTCCTCCACTTGAGGCAGAATCTCCTCCCCGACCCGGAGAGTGCACTCCACCCTTTTCCGGCCGAGAACCATGGCCTCGGATTTGGAGGTGCTGATCCTCATCCCAACCGCTTCACATTCGGCTGCGAACCGCTCCAGTGAGCGGTTTTAAATAATTTTATTATTTTTTTTATAAAGCCCACACCTGGGGTGGCTAGAAATTTCCAATCCTGCCTCAGTGATGGGGGGGGGGGTCTGTTGTGATTTTTATTTTTATTTTTTTTTTATAAAGCCCACACCCGGAGTGGCTAGAAATGTCCAATCCTGGCTCACTAATTTGGGGGGTCTGTATTGATTTTTTTTTTCTTTTTTTATTATTTTTATTTTATTATTATTTTTTTTATAAAGCCCGCAACGGGGTGGCTAGAAATTTCCAATCCTAGCTCAGTGATGGGGGTGGGGTCTGTTATGATTTTTATTTTTTTTATTTTTTTATAAAGCCCACACCTGGGGTGGCTAGAAATTTCCAATCCTGCCTCAGTGATGGGGGGTGTCTGTTATGATTTTTTTTTATTATTTTTTTTTTTTAAAGCCCACACCCGGGGTGGCTAGATATTTTTCCAATCCTGCCTCAGTGATGGGGGGGGGGGTCTGTTTTGATTTTTGATTTTTTTTTTTTTTTTATAAAGCCCACCCCCGGGGTGGCTAGAAATTTCCAATCCTGGCTCAGTGATGGGGGTGGGGTCTGTTATGATTTTTTAATTTTTTATATTTATTTATAAAGCCCACACCCGGGGTGGCTAGAAATTTCCGATCCTGGCTCAGCGATGGGGGTTGGGTCTGTTATGATTTTTTTTTTTTTTTTTTTTTATAAAGCACACACCCGGGGTGGCTAGAAATTTCAAATCCTGGCTCAGTGATGGGGGGGGGGGTCTGTTATGATTTTTTTTTTTTTTTTTTATAAAGCCCACACCCGGGTGGCTAGAAATTTCCAATTCTGGCTCAGTGATGGGGGTGGGGTCTGTTATGATTTTTTTTATTTTTTTTTTTATAAAGCCCACACCCAGGGTGGCTAGAAATTTCCGATCCTGGCTCAGTGATGGGGGATGTGTCTGTTATGATTTTTTTTTATTTATTTTTTTTTATAAAGCCCACACCCGGGGTGGCTAGAAATTTCCAATCCTGCCTCAGTGATGGGGGGGGGGGTCTGTTTTGATTTTTAATTTTTTTAATTTTTTTATAAAGCCCACCCCCGGGGTGGCTAGAAATTTCCAATCCTGGCTCAGTGATGGGGGTGGAGGGGGTCTGTTATGATTTTTTTTTTTTTTTTTTTTTTATAAAGCCCACACCCGGGGTGGCTAGAAATTCCCAATCCTGGCTCAGTAATGGGGCGGGGTCTTTTATGATATTTTTTTTTTATTTATTTTTTATAAAGCCCACACCCGTGGTGGCTAGAAATTTCCAATCCTGGCTCAGTAATGGGTGGGGGTCTGTTATGAATTTTTATTTTTTTATTTTTTATTTTTTTTTATTTTATTATTTTTTTATAAAGCCCACACCCGGGGTGGCTAGAAATTTCCAATCCTGCCTCAGTGATGGGGGGGAGGTCTGTTATGATTTTTTATTTATTTTTTATTTTTTATCAAGCCCACACCCGGGGTGGCTAGATATTTCCAATACTTGCTCAGTAATGGGGGGGGTGGGGGGTCTGTTGTGATTTTTTTTTTTTTTTTTTTTTTTTTTATAAAGCCCACCCCCGGGGTGGCTAGAAATTTCCAATCCTGCCTCAGTGATGGGGGGGGGGGTCTGTTTTGATTTTTTATTTTTTTTATTTTTTTATAAAGCCCACCCCCGGGGTGGCTAGAAATTTCCAATCCTGGCTCTGTGATGGGGGGGGGGGGGGGTCTGTTATGATTTTTTATTATTTTATTTTTTTTATCAAGCCCACACCCAGGGTGGCTAGACATTTCCAATCCTGGCTCAGTAATGGGGGGGTCGGTTATGAATTTGTTTTTTTTATTATTTTTTTATAAAGCCCACCCCCGGGGTGGCTAGAAATTTCCAATCCTGGCTCAGTGATGGGGGTGGGGGGGGGTCTGTTATGATTTTTTTTAATTTTTTTTTTTATAAAGCCCACACCCGGGGTGGCTAGAAAGTTCCAATCCTGGCTCAGTGATGGGGGGGGGGGGGGGGTCTGTTATGATTTTTTTTTTTTTTTTTTTTTTATAAAGCCCACCCCGGGCTGGCTAGAAATTTCCAATCCTGGCTCAGTGATGGGGGTGGGGTGTGTTATGATTTTTTTTTTTTTTTTTTTTTTTATAAAGCCCACACCCGGGGTGGCTAGAAATTTCCAATCCTGATTCAGTGATGGTGGGGGATTTGTTATGATTTTTTTTAATTTTTTTTTTTATAAAGCCCAGACCCGGGGTGGCTAGAAATTTCCAATCCTGGCTCAGTAATGGGTGGGGGTCTGTTATGAATTTTTATTTTTTTATTTAATTTTTTTTTTAATTTTTTTTTTTTTATAAAGCCCACCCCCGGGGTGGCTAGAAATTTCCAATCCTGGCTCTGTGATGGGGGGGGGGGGGGGGGGTCTGTTATGATTTTTTTTTATTTTTTTTTATTATTACTAAGCCCACACCCGGGGTGGCTAGAAATTTCCAATACTTGCTCAGTAATGGGGGGGGGGGTTCTTTTATGAATTTTTATTTATTTATTATTTTTTTATTTTTATAAAGCCCACACCCAGGGTGGCTAAAAATTTCCAATCCTGGCTCAGTGATTGGGGGGGGGGTCTGTTATGATTTTTTTTTTTTTTTTTATAAAGCCCACACCCGGGTGGCTAGAAATTTCCAATCCTGGCTCAGTGATGGCGGTGGGGTCTGTTATGATTTTTTTTTTTTTTTTTTTTATAAAGCCCACACCCGGGCTGGCTAGAAATTTCCAACCTGGCTCAGTGATGGGGGGGGGGGGTCTGTTATGATTTTTTATTTTTTTATTTTATTTTATTTTTTTTTTATTATTTTTTGTATAAAGCCCACACCCGGGCTGGCTAGAAATTTCCAACCTGGCTCAGTGATGGGGGGGGGGTCTGTTATGATTTTTTAATTTTTTTGTTTTTATAAAGCCCACACCAGAGGTGGCTAGAAATTTCCAATCCTGCCTCAGTATTGGGGTGGGGGTCTGTTGTGATTTTTTTTATTATTTTTTTTTTTTATAAAGCCCACCCCCGGGGTGGCTAGAAATTTCCAATCCTGGCTCTGTGATGGGGGGGGGGTCTGTTATGATTTTTTTTTTTTTTTTTTTTTATCAAGCCCACACCCGGGGTGGCTAGACATTTCCAATCCTGGCTCAGTAATGGGGGGGGTCTGTTATGAATTTTTTTTTTTCATTTTTTTTTTATAAAGCCCACACCCGGGGTGGCTAGAAATTTCCAATCCTGGCTCAGTGATGGGGGGGGGGGTCTGTTATGATTTTTTTTTTTTTTTTTTATAAAGCCCACACCCGGGGTGGCTAGAAATTTCCAATCCTGGCTCTGTGATGGGGGGGGGGGGGTCTGTTATCATTTTTTTAATTTTTTTTTAATATAATTTTTTTTTTTTTTTTTATACAGCCCACACCCGGGGTGGCTAGAAATTTCCAATCCTGCCTCAGTGATGGGGGGGGGGTCTGTTGTGATTTTTTATTTTTTTTATTTTTTTATAAAGCCCACACCCGGGGTGGCTAGAAATTTCCAATCCTGGCTCAGTGATGGGGTCGGGGGGGGGTCTGTTATGATTTTTTTTTTTTTTTTTTTTTTATCAAGCCCACACCCGGGGTGGCTAGACATTTCCAATCCTGGCTCAGTAATGGGGGGGGTCTGTTATGAATTTTTTTTTTTCATTTTTTTTTTATAAAGCCCACACCCGGGGTGGCTAGAAATTTCCAATCCTGGCTCAGTGATGGGGGGGGGGGTCTGTTATGATTTTTTTTTTTTTTTTTTATAAAGCCCACACCCGGGGTGGCTAGAAATTTCCAATCCTGGCTCTGTGATGGGGGGGGGGGGGGTCTGTTATCATTTTTTTAATTTTTTTTTAATATAATTTTTTTTTTTTTTTTTATACAGCCCACACCCGGGGTGGCTAGAAATTTCCAATCCTGCCTCAGTGATGGGGGGGGGGTCTGTTGTGATTTTTTATTTTTTTTATTTTTTTATAAAGCCCACACCCGGGGTGGCTAGAAATTTCCAATCCTGGCTCAGTGATGGGGTCGGGGGGGGGTCTGTTATGATTTTTTTATTTTTTTATTTTTATAAAGCCCACACCCGGGGTGGCTAGAAAGTTCCAATCCGGGCTCAGTGATGGGGGGGGGTCTGTTGTGATTTTATTTTTATTTTTTTTTTTTAATAAAGCCCACCCCCGGGGTGGCTAGAAATTTCTAATCCTGGCTCTGTGATGGGGGTGGGGTCTGTTATGATTTTTATTTATTTTTTTTTTTTTTTATAAAGCCCACACCCGGGTGGCTAGAAATTTCCAATCCTGGCTCAGTGATGGGGGGGGGGGGGTCTGTTGTGTTTTTTTTTTATTTTATTTTTTTTCATAAAGCCCTACCCCGGGGTGTCTAGAAATTTCCGATCCTGGCTCAGTGATGGGGTCGGGGTCTGTTATGATTTTTTATTTTTATTTTTTTTTTATAAAGCCCACACCCGGGCTGGCTAGAAATTTCCAATCCTGGCTCAGTGATGGGGGGGGGTCTGTTATGATTTTTTTTATTTTTTTTTATAAAGCCCACCCCCGGGGTGGCTAGAAATTTCCAATCCTGGCTCTGTGATGGGGGGGGGTCTGTTATGATTTTTTTTATTTTTATTTTTTTTATCAAGCCCACACCCGGGGTGGCTAGACATTTCCAATCCTGGCTCAGTGATGGGGGGGGGGGGTCTGTTATGATTTTTTATTTTTTCATTTTTTTTTTATAAAGCCCACACCCGGGGTGGCTAAAAAGTTCCAATCCTGGCTCAGTGATGGGGGGGGGTCTGTTGTGATTTTTTTTTTTTTTTTTTTTTTTTTATAAAGCCCACACCCGGGCTGGCTAGAAATTTCCAATCCTGGCTCAGTGATGGGGGGGGGGGGGGGGGGGGTCTGTTATGATTTTTTATTTTTTTTATTTTTATAAAGCCCACCCCCGGGGTGGCTAGAAATGTCCAATCCTGGCTCTGTGATGGGGGGGGGGGGGGGGGGGGGGGGGTCTGTTATGATTTTTTATTATTATTTTTTTTTTATCAAGCCCACACCCGGGATGGCAAAAAGTTCCAATCCTGGCTCAGTAATGGCGGGGGTCTGTTATGAATTTGTTTTTTTTGTTTTTTATTAAGCCCACACCCGGGGTGTCTAGAAAGTTCCAATCCTGGCTCAGTGATGGGGGGGGGTCTGTTGTGATTTTTTTTTTTTTTTTTTTTTTTTTATAAAGCCCACCCCCGGGGTGGCTAGAAATTTCCGGTCATGGCTCAGTGATGGGGTCGGGGTCTGTTAATATTTTTTATTTTTATTTTTTTTTTATAAAGCCCACACCCAGGGTGGCTAGAAATTTCCAATCCTGGCTCAGTGATGGGGGGGGGGGGTCTGTTATGATTTTTATTTTATTTTTTTTTATAAAGCCCACCCCCGGGGTGGCTAGAAATTTCCAATCCTGGCTCAGTGATGGGGGGGGGTCTGTTATGATTTTTTTTTTATTTTTATAAAGCCCACACCCGGGTGGCTAGAAATTTCCAATCCTGGCTCAGTGATGGGGGTGGGGTCTGTTATGATTTTTTTTTTTTTTTTTTTATAAAGCCCACACCCGGGCTGGCTAGAAATTTCCAATCCTGGCTCAGTGATGGGGGGGGGGGGGGTCTGTTATGATTTTTTATTATTTTATTTTTTTTATCAAGCCCACACCCGGGGTGGCTAGACATTTCCAATCCTGGCTCAGTAATGGGGGGGGTCTGTTATGAATTTGTTTTTTTTATTATTGTTTTATAAAGCCCTGCCCCGGGGTGGCTAGAAATTTCCAATCCTGGCTCAGTGATGGGGGGGGGGGGGGGGGTCTGTTGTGATTTTTTTTTATTTTATTTTTTTTTATTAAGCCCACACCCGGGGTGGCTAGACATTTCCAATCCTGGCTCAGTAATGGGGGGGGTCTGTTATGAATTTGTTTTTTTTATTATTTTTATATAAAGCCCTGCCCCGGGGTGGCTAGAAATTTCCAATCCTGGCTCAGTGATGGGGGGGGGGGGGGGGGTCTGTTGTGATTTTTTTTTATTTTATTTTTTTTTATTAAGCCCACACCCGGGGTGGCTAGAAATTTCCAATCCTGGCTCAGTGATGGGTTGGGGTCTGTTATGATTTTTTTAATTTTTTTTTTAAATAATTTTTTTTTATTTTTTTTATAAAGCCCACACCGGGTGGCTAGAAATTTCCAATCCTGTCTCAGTGATGGGGGGGGGTGGGGTCTGTTATGATTTTTTAATTTTTTATATTTGTTTATAAAGCCTACACCCGGGGTGGCTAGAAATTTCCGATCCTGGCTCAGTGATGGGGGTTGGGTCTGTTATGATTTTTTTTTTTTTTTTTTTTTTTATAAAGCCCACACCCGGGGTGTCTAGAAATTTCAAATCCTGGCTCAGTGATGGGGGGGGGTCTGTTATGATTTTTTTAATTTTTTTTTTATAAAGCCCACACCCAGGTGGCTAGAAATTTCCAATTCTGGCTCAGTGATGGGGGTGGGGTCTGTTATGATTTTTTTTTTTTTTTTTTTTATAAAGCCCACACCCGGGGTGGCTAGAAATCTCCGATCCTGGCTCAGTGATGGGGGGGGGGGGGGGGTCTGTTATGATTTTATTTTTTTATTTTTTTATAAAGCTCACACCCGGGTGGCTAGAAATTTCCAATCCTGGCTCAGTAATGGGGGTGGGGTGTGTTATGATTTTTTTTTTTTTTTTTTATAAAGCCCACACCCGGGGTGGCTAGAAATTTCCAAACCTGGCTCAGTGATGGGGGGGGGTCTGTTATGATTTTTTTATTTTTTTTTTTAAATAATTTTATTATTTTTTTTATAAAGCCCACACCCGGGGTGGCTAGACATTTCCAATCCTGGCTCAGTAAGGGGGGGTGGGGGGGGGTCTGTTATGATTTTTTTTCATTTTGTATTTTTTTTTTAGAAAACCCACACCCTGGGTGGCTACAAATTTCCAATCCTGGCTCAGTATTGGAGGGGGGGGGGGGGTCTGTTATGATTTTTATTCATTATTTTTTTTTTTTATAAAACCCACACCTGGGGTGGCTAGAAATTTCCAATCCTGGCTCAATGATGGGGGGGGCGGGGTCTTTTGTGATTTTTATTTTTTTATTTTTATAAAGCCCACACCGGGGGTGGCTAGAAATTTCCAATCCTGCCTCAGTGATGGGGGGGAGGTCTGTTATGATTTTTTTTTTTTTTTTTTTTTTATCAAGCCCTCACCCGGGGTGGCTAGATATTTCCAATACTTGCTCAGTAATGGGGGGGGGGTCTGTTGTGATTTTTTTTTTTTTTTTTTTTTTTTATAAAGCCCACCCCCGGGGTGGCTAGAAATTTCCAATCCTGGCTCAGTAATGGGGGGGGGGGGGGGCTGTAATGATTTTTTTTTTCTTTTTTTATTATTTTTATAAAGCCCACACCAGGGGTGGCTAGAAATTTCAAATACTTGCTCAGTAATGGGGGGGGGGTCTTTTATGAATTTTAATTTATTTATTATTTTTTTATTTTTATAAAGCCCACCCCCGGGTTGGCTAGAAATTTCCAATCCTGTCTCTGTGATGGGGGGGGGGGGGGGGGGGGGTTCTGTTATGATTTTTTTATTTTTTTTTATTTCTCATAAAGCCCACACCCGGGGTGGCTAGAAATTTCCAATCCTGGCTCAGTGATGGGGGGGGGGGGTCTGTTATGATTTTTTTATTTTTTATTTTTTTTTATAAAGCCCACACCCGGGGTGGCTAGAAATTTCCAATCCTGACTCAGGGATGGGGGGGGGGGTCTGTTATGAATTTTTATTTTTATTTTTTATTTTTTTTTATTTCATTATTTTTTTCATAAAGCCCACACCCGGGGTGGCTAGAAATGTCCAATCCTGGCTCAGTAATGGGGGTGGGGTCTGTTATGATTTTTTTTTTTTTTTTTTTTAATAAAGCCCACACCCGGGGTGGCTAGAAAGTTCCAATCCTGGCTCAGTGATGGGGGGGGGGGGGTCTGTTGTGATTTTTTTTTTTTTTTTTTTTTTTTATAAAGCACACCCCCGGGGTGGCTAGAAATTTCCGATCCTGGTTCAGTGATGGGGGTTGGGTCAGTTATGATTTTTTTTTTTTTTTTTTTTTTATAAAGCCCACACCCGGGGTGGCTAGAAATTTCCAATCCTGCCTCAGTGATGGGGGGGGGGGGGGGGGGGGGTCTGTTGTGATTTTTTTTTTTTTTTTTTTTTATAAAGCCCATAATCCGGGGTGGCTAGTCATTTCCAATCCTGGCTCAGTAATGGGGGGGGGGGGTCTGTTATGAATTTGTTTTTTTTATTATTTTTTTATAAAGCCCACACCTGGGGTGGCTAGAAATTTCCAATCCTGGCTCAGTGATGGGGGGGGGGGGGTCTGTTATGATTTTTTTTAATTTTTTTTTATAAAGCCCACACCCGGATGGCTAGAAATTTCCAATCCTGGCTCAGTGATGGGGGTTGGGTCAGTTATGATTTTTTTTTTTTTTTTTTTTTTATAAAGCCCACACCCGGGGTGGCTAGAAATTTCCAATCCTGGCTCAGTGATGGGGGGGGGGGTCTGTTATGATTTTTTTAAATTTTTTTTTATAAAGCCCACACCCGGGTGGCTAGAAATTTCCAATCCTGGCTCAGTGATGAGGGTGGGGTCTGTTATGATTTTTTGTTTTTTTTTGTTTTATAAAGCCCACAACCGGGGTGGCTAGAAATTTCCAATCCTGGCTTAGTGATGGGGGTGGGGTCTGTTATGATTTTTTTTAATTATTATTTTTATAAAGCCCACACCCGGGGTGGCTAGAAAAGTTCCATTCCTGGCTCAGTGATGGGGGGGGGGGTCTGTTATGATTTTTTAAAAAAAAATTTAAAATAATTTTATTATTTTTTTTATAAAGCCCACACCCGGGGTGGCTAGAAATTTCCAATCCTGCCTCAGTGATGGGGGTCTTTTGTGATTTTTTTTTTTTTTTTTCTTTTATGAAGCCCACCCCCGGGGTGGCTAGAAATTTCCAATCCTGGCTCTGTGATGGGGGGGGGGGGTCTGTTATGATTTTTTATTATTATTATTTTTTTTCTCAAGCCCACACCCGGGGTGGCTAGTCATTTCCAATCCTGGCTCAGTAATGGGGGGGGGGTCTGTTATGAATTTGTTTTTTTAATTATTTTTTTATAAAGCCCACACCCGGGGTGGCTAGAAATTTCCGATCCTGGCTCAGTGATGGGGGTTGGGTCAGTTATTATTTTTTATTTTTATTTTTTTTATAAAGCCCACACCCGGGGTGGCTAGAAATTTCAATCCTGGCTCAATGATGGGGGGGGGGGGCGGGGTATTTTATGATTTTTTATTTTTTTTATTTTTATAAAGCCCACACCCGTGGTGGCTAGAAATTTCCAATCCTGGCTCAGTGATGGGGGGGGGGGGGGGGGTCTGTTATGATTTTTTTTTATTTTTTTTTTTTATCAAGCCCACACTCAGGGTGGCTAGAAATTTAAAATCCTGGCTCTGTGATGGGGGGGGGGTCTATTATGATTTTTATTTTTTTTATTTTTTATTAAGCCCACACCCGGGGTGGCTAGACATTACCAATCCTGGCTCAGTAATGGGAAGAGTCTGTTATTAATTTTTTTTTAAATTATTTCTTTTTTTTTTATAAAGCCCACACCAGGGGTGGCTAGAAATTCCCAATCCTGGCTCAGTAATGGGGGGGGTCTGTTATAATTGTTTTTTTTTTTTTTTTTTATAAAGCCCACACCCGGGGTGGCTAGAAATTTCCAATCCTGGCTCATTAATGGGAGGGGGGGGGGGCTGTAATGATTTTTTTTTCTTTTTTTATTTTTTTTTTTATTTTATTATTTTTTTTATAAAGGCCACACCCGGGATGGCTAGAAATTTCCAATCCTGGCTCTGTGATGGGGGGGGGGGGGGGGGGTCTGTTATGATTTTTTTTTTTTTTTTTTTTTATAAAGCCCACACCCGGGGTGGTTAGAAATTTCCAATCCTGGCTCTGTGATGGGGGTGGGGTCTGTTATGATTTTTAATTTTTTAATTTTTTTTTTTATAAAGCCCACACCCGGGGTGGCTAGAAATTTCCGATCCTGGCTCAGTAATGGGTGGGGGTCTGTTATGAATTTTTATTTTTTTATTTTATTATTTTTTTATTTTATTTTTTTTTATAAAGCCCACCCCCGGGGTGGCTAGAAATTTCCAATCCTGGCTCAGTGATGGGTGGGGGGGGGGTTTGTTGTGATTTTTATTATTATTATTTTTTTTTATAAAGCCCACCCCCGGGGTGGCTAGAAATTTCCAATCCTGGCTCTGTGATGGGGGGGGGGGGGGGGTCTGTTATGATTTTTTTTTTTTTTTTTTTTTTTTATCAAGCCCACACCAGGGGTGGCTAGTCATTTCCAATCCTTGCTCAGTAATGGGGGGGTCTGTTATGAATTTGTTTTTTTTATTATTTTTTTATAAAGCCCACACCCGGGGTGGCAAGAAATTTCCAATCCTGGCTCAGTGATGGGGGTGGGGGGGGTCTGTTATGATTTTTTTTTTTTTTTTTTTTATAAAGCCCACCCCCGGGGTGGCTAGAAATTTCCAATCCTGGCTCTGTGATGGGGGTGGGGTCTGTTATGATTTTTTTTTTTTTTTTTTTTCTTTTATAAAGCCCACCCCCGGGGTGGCTAGAAATTTCCGATCCTGGCTCAGTGATGGGGGTGGGGTCTGTTATGATTTTTTTTTTTTTTTTTTTTTTTATAAAGCCCACACCTGGGGTGGCTAGAAATTTCCAATCCTGCCTCAGTGATGGGGGGGGGGGGGGGGTCTGTTGTGATTTTTTTTTTTTTTTTTTTTTTTTATGAAGCCCACCCCCGGGGTGGCTAGAAATTTCCAATCCTGGCTCTGTGATGGGGGGGGGGGTCTGTTACGATTTTTATTTTTTTATTTTTTTTTATCAAGCCCCCACCCGGGGTGGCTAGACATTTCCAATCCTGGCTCAGTAATGGGGGGGGGGTCTGTTATGAATTTTTTTTTTTTCTTTTTTTTTTTATAAAGCCCACACCCGGGGTGGCTAGAAATTTCCAATCTTGGCTCAATGATGGGGGGGGGTCTGTTATGATTTTTTTTTTTTTTTTTTATAAATCCCACATCCGGGTGGCTAGAAATTTCCAATCCTGGCTCAGTGATGGGGGTGGGGTCTGTTATGATTTTTTTTTTTTTTTTTTTATATAATTTTATTATTTTTTTTATAAAGCCCACACCCGGGGTGGCTAGAAATTTCCAATCCTGCCTCAGTGATGGGGGGGGGGGTCTGTTGTGATTTTTTATTTTTTTATTTTTTTTATAAAGCCCACCCCCGGGATGGCTAGAAATTTCCAATCCTGGCTCTGTGATGGGGGGGGGGGAGTCTGTTATGATTTTTTATTATTTATTTTTTTTTATCAAGCCCACACCCAGGGTGGCTAGTCATTTCCAATCCTGGCTCAGTAATGGGGGGGGGTCTGTTATTATTATTATTATTATTTTTTTTTATAAAGCCCACCCCCGGGGTGGCTAGAAATTTCCAATCCTGGCTCTGTGATGGGGGTGGGGTCTGTTATGATTTTTAATTTTTTTTTTTTTTTTTTATAAAGCCCACACCCGGGGTGGCTAGAAATTTCCAATCCTGGCTCAGTGATGGGGGGGGGGGTCTGTTATGATTTTTATTTTTATTTTTTTTTATAAAGCCCACACCCGGGGTGGCTAGAAAGTTCCAATCCTGGCTCAGTGATGGGGGGGGGGGGGGGTCTGTTGTGATTTTTTTTTTGTTTTTTTTGTTTTTATAAAGCACACCCCCGGGGTGGCTAGAAATTTCCAATCCTGGCTCTGTGATGGGGGTGGGGTCTATTTTGATTTTTAATTTTTTTATTTTTTTTTTATAAAGCCCACACCCGGGGTGGCTAGAAATTTCCGATCCTGGCTCAGTGATGGGGGTTGGGTCAGTTATGATTTTTTATTTTTATTTTTTTTTTATAAAGCCCACACCCGGGGTGGCTAGAAATTTCCAATCCTTGCTCAGTGATGGGGGTGGGGGGGGGTCTGTTATGATTTTTATTTTTATTTTTTTTTATAAAGCCCACACCCGGGGTGGCTAGAAAGTTCCAATCCTGGCTCAGTGATGGGGGGGGGGGGTCTGTTGTGATTTTTTCTTTTTTTTTTTTTTTTTATAAAGCACACCCCCGGGGTGGCTAGAAATTTCCAATCCTGGCTCTGTGATGGGGGTGGGGTCTATTTTGATTTTTAATTTTTTTATTTTTTTTTTATAAAGCCCACACCCGGGGTGGCTAGAAATTTCCGATCCTGGCTCAGTGATGGGGGTTGGGTCAGTTATGATTTTTTATTTTTATTTTTTTTTTATAAAGCCCACACCCGGGGTGGCTAGAAATTTCCAATCCTGGCTCAGTGATGGGGGGGGGGGGTCTGTTATGATTTTTTTTAATTTTTTTTTATAAAGCCCACACCCGGGTGGCTAGAAATTTCCAATCCTGGCTCAGTGATGGGGGTGGGGTCTGTTATGATTTTTTGTTTTGTTTTGTTTTATAAAGCCCACAACCGGGGTGGCTAGAAATTTCCAATCCTGGCTCAGTGATGGGGGGGGGGGTCTGTTATGATTTTTTTAATTTTTTTTTCAAATAATTTTATTATTTTTTTTTAAAGCCCACACCCGGGGTGGCTAGAAATTTCCAATCCTGGCTCAGTGATGGGGGTGGGGGGGGGTCTGTTATGATTTTTTTTAATTTTTTTTTATATAAAGCCCACACCCGGGTCGCTAGAAATTTCCAATCCTGGCTCAGTGATGGGGGGGGGGGGGGGGGGGTCTGTTATGATTTTTTTTTTTTTTTTTTTTATAAAGCCCACACCCGGGGTGGCTAGAAAGTTCCAATCCTGGCTCAGTGATGGGGGGGGGGGTCTGTTGTGATTTTATTTTATTTTATTTTTTTTTATAAAGCCCAGACCCAGGGTGGCTAGTCATTTCCAATCCTGGCTCAGTAATGGGGGGGTCTGTTATGAATTTTTTATTTTTATTTTTTTTTTATAAAGCCCACCCCCGGGGTGGCTAGAAATTTCCAATCCTGGCTCAGTGATGGGGGGGGGGGGGGTCTGTTATGATTTTTATTATTTTTTTTTTTATAAAGCCCACCCCCGGGGTGGCTAGAAATTTCCAATCCTGGCCCAGTGATGGGGGGGGGGGTCTGTTATGATTTTTTTTTTTTTTTTTATAAAGCCCACACCCGGGTGGCTAGAAATTTCCAATCCTGGCTCAGTGATGGGGGTGGGGTCTGTTATGAATTTTTTTTTTTTTTCTTTATAAAGCCCACACCCGGGCTGGCTAGAAATTTCCAATCCTGGCTCAGTGATGAGGGGGGGGGGGGGTCTGTTATGATTTTTTATTTTTTTTATTTTTATAAAGCCCACACCAGAGGTGGCTAGAAATTTCCAATCCTGGCTCAGTGATGGGTGGGGGTCTGTTATGAATTTTTATTTTTTTATTTTTTATTTTTTTTTATTTTATTATTTTTTGTATAAAGCCCACACCCGGGGTGGCTAGAAATTTCCAATCCTGCCTCAGTGATGGGGGGGGGGGGGGTCTGTTGTGATTTATTTATTTATTTATTTTTTTTATAAAGCCCACCCCCGGGGTGGCTAGAAATTTCCAATCCTGGCTCTGTGATGGGGGGGGGGTCTGTTATGATTTTTTTTTTTTTTTTATATAAAGCCCACACCCGGGTGGCTAGAAATTTCCAATCCTGGCTCAGTGATGGGGGGGGGGGTCTGTTATGATTTTTTTAATTTTTTTTTAATATAATTTTATTATTTTTTTTATAAAGCCCACACCCGGGGTGGCTAGAAATTGCCAATCCTGCCTCAGTGATGGGGGGGGGGGTCTGTTGTGATTTTTTATTATTTTTATTTTTTTATAAAGCCCACCCCCGGGGTGGCTAGAAATTTCCAATCCTGGCTCTGTGATGGGGGGGGGGGGGTCTGTTATGATTTTTTTTTTTTTTTTTTTTTATCAAGCCCACAGCCGGGGTGGCTAGTCATTTCCAATCCTGGCTCAGTAATGGGGGGGTCTGTTATGAATTTGTTTTTTGTATTATTTTTTTATAAAGCCCACCCCCGGGGTGGCTAGAAAGTTCCAATCCTGGCTCTGTGATGGGGGTGGGGTCTGTTATGATTTTTAATTTTTTTATTTTTTTTTTATAAAGCCCACACCCGGGGTGGCTAGAAATTTCCAATCCTGACTCAGTGATGGGGGTGGGGTCTGTTATGATTTTTTATTTTTATTTTTATTTTATAAAGCCCACACCCGGGGTGGCTAGAAATTTCCAATCCTGGCTCAGTGATGGGGGGGGGGGGTCTGTTATGATTTTTTCTTTTTTTTTATATATATAAAGCCCACACCCGGGTGGCTAGAAATTTCCAATCCTGGCTCAGTGATGGGGGTGGGGTCTGTTATGATTTTTTTTTTAATTTTTTTTTTTATAAAGCCCACCCCGGGGTGGCTAGAAATTTCCAATCCTGACTCTGTGATGGGGGTGGGGTCTGTTATGATTTTTTTTATTTTTTTTTTATTTATAAAGCCCACCCCCAGGGTGGCTAGAAATTTCCAATCCTGGCTTTGTGATGGGGGGGGGGGGGGGGGGGGGGTCTGTTATGACTTTTTTAAATTTTTTTTTTTATTACTCAACCCACACCCGGGGTGGCTAGAAATTTCCGATCCTGGCTCAGTGATGGGGGTTGTGTCTGTTATGATTTTTTTATTATTTTTTTTTTTTATAAAGCCCACACCCCTGGTGGCTAGAAATTTCCAATCCTGGCTCAGTGATGGGGGGGGGGGGGGGGGTCTGTTATGATTTTTTTTTTTTTTTTTTTATAAAGCCCACACCCGGGGTGGCTAGAAATTTCCGATCCTGGCTCAGTGATGGGGGTTGTGTCTGTTATGATTTTTTTATTATTTTTTTTTTTTATAAAGCCCACCCCCGGGGTGGCTAGAAATTTCCGATCCTGGCTCAGTGATGGGGGTTGGGTCTGTTATGATTTTTTATTTTTATTTTTATTTTATAAAGCCCACACCCGGGGTGGCTAGAAATTTCCAATCCTGGCTCAGTGATGGGGGGGGGGGGGTCTGTTATGATTTTTTTTTTTTTTTTTTTTTATCAAGCCCACAGCCGGGGTGGCTAGTCATTTCCAATCCTGGCTCAGTAATGGGGGGGTCTGTTATGAATTTGTTTTTTGTATTATTTTTTTATAAAGCCCACCCCCGGGGTGGCTAGAAAGTTCCAATCCTGGCTCTGTGATGGGGGTGGGGTCTGTTATGATTTTTAATTTTTTTATTTTTTTTTTATAAAGCCCACACCCGGGGTGGCTAGAAATTTCCAATCCTGACTCAGTGATGGGGGTGGGGTCTGTTATGATTTTTTATTTTTATTTTTATTTTATAAAGCCCACACCCGGGGTGGCTAGAAATTTCCAATCCTGGCTCAGTGATGGGGGGGGGGGTCTGTTATGATTTTTTCTTTTTTTTTATATATATAAAGCCCACACCCGGGTGGCTAGAAATTTCCAATCCTGGCTCAGTGATGGGGGTGGGGTCTGTTATGATTTTTTTTTTAATTTTTTTTTTTATAAAGCCCACCCCGGGGTGGCTAGAAATTTCCAATCCTGACTCTGTGATGGGGGTGGGGTCTGTTATGATTTTTTTTATTTTTTTTTTATTTATAAAGCCCACCCCCAGGGTGGCTAGAAATTTCCAATCCTGGCTTTGTGATGGGGGGGGGGGGGGGGGGGGGGTCTGTTATGACTTTTTTAAATTTTTTTTTTTATTACTCAACCCACACCCGGGGTGGCTAGAAATTTCCGATCCTGGCTCAGTGATGGGGGTTGTGTCTGTTATGATTTTTTTATTATTTTTTTTTTTTATAAAGCCCACACCCCTGGTGGCTAGAAATTTCCAATCCTGGCTCAGTGATGGGGGGGGGGGGGGGGGTCTGTTATGATTTTTTTTTTTTTTTTTTTATAAAGCCCACACCCGGGGTGGCTAGAAATTTCCGATCCTGGCTCAGTGATGGGGGTTGTGTCTGTTATGATTTTTTTATTATTTTTTTTTTTTATAAAGCCCACCCCCGGGGTGGCTAGAAATTTCCGATCCTGGCTCAGTGATGGGGGTTGGGTCTGTTATGATTTTTTATTTTTTATTTTTTTTTTATAAAGCCCACACCCGAGGTGGCTAGAAATTTCCAATCCTGGCTCAGTGATGGGTGGGGGTCTGTTCTGATTTTTTTAATTTTTTTTTAAAATAATTTTATTATTTTTTTTTATAAAGCCCACACCCGGGGTGGCTAGAAATTTCCAATCCTGGCTCAGTGATGGGGGGGGGGGTCTGTTGTGATTTTATTATTATTTTTTTTTTAGAAAGCCCACCCCCGGGGTGGCTAGAAATTTCCAATCCTGGCTCAGTGATGGGGGTGGGGGGGGTCTGTTATGATTTTTTTTTTTTTTTTTTTTTATAAAGCCCATACCCGGGGTGGCTAGAAATTTCCAATCCTGACTCTGTGATGGGGGTGGGGTCTGTTATGATTTTTTATTTTTTTATATTTGTTTATAAAGCCCACACCCGGGTGGCTAGAAATTTCCAATTCTGGCTCAGTCATGGGGGTGGGGTCTGTTATGATTTTTTTTTTATTTTTTTTTATAAAGCCCACACCCGGGTTGGCTAGAAATTTCCGATCCTGGCTCAGTGATGGGGGTTGTGTCTGTTATGATTTTTTTTTTTTTTTCTTTTTTTTATAAAGCCCACACCCGGGGTGGCTAGAAATTTCCAATCCTGGCTCAGTGATGGGGGGGGGGGGGGGGGTCTGTTATGATTTTTTTTTTTTTTTTTTTTATAAAGCCCACACCCGGGTGGCTAGAAATGTCCAATCCTGGCTCAGTGATGGGGGTGGGGTCTGTTATGATTTTTTTTTTTTTTTTTTCATAAAGCCCACACCCGGGGTGGCTAGAAATTTCCAATCCTGGCTCAGTGATGGGGGGGGGGGGGGGTCTGTTGTGATTTTATTATTATTTATTTTTTTATAAAGCCCACCCCCGGGGTGGCTAGAAATTTCCAATTCTGGCTCTGTGATGGGGGGGGGGGGGGGTCTGTTATGATTTTTTATTATTTTATTTTTTTTATCAAGCCCACACCCGGGGTGGCTAGACATTTCCAATCCTGGCTCAGTAATGGGGGGGGGGGGGGGGGGTTATGAATTTGTTTTTTTTATTATTTTTTTATAAAGCCCACCCCCGGGGTGGCTAGAAATTTCCAATCCTGGCTCAGTGATGGGGGTGGGGGGGGGTCTGTTATGATTTTTTTTAATTTTTTTTTTTATAAAGCCCACACCCGGGGTGGCTAGAAATTTCAAATCCTGACTCTGTGATGGGGGTGGGGTCTGTTATGATTTTTTATTTTTTTATATTTGTTTATAAAGCACACACCCGGGTTGGCTAGAAATTTCCAATCCTGCCTCAGTGAAGGGGGGGGAGGTCTGTTGTTATTTTTTTTATATATTTTTTTTTTTATAAAGCCCACCCCCGGGGTGGCTAGAAATTTCCAATCCTGGCTCTGTGATGGGGGGGGGGGGGTCTGTTATGATTTTTTTTTTTTTTTTTTTTTTTATCAAGCCCACACCCGGGGTGGCTAGACATTTCCAATCCTGGCTCAGTAATGGTGGGGGTCTGTTATGATTTTTTTTTTTCATTTTTTTTTTATAAAGCCCACACCCGGGGTGGCTAGAAATTTCCAATCCTGGCTCAGTGATGGGGGGGGGGGGTCTGTTATGATTTTTATTTTTTATTTTTTTATAAAGCCCACACCCGGGGTGGCTAGAAATTTCCAATCCTGGCTCAGTGATGGGGGGGGGGGTCTGTTGTGATTTTATTATTATTTTTTTTTTAGAAAGCCCACCCCCGGGGTGGCTAGAAATTTCCAATCCTGGCTCTGTGATGGGGGGGGGGGGGGTCTGTTATGATTTTTTATTATTTTATTTTTTTTTATCAAGCCCACACCCGGGGTGGCTAGACATTTCCAATCCTGGCTCAGTAATGGGGGGGGGGGTTTATGAATTTGTTTTTTTAATTATTTTTTTATAAAGCCCACCCCCGGGGTGGCTAGAAATTTCCAATCCTGGCTCAGTGATGGGGGTGGGGGGGGTCTGTTATGATTTTTTTTTTTTTTTTTTTTTATAAAGCCCATACCCGGGGTGGCTAGAAATTTCCAATCCTGACTCTGTGATGGGGGTGGGGTCTGTTATGATTTTTTATTTTTTTATATTTGTTTATAAAGCCCACACCCGGGGTGGCTAGAAATTTCCGATCCTGGCTCAGTGATGGGGGTTTTGTCTGTTATGATTTTTTTTTTTTTTTCTTTTTTTTATAAAGCCCACACCCGGGGTGGCTAGAAATTTCCAATCCTGGCTCAGTGATGGGGGGGGGGGGGGGGGGGGTCTGTTATGATTTTTTTTTTTTTTTTTTTTATAAAGCCCACACCCGGGTGGCTAGAAATGTCCAATCCTGGCTCAGTGATGGGGGTGGGGTCTGTTATGATTTTTTTTTTTTTTTTTTTTATAAAGCCCACACCCGGGGTGGCTAGAAATTTCCAATCCTGGCTCAGTGATGGGGGGGGGGGGTCTGTTGTGATTTTATTATTATTTATCTTTTTATAAAGCCCACCCCCGGGGTGGCTAGAAATTTCCAATTCTGGCTCTGTGATGGGGGGGGGGGGGGGGGGGGTCTGTTATGATTTTTTATTATTTTATTTTTTTTATCAAGCCCACACCCGGGGTGGCTAGACATTTCCAATCCTGGCTCAGTAATGGGGGGGGGGGGGGTTATGAATTTGTTTTTTTTATTATTTTTTTATAAAGCCCACCCCCGGGTTGGCTAGAAATTTCCAATCCTGGCTCAGTGATGGGGGTGGGGGGGGGGTCTGTTATGATTTTTTTTAATTTTTTTTTTTATAAAGCCCACACCCGGGGTGGCTAGAAATTTCCAATCCTGACTCTGTGATGGGGGTGGGGTCTGTTATGATTTTTTATTTTTTTATATTTGTTTATAAAGCACACACCCGGGTTGGCTAGAAATTTCCAATCCTGCCTCAGTGATGGGGGGGGGGGTCTGTTGTTATTTTTTTTATATATATTTTTTTTTATAAAGCCCACCCCCGGGGTGGCTAGAAATTTCCAATCCTGGCTCTGTGATGGGGGGGGGGGGTCTGTTATGATTTTTTTTTTTTTTTTTTTTTTTATCAAGCCCACACCCGGGGTGGCTAGACATTTCCAATCCTGGCTCAGTAATGGGGGGGTCTGTTATGATTTTTTTTTTTCATTTTTTTTTTATAAAGCCCACACCCGGGGTGGCTAGAAATTTCCAATCCTGGCTCAGTGATGGGGGGGGGGTCTGTTATGATTTTTTTTTTTTTTTTTTATAAAGCCCACACCCGGGTGGCTAGAAATTTCCAATCCTGGCTCAGTGATGGGGGTGGGCTCTTTTATGATTTTAATTTTTTTTATTTTTTATAAAGCCCACACCCAGGGTGGCTAGAAATTTCCAATCCTGGCTCAGTGATGGGGGGGGGGGTCTGTTATGATTTTTTTAAATTTTTTTTAACAGAATTTTATTATTTTTTTTATAAAGCCCACACCCGGGGTGGCTAGAAATTTCCAATCCTGCCTCAGTGATGGGGGGGGGGGGTCTGTTGTGATTTTTAATTTTTTTAATTTTTTTATAAAGCCCACCCCCGGGTAGGCTAGAAATTTCCAATCCTGGCTCTGTGATGGGGGGGGGGGTCTGTTATGATTTTTTATTATTATTTTTTTTTTATCAAGCCCACACCCGGGGTGGCTAGTCATTTCCAATCCTAGCTCAGTAATGGGGGGGGTCTGTTATGAATTTGTTTTTTTTATTATTTTTTTATAAAGCCCACACCGGGGTGGCTAGAAATTTCCAATCCTGGCTCAGAGATGGGGGTGGGGGGGGGTCTGTTGTGATTTTTTATTTTTTTTATTTTTTTATAAAGCCCACCCCCGGGTAGGCTAGAAATTTCCAATCCTGGCTCTGTGATGGGGGGGGGGGTCTGTTATGATTTTTTATTATTTTTTTTTTTTTATCAAGCCCACACCCGGGGTGGCTAGTCATTTCCAATCCTAGCTCAGTAATGGGGGGGGTCTGTTATGAATTTGTTTTTTTTATTATTTTTTTATAAAGCCCACACCCGGGGTGGCTAGAAAGTTCCAATCCTGGCTCAGTGATGGGGGGGGGGGTCTGTTGTGATTTTATTTATTATTATTTTTTTTTATAAAGCCCACCCCTGGGGTGGCTAGAAATTTCCAATCCTGGCTCTGTGATGGGGGTGGGGTCTGTTATGATTTTTTTTTATTTTATTTTTTTTTATAAAGCCCACCCCCGGGGTGGCTAGACATTTCCTGTCCTGGCTCAGTGATGGGGTCGGGGTCTGTTATGATTTTTGATTTTTATTTTTTTTTTTATAAAGCCCACACCCGGGTGGCTAGAAATTTCCAATCCTGGCTCAGTGATGGGGGTGGGGTCTGTTATGATTTTAATTTTTTTTATTTTTTATAAAGCCCACACCCGGGGTGGCTAGAAATTTCCAATCCTGGCTCAGTGATGGGGGAGGGGGGTCTGTTATGATTTTTTTAATTTTTTTTTAATATAATTTTATTATTTTTTTTATAAAGCCCACACCCGTGGTGGCTAGAAATGTCCAATCCTGCCTCAGTGATGGGGGGGGAGGGGGTCTGTTGTGATTTTTTATTTTTTTTTTTTTTTTATAAAGCCCACCCCCGGGGTGGCTAGAAATTTTCCAATCCTGGCTCTGTGATGGGGGGGGGGTCTGTTATGATTTTTTATTATTATTTTTTTTATCAAGTCCAAACCCGGGGTGGCTAGTCATTTCCAATCCTGGCTCAGCAATGGGGGGGGTCTGTTATGAATTTGTTTTTTTTATTATTTTTTTATAAAGCCCACACCCGGGGTGGCTAGAAATTTCCAATCCTGGCTCAGTGATGGGGGTGGGGGGGGTCTGTTATGATTTTTTATTTTTTTATTTTTTATAAAGCCCACACCCGGGGTGGCTAGAAAGTTCCAATCCTGGCTCAGTGATGGGGGTGGGGTCTGTTGTGATTTTATTTTATTTAATTTTTTTTTATAAAGCCCACCCCCGGGGTGGCTAGAAATTTCCAATCCTGGCTCTGTGATGGGGGTGGGGTCTGTTATGATTTTTTTTTTTTTTTTTTTTTTTTTATAAAGCCCACCCCCGGGGTGGCTAGAAATTTCCGATCCTGGCTCAGTGATGGGGGTGGGTTCTGTTATGATTTTTTTTATTTTTTTTTTTATAAAGCCCACACCCGGGGTGGCTAGAAATTTCCAATCCTGGCTCAGTGATGGGGGTGGGGGGGGGTCTGTTATGATTTTTTTTTTTTTTTTTTTATTAAGCCCACCCCCGGGGAGGCTAGAAATTTCCGGTCCTGGCTCAGTGATGGGGTCGGGGTCTGTTATGATTTTTGATTTTTATTATTTTTTTATAAAGCCCACACCCGGGGTGGCTAGAAAGTTCCAATCCTGGCTCAGTGATGGGGGGGGGTCTGTTGTGATTTTTTTTTATTTTATTTTTTTTTATAAAGCCCACCCCCGGGGTGGCTAGACATTTCCTGTCCTGGCTCAGTGATGGGGTCGGGGTCTGTTATGATTTTTGATTTTTATTTTTTTTTTATAAAGCCCACACCCGGGGTGGCTAGAAATTTCCAATCCTGGCTCAGTGATGGGGGAGGGGGGTCTGTTATGATTTTTTTAATTTTTTTTTAATATAATTTTATTATTTTTTTTATAAAGCCCACACCCGGGGTGGCTAGAAATGTCCAATCCTGCCTCAGTGATGGGGGGGGGGGGGGGTCTGTTGTGATTTTTTATTTTTTTTATTTTTTTATAAAGCCCACCCCCGGGGTGGCTAGAAATTTTCCAATCCTGGCTCTGTGATGGGGGGGGGGGGTCTGTTATGATTTTTTATTATTATTTTTTTTTATCAAGTCCAAACCCGGGGTGGCTAGTCATTTCCAATCCTGGCTCAGCAATGGGGGGGGGGTCTGTTATGAATTTGTTTTTTTTATTATTTTTTTATAAAGCCCACACCCGGGGTGGCTAGAAATTTCCAATCCTGGCTCAGTGATGGGGGTGGGGGGGGTCTGTTATGATTTTTTATTTTTTTATTTTTTATAAAGCCCACACCCGGGGTGGCTAGAAAGTTCCAATCCTGGCTCAGTGATGGGGGTGGGGTCTGTTGTGATTTTATTTTATTTTATTTTTTTTTATAAAGCCCACCCCCGGGGTGGCTAGAAATTTCCAATCCTGGCTCTGTGATGGGGGTGGGGTCTGTTATGATTTTTTTTTTTTTTTTTTTTTTTTTATAAAGCCCACCCCCGGGGTGGCTAGAAATTTCCGATCCTGGCTTAGTGATGGGGGTGGGGTCTGTTATGATTTTTATTTTTTATTTTTTTTTTATAAAGCCCACACCCGGGGTGGCTAGAAATTTCCAATCCTGGCTCAGTGAAGGGGGGGGGGGGGGGTCTGTTATGATTTTTTTTTTTTTTTTTTTTATTAAGCCCACAACCGGGGTGGCTAGAAAGTTCCAATCCTGGCTCATTGATGGGGGGGGGGTCTGTTGTGATTTTTTTTTATTTTATTTTTTTTTATAAAGCCCACCCCCAGGGTGGCTAGAAATTCCCGGTCATGGCTCAGTGATGGGGTCGGGGTCTGTTATGATTTTGTATTTTTTTTTTTTTTTTATAAAGCCCACACCCGGGGTGGCTAGAAATTTCCAATCCTGGCTCAGTGATGGGGGGGGGGGGGGGGGTCTGTTATGATTTTTATTTTATTTTTTTTTATAAAGCCCACCCCCGGGATGGCTAGAAATTTCCAATGCTGGCTCAGTGATGGGGGGTGGGGGTCTGTTATGATTTTTTTTTTTTTTTATAAAGCCCACACCCGGGTGGCTAGAAATTTCCAATCCTGGCTCAGTGATGGGGGTGGGGTCTGTTATGATTTTTTTTTTTTTTTTTTTTATAAAGCCCACACCCGGGGTGGCTAGAAATTTCCGATCCTGGCTCAGTGATGGGGGTTGGGTCTGTTATGATTTTTTTATTTTATTTTTTTTTTATAAAGCCCACCCCTGGGGTGGCTAGAAATTTCCAATCCTGGCTCTGTGATGGGGGTGGGGTCTGTTATGATTTTTATTTATTTTTTTTTTTTTTTATAAAGCCCAGACCCGGGGTGGCTAGAAATTTCCGATCCTGGCTCAGTGATGGGGGTGGGGTCTGTTATGATTTTTTATTTTTATTTTTTTTTTATAAAGCCCACCCCCGGGGTGGCTAGAAATTTCCGGTCCTGGCTCAGTGATGGGGTCGGGGTCTGTTATGATTTTTTATTTTTATTTTTTTTTTATAAAGCCCACACCCGGGGTGGCTAGAAATTTCCAATCCTGGGTCAGTGATGGGGGGGGGGGGGGGGTCTGTTATTATTTTTATTTATTTTTTTTTTATAAAGCCCACCCCCGGGGTGGCTAGAATTTTCCAATGCTGGCTCAGTGATGGGGGGGGGGGGGGTCTGTTATGATTTTTTTTTTTTTTTTATAAAGCCCACACCCGGGTGGCTAGAATTTTCCGATCCTGGCTCAGTGATGGGGGTTGGGTCTGTTATGATTTTTTTTATTTTTTTTTTTTTATAAAGCCCACACCCGAGGTGGCTAGAAATTTCCAATCCTGGCTCAGTGATGGGGGGGGGGGGGGGGGGGTCTGTTATGATTTTTTTTTTTTTTTTTTTATAAAGCCCACACCCGGGTGGCTAGAAATTTCCAATCCTGGCTCAGTGATGGGGGGGGGGGGGGGGGGTCTGTTATGATTTTTTATTTTTTTTATTTTTATAAAGCCCACACCAGAGGTGGCTAGAAATTTCCAATCCTGCCTCAGTGATGGGGGGGGGGGGGTCTGTTGTGATTTTTATTTTTTTTATTTTTTTTTTATAAAGCCCACACCCGGGGTGGCTAGAAATTTCCAATCCTGGCTCAGTGATGGGGGGGGGGGGGGTCTGTTATGATTTTTTTATTTTTTTTTTTAAATAATTTTATTATTTTTTTTATAAAGCCCACACCCGGGGTGGCTAGAAATTTCCAATCCTGGCTCTGTGATGGGGGGGGGGGTCTGTTATGATTTTTTATTATTATTTTTTTTTTATCAAGCCCACACCCGGGGTGGCTAGTCATTTCCAATCCTGGCTCAGTAATGGGGGGGTCTTTTATGAATTTGTTTTTTTTATTAAATTTTTATAAAGCCCACACCCGGGGTGGCTAGAAATTTCCAATCCTGGCTCAGTGATGGGGGTGGGGGGGGTCTGTTATGATTTTTTTTTTTTTTTTTTTTATAAAGCCCACACCCGGGGTGGCTAGAAAGTTCCAATCCTGGCTCAGTGATGGGGGGGGGGGGGGATCTGCTGTGATTTTTTTTAATTTTTTTTTTTTTATAAAGCCCACCCCCAGGGTGGCTAGAAATTTCCAATCCTGGCTCTGTGATGGGGGCGGGGTCTGTTATGATTTTTAATTTTTTAATTTTTTTTTTATAAAGCCCACACCCGGGGTGGCTGGAAATTTCCTATCCTGACTCAGTGATAGGGGTTGGGTCTGTTATGATTTTTTATTTTTATTTTTTTTTTATAAAGCCCACATCCGGGGTGGCTAGAAATTTCCAATCCTGGCTCAGTGATGGGGGGGGTCTGTTATGATTTTTATTTTTATTTTTTTAAATAATTTTTTTATTTTTTTTATAAAGCCCACACCCGGGGTGGCTAGAAATTTCCAATCCTGCCTCAGTGATGGGGGGGGGGGGTCTGTTATGATTTTTTTTTTTTTTTTTTTATAAAGCCCACACCCGGGCTGGCTAGAAATTTCCAATCCTGGCTCTGTGATGGGGGGGGGGGGGGTCTGTTATGATTTTTTTTTTTTTTTTTCTTTTATAAAGCCCACACCGGGCTGGCTTGAAATTTCCAATCCTGGCTCAGTGATGGGTGGGGGTCTGTTTTGAATATTTATTTTTTTATTTATTTATTTTTTATTTTTTATTTTTTTTTGTATAAAGCCCACACCCGAGGTGGCTAGAAATTTCCAATCCTGCCTCAGTGATGGGGGGGGGGGGGTCTGTTGTGATTTTTTTTTTTTTTTTTTTTTTTATAAAGCCCACACCCAGGGTGGCTAGAAATTTCCAATCCTGGCTCAGTGATGGGGGGGGGGTCTGTTATGATTTTAATTTTTTTTATTTTTTATAAAGCCCAAACCCGGGGTGGCTAGAAATTTCCAATCCTGGCTCAGTGATGGGGGAGGGGGGTCTGTTATGATTTTTTTAAATTTTTTTTAATATAATTTTATTATTTTTTTTATAAAGCCCACACCCGGGGTGGCTAGAAATGTCCAATCCTGCCTCAGTGATGGGGGGGGGGGGTCTGTTGTGATTCTTTATTATTATTTTTTTTTTATAAAGCCCACCCCCGGGGTGGCTAGAAATTTTCCAATCCTGGATCTGTGATGGGGGGGGTCTGTTATGATTTTTTATTATTATTTTTTTTTATCAAGTCCACACCCGGGGTGGCTAGTCATTTCCAATCCTGGCTCAGCAATGGGGGGGGTCTGTTTAGAATTTGTTTTTTTTATTATTTTTTTATAAAGCCCACACCCGGGGTGGCTAGAAATTTCCAATCCTGGCTCAGTGATGGGGGTGGGGGGGGTCTGTTATGATTTTTTATTTTTTTATTTTTTATAAAGCCCACACCCGGGGTGGCTAGAAAGTTCCAATCCTGGCTCAGTGATGGGGGTGGGGTCTGTTGTGATTTTATTTATTTATTTTTTTTTTTATAAAGCCCACCCCCCGGGTGGCTAGAAATTTCCAATCCTGGCTCTGTGATGGGGGTGGGGTCTGTTATGATTTTTAATTTTTTTATTTTTTTTTTATAAAGCCCAGGCCCGGGGTGGCTAGAAATTTCCGATCCTGGCTCAGTGATGGGGGTGGGGTCTGTTATGATTTTTTTTTTTTATTTTTTTTTTATAAAGCCCACACCCGGGGTGGCTAGAAATTTCCAATCCTGGCTCAGTGAAGGGGGGGGGGGGGTCTGTTATGATTTTTTTTTTTTTTTTTTTTATTAAGCCCACACCCGGGGTGGCTAGAAAGTTCCAATCCTGGCTCATTGATGGGGGGGGGGTCTGTTGTGATTTTTTTTTATTTTAATTTTTTTTTATAAAGCCCAGCCCCGGGGTGGCTAGAAATTTCCGGTCCTGGCTCAGTGATGGGGTCGGGGTCTGTTATGATTTTGTATTTTTTTTTTTTTTTTATAAAGCCCACACCCGGGGTGGCTAGAAATTTCCAATCCTGTCTCAGTGATGGCGGGGGGGGGGGGGGGGGGTCTGTTATGATTTTTATTTTATTTTTTTTTATAAAGCCCACCCCCGGGATGGCTAGAAATTTCCAATGCTGGCTCAGTGATGGGGGGGGGGGTCTGTTATGATTTTTTTTTTTTTTTTATAAAGCCCACACCCGGGTGGCTAGAAATTTCCAATCCTGGCTCAGTGTTGGGGGTGGGGTCTGTTATGATTTTTTTTTTTTTTTTTTTATAAAGCCCACACCCGGGCTGGCTAGAAATTTCCAATCCTGGCTCAATGATGTGGGGGGGGGGGGGGGGGTCTGTTATGATTTTTTTTAATTTTTTTATTTTTATCAAGCCCACACCCGGGGTGGCTAGAAATTTCCAATCCTGGCTCAGTGATGGGGGTGGGGTCTGTTATGATTTTTTTTTATTTTTTTTTATAAAGCCCACATCCGGGCTGGCTAGAAATTTCCAATCCTGGCTCAATGATGTGGGGGGGGGGGGGGGGGTCTGTTATGATTTTTTTTTAATTTTTTTATTTTTATCAAGCCCACACCCGGGGTGGCTAGAAATTTCCAATCCTGGCTCAGTGATGGGGGGGGGGTCTGTTATGATTTTTTTTTTTTCATTTTTTTTTTTATAAAGCCCACACCCGTGGTGGCTAGAAATTTCCAATCTGGCTCAGTGATGGGGGGGGGGGTCTGTTATGAATTTTTATTTTTTTATTTTTTTTTATTTTTTATTTTATTATTTTTTGTATAAAGCCCACACCCGGGGTGGCTAGACATTTCCAATCCTGGCTCAGTAATGGGGGGGGGGTCTGCTATGAATTTTTTTTTTTCATTTTTTTTTTTATAAAGCCCACACCCGGGGTGGCTAGAAATTTCCGATCCTGGCTCAGTGATGGGGGTTGGGTCTGTTATGATTTTTTTATTTTATTTTTTTTTTATAAAGCCCACACCCGAGGTGGCTAGAAATTTCCAATCCTGGCTCAGTGATGGGGGGGGGGGGGGGGGGGGGGGTCTGTTATGATTTTTTTTTTTTTTTTATAAAGCCCACACCCGGGTGGCTAGAAATTTCCAATCCTGGCTCAGTGATGGGGGTGGGGTCTGTTATGATTTTTTTTTTTTTTTTTTTATAAAGCCCACACCCGGGGTGGCTAGAAATTTCCAATCCTGGCTCAGTGATGGGGGGGGGGGTCTGTTATGATTTTTTTTTTTTTTTTTTTTTTTTATAAAGCCCACACCCGTGGTGGCTAGAAATTTCCAATCCTGGCTCAGTGATGGGGGGGGGGTCTGTTATGATTTTTTAATTTTTTTTTTAATATAATTTTATTATTTTTTTTATAAAGCCCACACCCGGGATGGCTAGACATTTCCAATCCTGGCTCAGTAATGGGGGGGGTCTGCTATGAATTTTTTTTTTTCATTTTTTTTTTTATAAAGCCCACACCCGGGGTGGCTAGAAATTTCCAATCCTGGCTCAGTGATGGGGGGGGGGTCTGTTATGATTTTTTTTTTTTTTTATATATAAAGCCCACACCCGTGGTGGCTAGAAATTTCCAATCCTGGCTCAGTGATGGGGGGGGGGTCTGTTATGATTTTTTAATTTTTTTTTCAATATAATTTTATTATTTTTTTTATAAAGCCCACACCCGGGATGGCTAGAAATTTCCAATCCTGCCTCAGTGATGGGGGGGGGGGGGGGTCTGTTGTGATTTTTTTTTTTTTTTTTTTTTTTTTTTTTTATCAAGCCCACACCCGGGGTGGCTAGACATTTCCAATCCTGGCTCAGTAATTGGGGGGGTCTGTTATGATTTTTTTTTTTCATTTTTTTTTTATATAGCCCACACCCGGGGTGGCTAGAAATTTCCAATCCTGGCTCAGTGATGGGGGGGGGGGGGGGTCTGTTATGATTTTTTTTTTTTTTTTTTTATAAAGCCCACACCCGGGTGGCTAGAAATTTCCAATCCTGGCTCAGTGATGGGTGTGGGGTCTGTTATGATTTTATTTTATTAATTTTTTTATAAAGCCCACACAGGGGTGGCTAGAAATTTCCAATCCTGCCTCAGTGATGGGGGGGGGTCTGTTGTGATTTTTTATTTTTTTTATTTTTTTATAAAGCCCACCCCCGG